>ML681997.1:8249316-8660983 GCA_007922195.1 Podocnemis expansa | reverse complement strand
TCAAGCAGCCTGGTGTAATTCATTTGAGAGCTCTGTCCCTGATAGAGCACGGTCCTTGGGAACAGAAAATATCTTGATTGGCTAACAGATACCTCCAAATGAAAGAATGCGGTCTCAGAATTTGTTAGGTGTAACTAGTACAATGTTTGCTAGGTTTTTCATCTTCCTGATCATTTGTCTTAGTAGATGAACAAGGTGTGGATTTAATAAGCCAAGACACTGTGCCATACAGAGGGTTCTCTGTAACTGGAACAGAAAACTAGAGCATATTTTAAAGAAATTAAACTAGATGGCAAATTCTCTCAGAAGCAAACTTTTTTTGCTGGGTCAATCGACTTTACATATTCAGCATTCTATACACATACAGAATAAAATTATATGGAAGGTAAAACATTATTTGAGCAAGTGGCTGCAGTAGCTCTAATTTCTAAGAGGAATTCCTGGTTATTTCTCCTAATTTATGTCATTGTCCAATAGTTGCATTCTGTCAGTGTATTTGTAGATTGGTTATAATGGGGAACGGGTGATTAACAGAAGTATGACTTTAGTCAAAGGTTATGTCTACATCTGCCAATCTCAGTTTGGACTTCCAAGTCTGCACTAAGAAGTTCAAGCTAGGTTTGAATTAACCACGGGTTAGTTGAAACTAACCGGGAACTTTTTAGTTCAAACCAACCACGTGTTCTAGTTTGAACTAATGCTTAGTTCGAACTAGAACACGTTTGTAGTTTGAACTAAGCTTTAGTTTGGGTCTTGCCCACACTTAGCTTGAACTAAAGTTTGAACTAAGCATGGTACTTATTAGTTTGAACTAGGCATTCCCTAGTTCAAACTACGAAATTTCTTAGTTCGAATGAGGCAAAACCTAGTGTATCCATGGGCTAAATTAGTCTGCACTAAGCCTCCTTAGTCCAGACTAATTTGCCAGTGTAGACATAGCCAAAGACACTTCAGACTGAGATTTACTACTCTGACATACAAGTGACAGTATGTGGCAACAGGCTGCCGTTTGACAGCTGCCAAGTTAAATTCCTGTACTATTCATGGTTTAATAGAAAACAGGGTAGAAACAACATAACAGACAAGATAAGAACTTTTGTGAGAACTTTTAATTCCCTCAGCAATAATAAGGGTTCTTCTCCACTCTCCATCACCATTTTAAAACCATCTGGAGAATGAGATTAGTTTTGCAAACCCCATCTGATGTAGCAACTATTATATTCAAATCTCATAGTACAAGGACAACTGCTATTTTTGGTACTAATAGTGGGACATCATGATTGCTTAGAACAGTGGTTTTCAAAATTTTTTCCTCAGGACCCTGTTGAAAAGAATCATTTGTGCCCATGACCCAACAATTACACCTAATTAAATGCATTTCAGTCTTTTCGTGGTGGGAGCAGGAGGTGCCATGATCCATACCTGAGTGTCTGCGACCCAGTACTGGGTCCCGACCCTCAGTTTGAAAACCACTGACTTGGAAGACAAATCAATAACTGCAACTTTCACTTTTGTTTCCATTGACTATTGTCCTTGCATCCTGACCATTTTCATGACGTTTCTTGGAAGAAACCATGATTTAAAAATAAACAAACAAAAATTATAACCCTACAAATTACCCATTACTTTAGCCAATAGGAGATTTATGTGACTGTGGGCTTCTAACTTGAAATAGAGTGAGTAACAAAGTCTCTTGGCCACACTGTCTAACAGGATCCAGAGCAAAGAGTTGACATTCTTCTGAACTGGATGAAGAAGAAACATCTCTCTTCAAAACAGCTTGTATTTGCTTTACAGTTTTTTTTTTCTTTCATTTTTTAGTTTTCTGGGAAAGACATGTATGACAAGGGGATGGAAAAATGGAGCAGGGATGAGGAAGATTCATTTGTGCAGGTGAAATAGCCTTCTTGGCTAAAGATAGTGGTTTGCAAGTGGGGAAGAGCCCTTCATGTATACTCCGAAGAGGACATTAAAGTGCATTAGGCCTGAAAGGAAAAGAAACACACTGGAGAAAGGGATGAACGTTCCAGTCAAAGTTAGGGCTACCAAGTACCAAAGCCTGGAAAGGAAGACAGGGAAGTACAAAAAGGAGGACATTGTGGGACACATGGAGAAAATGTAGTATTAATGTAATATTCTTCTGTTTTTAGGGGGCCCTGGAACGCTTTCCCCAAAAAACAAGGTAGTCCCTAGCATTCCAGCATACTTTAACCCCTATAAGTAAAAAGCCCGACAAAATCATGTATTTTAAAATGCCTGCTAAATGAAGGACGTGAAGGTAAAAAGGAGGACATGTCCTCCTTTTGCCTGACATCTGGTAACCCTAGTTAAAATAAAGGTTAAAGGCAGAGTAAGGCTCCAGCAAGGCCTACTGTGGAAGTGATCAGGAACAAAGGAATATGATCTATAAGGACGTTACTATAGCACTCTTTCTTCTTTTCTTTCTTTGCTTAGGGAAACCAAATGAAGAGGAACTCCATCCTAGATCAGCTTCTGTGGTCTTCTGCAGTGGCACTCAGCACCAACACTTCCCTGCAGGCTGTCCGTTTCACCTTCCTTTCACTTGGCAAGAGCTCGCATGTGGAAGAACTAATCCAAGTTACACTGACTAGTCTAACAGGGTGCTATGCAATGAAGTGAATTAGTTTGCACCTCATCATTTGATGGGGAGCTCTCAATGACTTATTTGCACTGTCACGGTCAGATCAGCTGACTGGAAAGCAAGCAAGCAAAAGAAATAGAAGGGGAACTGGTGGGGTGGGGAAAACACAAATCGCAGGGAGGCAGTAAAAGGTAGGTTAGAAAGTTGGCTGGAACAGTCCTACAACAGAAAAGGCCCTGAGGCGGGGACTGCTAGCCTCCACTATGTAACTGATCGTAGGAATTCACTGTGCCTAGAACAAAAATACATTAGTGTTCTCAAGAGGCAGTGTGCCCTTTTCGCAAGAACTCAAAACTCTTCCGCCTGAAGATGAGTAATTATTTGGATCAACAAGACTGGTGCTGTGCAATATTACTCCAAACCACATGTCCTAAACAGATAAGACCCAGGGACTGAAGGGCTCTTGAAGTTATTTTTCTCCCTCTTGTTTGGTTAAAAACTTTATTACTTTGTCTCACAGAGGTTAACTTCATGAGAGGAATGAGTTTTGAGGAGCAATTTGAAAAAAGAATCCTTGTTCAGGGCAGTAATGAAATTTTGATGACCATGTTTGTATAATGTGACCAGACTGCAGAGAGCAGTTGATCCAGGTTGCTGGATCCAACTTTGGCATGCATGCTGTAGGAACAAAGCAAACAATTACGTGAAAATAAAAAGGGACACTTATAGAACTGAACAACTTTCTCTTAAAAGAATAACACTGACATCATACGACAGACTACTGCAAGCGGTCACACTGCTGACAAGCCACATTACTGCAGAGTAGCTTCTATCTACATTTTACAGGAAGACTAAACTGCTTTATTAAATGTGACACTCACCGACTTCTGGCAATGTTAAGATAGACCTTTAAAAAAGAAAGAAAGTCACTGTGTAGTTAAGAGTTCTGGAACCTAAGTAGTTGGGAAAAGCAAGCCTAGGAAAAAACTATTAAGTCACCTATGTTTAAGCCCCAGTTAAAGCAGTTGCATCAGAAAGTTTTCATCCATTATATACTTATTACATTGCTGCCTTGCTAAATCTACAGCAGAGCAGGACCCTGCTGAACAGGTAGGATGATTTTTAGAGGTACAAGTTTATAATCCAAAATCCTCGTTTTTAGCTTAAATACAAAAATTCACCAATAGAACTATTGCTCCCTATCGCCCTCCTTAAGAAAATGGCCAAGTCCCTTTCAAGAGACCAACAGAATACCCCCCTCCCCCCTTTGGAGACCCTGACCATAGTAATTCACACAAGGTATCTCTTTATGTTTGTGCTTACTCGGTTTCCCCTTCTGTGCATGCAGCAGCATTTATTTTTAAAAGGTCGCTTTGTGTGGAGGAATGTTTGATACAAATAATTAGCAAGGCTGTTTAGCAAAGCTTTGGAGTGTTCATTTAAACTTCTGTTTTTATTTCATTGCCAACAGATTTCTATTCAAGTGTAGGCAGCATCATTTCAGATAAATCCATACAACCTACAGCTTCACTCAGGGGCTGCGTGAGGTGTCGGCAATGCTTTGGAGGGGTGCAAAAGGTAATTGGAACCCACCTTTATACCTTCATGCTCCTATAGCTTTCCTGTTCCTGCTCCAGTCCTTGGTTTAAGGCCCAGCAGCCTCAATGGTGCAAACGGTGCTAGTGGTGCACAGGGTGGACCAAATGGTCACTGGCACATCAAGTTTTAGTGCAGACACCATTTTAGAAGGTATTTCATTAACCCAAATTAAAAAAAAGTGAACTGTTTATTTAGACAGGGTTTAAAACCCCAATCTTAGAATAATGTACGTTTAACTTATACACGGAATAGCCTCACTGAAGACAATTTTTACAAAGTATTTCTTCCACTCTACTCAGCCCTGATTATACCTCAACTAGAGTATTGTGTCCAGTTCTGAGTGACTCATTTCAGGAAAAATGTGGACAAATTGGAGAAAGTCCAGAGAAGAGCAACACAAATGATTAGAGGTCAGGAACATCTGACTTGTGAGGGAAGATTGAAAGAACTGGGTTTGTTTAGTCTGGAAAAGGGGAGACAGAGGAGACATGAGAACAGTTTTCAAGTACCTAAAAGGTTGTCACGAGGAGGAGAGAGAAAAATGGTTCTCCTTAAGTGCTGATGATAGGACAAGAAGCAATCGGCTTAAATTACAGCAAGGGAGGTTTAGGTTGGACATCAGGAAAAAATTCCTAACTGTCAGGGAGATTAACCACTGGAAAAAAGTTGCTTAGGAATCTCCATCATTGGAAATTTTTAAGAGCAGGTTAGACAAAACACCTGTCAGGCACGGCTTAAGAGGGTACTTGTTGCTGCCATGAGTGCAGGGGACTGGACTCAATGACCTCCCACTGTCCCTTCCAGCTTCTATGATAGTTAAGTACATCAGCATGTCTTTGCAGGAGTGGCAGCCAAACAGATGCAACTATTTCATGTGTGCAACACCGGCTCCATTTTAAATGTCCCCCTTTTTTATTTTTAGCATGCACTCAGTAGTAAGCTTTATATATGTGCAGACAGAATGAATTATTTAGCACACAAACCAATGGAAAAAAATCATTGGGAATACTCAGAATCATTACATGCATTATGCAGAACACAATAATCCAGAAATATTCTTTGCTCTCATCTTGCTCACTAAAGAATATGTTGAGAACATACTTACCATAAAAAGTAAGGTATCCAAACAAGGCAGACACAAAATAGAGCAGGAAACTCAGAACAATTCCTATGTTCGCTACATTCTGCATTCTGCTTTTGGATGGACTAAAAAGCAAAACAAACACCCCCAGAATAATTATTATGGTTTGATGCATCACACACACAGCGGTTTATCTTTAGAATAATCTTGCAATTTACATTTTACAGGGATACACTGATGTGATTTATCATCGGCCAGTACTTCACTGATGCCTGT
Source organism: Podocnemis expansa (assembly GCA_007922195.1). Taxonomy (NCBI): domain Eukaryota; kingdom Metazoa; phylum Chordata; order Testudines; family Podocnemididae; genus Podocnemis; species Podocnemis expansa. The sequence goes on along the minus strand of ML681997.1, from coordinate 8,655,425 downwards.
GCAGTATATACTGATAGTAATTTGCTCTTGCATAGTTCTTTGTATCTGTACATCTCAAAACACATTACACATGAAGACAAGTATCATTAGCCCCATTACACAGACTAGGAACCTGAGGCACACTAAGGCAAACTGTTTTCAATTCTGACTTGCCTAAGATGATACATCAAGTCAATGGCAGAGCCCAGTACAGACCCTAGTCCACTGACCTATCAACTACATCAAACAGGACAAATATCGTATGAGTGAAGATTTGGCCAGATTCTGGTTGCCATAAAGTAATCAGCTAATAAGTTCCTGTGGACTTTAGCATAGGATTTTGTTTTTCCTAGTAGACAATGAAAACGTATTTGCTAGTTTTGCTGATACAAACATACTCAGAGGCTATGGTTACACTATGAGCTAGGCATGTGATCCCCCTGCTCATGTATGCATGTTCACAGGAGTCTGATGAGAGCTAGCTTGAGTATAAATAGCAATGTAGCCATGGTAGCACAGATAGCAGAAACAGGGGTGAGCTGTGCTGAGTACAAGCCTGTCTGAAAACAGTGGGCCCATACCTGGCATAGCTCAGCTGTGCCTCTGCTTATTCCATCCCTGCCATCACAGCTACATTGTGTTTTATACTTATGCTAGTTCCCATCAAGCAACCACAGTTAAGTGAATATGAGCAGACGAGTCACATCCCTGGTTCATAGTGCAGACTTAGCCTAAAAAGCAAATGCCACTCCCTTGGATCAAACATTTTCCTACTTAATACAGAAAGAATTCAATGGCACTACGTTGCACATGGAACAGATTTTCAGAGAACTGTGGCTGAATAAGAAAAACACTATAATTGTAATTTAATGTTACTCGTTTTTTGTATGTTACCTTCGGAGTTCACAATAAATGGGCAATACTGAAGTATGGCAGAGAAATGAGAAGGCCATGGTTGGGATGGCATAAGCACTCTAAAAGTAAGGGGAGAAAAAGAAAAAGTATTGCTCAGAGACTACATCTTACTTAGAACAGCTGTATATTAAATCAGAGTGAACCCAACCTATTGTGTTTCACAGCCTCAGCCCAACACCTGAAATCAACAGAGTCTTTTTTGGCTAATGCTTCTGGACAATTTCCACACTATAGAATGATTGGTTTCCCTTTTTTTTTTTTTTTTTGGGGGGGGGGGGGGGGCGGGGGGCGGCAGGAGGATCATGAAACAGTGCCATTTCAGCTAAGAGCTACACCATATCAGACCAGAGCCAGATTATAGGAGGGGCTTTAGGGGCTTAAGCCCCAGGCCCTGCCATAAAGGGGGCCTTGAGCTCTAGCCCCTAACCCCCTGATAATCCAGCACCCCTACCCAGTTTAGTGTTAGCAGGGCAGGAGCATAAAGAGTATTCCTGCCTTGCTGGCACAGGGGGTGGTGGCAAGACCCTGGAGACAGAAGCCAGGCTCTGCACCCCAACCCCCCCTTCACGCCACGAAGGCAGGGAGGAGGCCATAACCGGCTCAAGGTGATGTCAATGCTGCTGTGGCACAGCCTTCCAGGGCCCATGGCATGGGGGGGGCTATGTTCGAGGCCCCCATGCCATATACCAGTGCCTCTCCACCCCCCAGCAACCTGACCAGAGCAGGGCTGAGGCGCGAGCACTCTCTGGCCCCATGGCCCCCCAGCGATGGGCACCAAGGAGTAGCATATGCAGTAGTTGGGCTCATGTGGGGTGGGGGAGGCAGGATGGAGCCCCACAGTGGCGGGCCAGCCCAGGACCCCAAGGCCAGTTACTCAGTACTTCTAGTAGTTCCTGAACATATTCCCATATGAAAGATTAGCAGGATGTGCCACAAAAGGGCAGTAAAAATATTACAATTGGCTATTTACATAGCATGAAACATACTAAATTGTAAGTTCAGCTCTATACAATACGCAACATTATTGTGTCAGATCACTGACTCTCTCAATCAGTCTGGAACCTCTAGATAAAACATTTCTCTCTCAAACATCACTTGAAGCATTCAGAAACCTGCAGGACCTAAAGGAGTGCTTTCGAAAAAGAATTCTGAAGACAGCCATCATCAAAAGTTTTACTCATAAAACTGTCAGGGGTATGATTTTTTGCAGAAAGTTGCAGTAATTAAAGCTCTAGTGTAAAACTACTTACAGCAAGAGCTGATTTGAGTTCCCAAAGTACAACAACTGATATTGCTATCAGCACTTTTATGCTGATAAAACTGCGTCCACACGAGTGAGGTCTTGCTACTTTAGCTATATTGGTGTAGCTCAAATACCAATACCTCTAAGTGTTGACAAACCCCAAGAATGTGCAAAGCACTACAGGATCAGACCAGTTGCTCATCTTGTCTGGTATCTGATCTCAGATGGTAGCCTGAATAAGATACTTCAGAGAAAGAGGCAAGAAGCCTCACAATAGAAATTTATGATCATATGGGAAGAGACTTGCCAACTAAGAACTTAGCGCTTGGCTTATACCAGGGCTTGACAAACCCCAGGCACCAGGTCACCATGATGCCCAGCACTCTGGTACTCCAAGGAAGGTGGCAGTGGAGGAATGCCCCTGATGTCCCTGAGTCCCCCACAAAAGAAAACCCTGCCATACTGAATGTACCTTCTGTGGTACACAGCTTTTTGACAGTGGCAGTGGTGCTTCTTCACCTGGACTGCTGCCACAAGTGTTTGCAGCAACAGGGCTTCTGCGCTCCACACCAACACTATCACCAGTGTCTGTGCCGGTTTTCCATTGGAGCCAGGGTGAGGGGGAAGAAGTTTCTCTTCACCCTTCACCACTAACCAAAGTCGCAGTGGTGGCATTTGGCAGCGGTGGGCCCCTCTAATGTGCCACACACCTAGATGACCCAGTTTTGGGGCTAGCGCCAGTGTGTGCAGCACATTTGTTGAGGCCTGACTTATGCCCACATCTTCTGAACATTTGAAAAACAAGCTCTCAGTCCCCTCTTTTAGAAAGATCAAACTATCCATTTCTCTCTTTAATCTACCATGTGTTCTTAAGAGCCAACCCAAAAGGAATGCCCACAAAGAGTGAAGTGTGTAGATCTTCATAACTGGATAATTCCTCTCCTTCCTAAATATTTATTTACACTAGGAAGTTAATTCACATTAAGGTATGGTGTGAATTTAAAGCAGAATAAACAGTCAGCAATCAACATTCAGTGTGGACAATGGAATAAGAATTCCACATTAGGAATTAATATTAATAATTAATTAATATTCCAAAATAATTCCCCAGACACTTCCATGCTTTGATGAATGGCAAAATAGTTAAAACCAAAATTTAAAATTATCTTTGACATGGGAATTGACACCCACAACTACTGATTTAAATTCTCTGCTGAGTTTGGTTACACCTGGGTCACCTTTTCCAGGCTTTTGCACAACAAACAACTAGAGACTTTTTAAAATGAAAGCTGAGACTGCAAAGAACAAATTGAGAGATATATTTGAGCACTGTTCCCTCTCCCCCAACACAGCTACTACTTCAGAAATAATGGTTTATGCCTTAAGCCAGGAGGGTTCAGAACCATTAAAAACTCCCAGTGCCCCACGCATTAATAAGATACAGCACTTTACCTCCTTAGAAAAATGAAAGAGCTTTGCTTTACAGTCCTCAGTAGAATTCAAACTCTGTGCAAGATACATACAGAAAATAAGAAAAATGACATACTGAATGACTGACTACAAACGGCAGACATTAGACCACAGTTTCAAGCCAATAAAATTGTACAGATTAAAGAGTAGCAATATTATATAAACTGTAAATGAACTAAGGATTTATCCTCAACTACTTGGTCTTTTTAAATAATATTACTAATCCAAGGGTTTTCACATACAGAGAGAATTACATATGTTCTAAAAAGACAGGAAAGTTTCAAAATAGCATGCCTGTTACCTGTAAGATCTCTGTCTGGCTGTTTAATGTCAGTGGACAATGGATGGACCATTTCTTTATTACAATCTGAAAAGATAAAGTGTATTGAATATTTTGAAGCCTGCCTAAAAGCTGGGGTATTATAAAAGTAACTAGAACATCAGTAGACTGGTAAACACAGTAATACAGAGCACTCCATCAGCTGCAAACAGCCTCCTTATCTACCAGAGAGTTGGGCAAGGAAGATAAACAGGATTTGCTAGAAAATACTGTCAACACCATTCCACCCAGCCAGTTAATTAGGCTTTAAAGGCAGCCTTAAAGGAGGCATGGGCTGGAGTTTAGGGCTAACACTGCCACGCTAGAAACATATGGAGGGTATTAGAAGGCAAAGGGGAGGGACCCCTAAAATCCAAATGTTAGTATTTATCAGAAAAGCTGTAAAAAGTTTTACCCACTGCTAGTTTTGAGAATTCCATGTAGTAAGGTTGACAATTAAAAGGAAAAAGAAAAGAAAGGTATGACACATTTGCTTTCAGAGGTCGACCTGTAATTATAGTTGTACTCTTCCTGTCACTGTATTATGGCTGTATCCACATTTCGCATTCCAGTAGCTTATTTTTAGAGGTTAGAAATTCTTTATAATCACTTGCTCCAGGTGTTAAACTTGAACTAATAAGGGGTCAGATTCATGATAAGGATAAAATGGAAGGCATCTGTCCTTTTATTTCTGAGAGTTTACCAGTCAACTGAACAAAGATATTAGAAACATGAGATGGGTGAGGCAATGCCTTTACCAACTTCTGTTGGTAAAAGAAAAGTTTTCAAGTTTACATGGAGCAATTCTTCAGGTACATGTACAAATACGTGGCGTTCTGAAGAAAGGCAATGACAAAGACTGCCCCCTCTCATGCAGTATCCCCAGGAAAAGTGTGGCCACATGGCATGCTATCCACACCATCCTGCAACATAGGCAAGGAAACCCCTCAGTAGCAATCACAGATATCTTAAATTATGCAGCTTAGAACCTTTTAAAACACTTTTACATAAGACAATCTCAAAGCATGTTACGAAGTCAGATGAATTTTGTTGTTCCCACTATTTCCATTGCACAGATGAGGGCCTGGAGGTAAAGAGAGGTGATGAGACTTGCTCAAGAACACACAGCAGGACAACAGTCTAGGAACAGAATCCAGTTCAATAACCTATAAGCTAGATCAGTGTTTCTCCACAACTGATCCCTGAGAACTCCCTGACAAAGTATAGGAGGCTGGTCCCCTGTATCAAAAAGGTTGAGAAACAATGTAGTAAATCAATGGTTCTCAACCACTGTGTCAGAACGCATTGCTGTGTCACCCCACAGTGCTAGGTGTGTCATGGAGAGCCAGGGTGGAAGCTGGATTCGGCCTGGGATGGGTGGGCTGGTGTGTCCTGTAAGGTCATGATACTCCATCAAATGTGTCGCTACCCAAAAAAGGTTGAGAACCACTGCAGTAAATCATGGTGCTTAAGACATGAGTGATATATGGTGCCTCTCTTTGTTGCAGGCAATATTCTATTTGTGCTTGCCAGCAAAAGCTGAAGGAGACAGTATGTACGTGAAGCCAATTATACAGAATTATTATGTATGTAAAATAAGGGTATTACTTCCATATGACTAGTGCAGGTTTCCTCTGCAACAAAATTGAAGTATATTTGTCATGACAGAAATTAATACTCTTCAAACTACAACATGCATTTCAATAGTACATATCACCTGCTTCAAAGTAGTTGGCTATGAAAACTAAATTGCATTTCGTAAAGCTTCCAGATTCAGTGCAGCACTTGAAAAACATCTTACGTTTTTGCCTAACTGTATTAGTTTTCTTTAAACATACACAATGGCGTATGGCCTCACTTACATTTCTTTGTAGTTCCATATATGTCATGTACGAACTGAGGCAGAAATGTGTAAGTTTTACAGCTTCATAAGAAACGTAGTACATTCTGCCTCTCTGAAATACAAACAAATCTCCTAGCCATACAAACAAGTTCTGGGCCTGGAACCAAAACACCTCCTACATCGTAACCTTGAGTGAATCTTCCTTATAGTTCACCTGTAATGAGTCTATGCATGCCTCTGTTCTCTGAATCAAAATTTATTTTGATTTCTTTTTACGCATTTTCATTCATCAACTTATTTTTGAAATTTGCACACATTTCTGTTTAAAAAGTAAAAGGACTATGAAGTGCATTTTAAAACTCATAGCAGCCTACCTTTGGCCCCATATCTAATGAACAATTTTTTTGAGTGTAATAACTATTGTAAAACGTATGTTAGAGGAGAGCTTAAAAACTGAACTAGTAGTGGAAACTCATTTTCAGCTTTGTTAATGAGGCGAGTAACTATTGTTGCTCCAGAGTACCAAGCTCCAGAAGATTAACTCTCAATCCCCCTCAACAGCATTTCAGTTCTTGACAGATCCCCTAAGGAGCTGTTTTGGACAGCTTTGAAGTTTGGTTTTATCACATGGTTCAGTTCCTAATGGGTTGCCTTGCTCTCCTAAATGGCACGTTCTTTGGATTCATTTCCCACAATGTTTATCCTTTTATAAAATAAGTTTTTCATACAAGTCAAAACAAGCCAGAGGAAAGCAGGAGAAGGGGGCATTTTGCCATGCTTCTAAATAAGACTCTTGTTGATCCTCCTAAGTATTACATTTGTACACTGGCAATTGTATATTCTCTCCCGTAAAAAAAACAATGCAATTTTAAGGAACGATTCTCTTCGTAGTGCTGGACAGCAAACCAGTTTTTGGTTCTGTTTCCTTTATGTGGTCCACAATAGTGGAAAATCAGGGTCAAAAATCCCCATAAAGGCACAGAAGAAAGTAGTTTCTCTTTCAGTTACAAAGGTGCCTGAGATACTGATGTAAATTGCCTACATTCTAGTTCTCCTGGATTCTCTTTGAACAGTTTCACTCTGAACTGTCTCACTCCATTCTACATGTAAATTTAATTTACTTGCAATGACATTTTCTTACTCCACTAGTTACAATAATAGCTAGAAGCTAGAAAAACAAATTCCATTCTACAAGTAGGAAAATAAAGGATACATGCCAGTTTTCATTGCACTGTCAGCAAAACAAAAAAATATTGCCACATTTACCAGTCCAAAATATAATTATTTTAAACCTTTTCACATGTTTTAAGCTCTCACAGACTTTCATACCTTTTCAGCAAAACAAACATATCCTGTCCAAAAAAGTGTATGCTGGTACACAGAGAAATTCTTAATTTTGCAAAGAACTTTAAAAAAAAAGAAAAAAAAGAAAAAGGAAAGACTTCTACAAACATTTAAAACAAGAAAAATGTTAGCTAGATAAGCTGTGCACTGATTTTTGACTTACCACAAGAGCAAAGTACACCATAAAGAAAAATGATAAACTACTCGTATAGCCAAGAAAGCCTGTAAAATAACAGTAAAAATAAAAGGCAATTTATAAGAAAATTGATCCTAATGTACAGCTAAAGCTTTACATTTTAGGCATGTTTTCTATTACTGTGCTTGGTATCTGGGGCTTAAGACTCAGAATAACAACATTCCAGCTGCCTGTCACAGATCATTTATGTAGTTTTGTAGGGCAGAATTAGAACTGGCTTACCACTAATGGCATGCTGTAAGTAAATGCAGTTCTTTAATGTTCTGCTGTAAAGATTTTATTTTCGTATGGTAGACAAAATACTATTGCAACTGAAGTAATAGGTTAACAAGGCAGGCCTGGAAGGCAGAACATGCTACAATAACCTAAATAGTTCCCACCATTACCACCCCCCCGGCAGCTAAAATAAATAAATAACCCATTAAGGTTTTTAAATCCTCAGATGTAATTACTACTAAAACAGAATAATGCTATCTTTTCTCTCTAAATTACTTACCGATTTTGGGAAGAAGTGCCAGAGGAAAAACAATACAGACTGAAGTAATCAGTAACAGCAATCTCCCATCAAGATACCATGACCTATTGGAAAAGTTATTTGTAATTTGAATAAAGTTCAAAGGACTTAAAAATACATATCTACTCTACTAAATATTGATCTTTGGATAAAGAATTCTTGGGTGAAAAATACTCTTTTTAACACAACATCATTAGTAGTTCATGCAAGCTGTAAGGCTATATGTTTTAATTTTATATATAAGGCTGTATTGAAATGGAGTTCTCTGACAGAATACAGGAATGATCAATACTGTAGACAGTTTTCTGTTAGGCAAATACTTGTGCTGAGATTGGTCAACTAGGCCTGATTTGCATAACTATGATTGCTTTTTAATAACCACCTAGTATGCAAAACCCTGAGCTCAGACTAAGTAGTTGATCACAGCAGTGGGATGTCTAGGACCACTATTAAATCTTAACATCTCTACAGTTTGCCCTGTGTGCTCAGAATTTGCACATTCATAGTGACCAAAACAAAAAGTGGCCATCTGAAGCTTCCCACTCTTCTCCCTATCCTGTTACTTTTATACAATCTTGGCTCATCACCACCACAAAGACACCCTACATGGATAGCTAAGCTACAAACAAGCCCACTTGTTAAAATAAAAACTAATGATTTTTAAAGACCCCATCTTCCTCCTTTTACCCAAGTTTCAGTGAAAGATGTGAAGCTGAGAGCAGACAGTAGAAAGAAAACACCAGTATCTGTCATATTCAGTTTACAAATAATGTTACTGGGAAATGTACATTTACTAAGAGGGAGAGAAAGAGTAAAAAAACATAGTAGGAAGAGATTTTATTTACTGTGTGAAGCAGCCAGACATTCCTTAGGAGGCAGATAAAAAGAAAATTAAAGGAGAAAAAGGTGAAAAAGCATCTCCTTTGCCATTTCCATTTATAGCATTGAAGAGGGCCACAATGCTGTACAGCACTCAAAATACACCCAGAAAATTAGAGTCCTTTCTTCAAAGAATCTGAGGTCAACCAGTATAAATTGCTATTAAAAACAGCAACCGAGGGTGCTCCCTGCTAATATGGTAATAACCACCATGTCCTGGACTGATAAACATCTTGCACATCAGCCTTCAGATTTATTACCTATAAACACCTTGGCCTTCGACCTCAGGGTTTGTGTAGTCCAGAACGTGGTTAGCACCTCATAAACAGCCAGCACCCTCGAGATATCATTTCAGATGCGGATGACCTGATGTTCATAGGAAAAAATGCTACCTATGAAGCATTTCCCAAACCAGTTTGGCCACGGACCACTTTTGGGCTTGAAATATATTGATGGAAAACATACAGGGTGAGTGGGGTGGTGGTGTCATGCTGAAAAACTGCCACACCTATTGCTCAAAAGTTGATTTAAAAGAGTTAGAAAGAAAAATATTGCTAGCATAGAATTTTTTTTCACAGAACACTTATTCACACTGCACCAGAACGCAGAACACAGTTTGGGAAATGCTGGTTTATGAAAAACAAACACGGACTAACACTTATGTGGATGACTACCTGAACTATTTTTTTAAAGTGCTATACATGGTGGAATAAAAAGCCTTAAGTCCACAAGGTGAGGGTATTCCTACCAACTGGAGGTCACACTTTCAACTCAAGTGATAATTCAGCTATGTTTCGAAAACTTTTGGAGAAACATCACTTCTCATGTTGCCTAGACGTGAGATGGCTTTGCTGTTAGATGCAGTGTTGGCCTACACTACAACAGGATGCCAGCAGTAATACCAGCAGCTCTTCTGGATGAATATGGGGCCAGTTTTCTCACTGTTCACAATTCTGTCCCTCATGATTTCTTTGAAATGTTGTATTTAATCTGTTCTTTATGGAGGACATTCCTTGACACTGTGCCCCAATATATTTACATGTCATTTTAGTTTACTGTTTGTCAGAATTTGTTCTCCACAGGGTGGTTGAGGAGCCTCCAAAATTAATAGAGGGGGGTAAGTCAATGTACCATAAATGATGCATTAAATGAAAGAAGTTGAAACACCCTACTCTTCAGTACAGGTGTGGCACCTCTGTTTTGAGTCACATGACTTTTCTAGACTAGTGTTTTTCAACCTTTAGTGGACCAGGGAACACCTAAAAGGTATTAATTACTTCACACCAGGGGTTGGCAATCCGAAAGATAAAAGACATTTTTAAAAAATTCCTTCTATAACCAAATGTTTTGAGAGCAACAATGGATGTAGCCTCCTGGTGGGGGAAGCTGGGCCAGGGTGCCTATTGCAAGATCCCCTGGTGATGGTGAGGACCCGAAACCAGTAGCAGGCCTCCCGCAGGTTTCCTTGGTAGTGGTGGGGAACCTGGAACCAGGAGCTGCCCCTCTTCCCCTCCAACACATCTCTCAGTGTTAGTGGCAAGCCTGGAGCCTAGCATGGGCCACCCACAGGGCACTGAAGTGGAAAAAGGAGAGGGGACCCAGAGCCGCAAGCAAGCAGCCATGGACTCACATGCAGCTTCAGAGCCACAGGTTGAAGACCCCTGATTAACAGGGAACACCTGATGAAAACATCCTTAAAAAACTTAAGTGATGGGAGATAAATGCCCCGATGACAGCAAAGTTTCCAGGTGTGCATCAACATCTGCTGCTGTGTACCTGAAAGCTTTGCAGTGGCTGGGACATTAAATTTCTCCACCCCTCTCCACAAGGAGGGGTCAAGGTGGTCACAGAACACCTGCACGATGTCTGAAGAGCACTAGTGTTCCACAGAACACCGGCTGAGAAACACTAGTCTAGACAAATAGCTAATCAATCCATCAATCAATGGATTACAGAGCCAATAAGCACTGATGAGTTACGAGGACAAGATGACAAAACTTTTTTGGTTTCCATGTATTAATCAACAATATTATGTTTAGCAAATAGCATTCCTGAAAAACCAAATAAGAAATCATTTAAAATACTTAACACATGAAATACAAATCAGAGGGGAAAAAAAGAAAATGTATTACAAAAAGTTTCCTAAACTGTTTTAGTTTGAAATATGGAAGTTACTTTTAATTTAAAATGCAACAATGGAACATCAAATAAGATCCCAGTTTTCCCCATAAAATATTAAATTCATTTTCTCTGAAAATGAAAGTTTTTAGATTTCCTATAAAACCTGGCATGAGCTGTAACTTCATGATAAAAATGTTTCAAGTATGAAATATGAACTATACTTTTTAGCTGTACTGAAAATGTTTTGGCAAGAAGATGGGTCCCCCCCCCCATATTTTAACTAAAAACAGACATTTATAAATTGCTTTAATTTTATTCCCAAAGAGAACAGGACAAGACCATCACATGTTCTAAATTAGTCTGGTACTCCTAGTCCATATCAGTTATACAACGCACATGCAAGACGACTTAATTGCATCAATCATATCCTTCTAACAGGATCATTAAATGTTAACAGAGAGCTCACAAATTACAACATTTTGACTCAGTCTGTATTTTAAACTACGCTCATGTCATCAAAAAATATATGGAGTTCTTGGTATTCAGACAGATTGAAACATTTCCATTTATAATTAACAAGTGCATATGCCATCTTTTTTTATTTAATTTAAAACCCCCCACAAAATAAGCATTAAGGCACATTGCAAACTATGGTTCTTAACCTGCAAACATTACACATGCTTAATTTCATCCAGAAAATATTTCACTTGCATATAGATGCTCTAAATATATTGCACACATGCATAATTAGACCCCATATATGCATATAGAACTCATTTTCACATTGATGTGCCGAGTGTGTGAATTTGCTAAACTAACTGCAGTTTAGGATAAACCATGCACCAAAATGAAAGCATATTGGATGTCATATTGACCTAAGAGAAAGAAGACTGTCATATAACCACATCTGGAAACAAATGTCCTACTATAATTAGTTAAATCAACCACCCTATATTTATTCCCCTTGAATATTTAAGGTTATCTTTAGGTTTGATATTAGATTACATACTGTGGGTGCTTAATTATTTCCTACAATTTTCAAATTAACTACCAAAGAGCTATACATAAAATTTGCAAAAATGGATAAAAGAAAATAAATTTTTAAAGGTTCTGCTCTATCATGACAATTCAGGCTGTTGTGTGGAGATTTAAAACAAATTAAAATATGTAAATTAGAGATGAAGTGATCAGGTTTCAGCCGGAGGTGCGGGTTGGGGGGGGGAGAAAGAGGGTGAGGAAGGGGGGAAAAAATATCACAGTTCAGTGAATATACTTTGATTACAATTTAAATCGGTAATTTCAAAATATTTGTTATGGATCAGAGATTACGGGAGTTGGATCATGCCCACAGAAGTCAGTGGAAAGACTCTCATTGACTTCAAATGGAAATGGATCAGATCAAAGGAGCCCCCCCCCCACCCCCCGAGTGTTTCAGATAAGATGCATATTCTGGTAGTATTCTTATTTTGAACATAAGAATTATTTACTGGACAACCAACAAAAGTCTAGTGGGGTCTACATCAGGCAGAAAATTATGACACATTAAGAAATGCAACTCTTACTGTAAAGTCTTCAGACAGGGACCATATTATCCACATACGCTTGTAAAGTGCCTAGATGAATGGGGCTTCATCTGTGGTTGGGGCCTAAAGCCTACTGTTCTATGAATACTAATAATTAGAAATAGTTTTCCAGAAGTTACTACAATTCTTACCACAAATTTGTGTTGAAAAGAATCACTTTGCATGAACACAGCCATTATTTAAAAGCAAAGCAAAATAAACAGTAAAAGGTTAGGTTATACTGTACTGCAAAAATTAAGAGTTTTTTCACAACGCTTATCCAATACATTCAGTATGCTCACATCACTGTGCTCAGAGAGGGCTTAAAAACAATACTACATCTTTTTCTTTCAAGCTGATGGCAATATTTATCAAGGCACAAAACACATGCATTTTATACAAACAGGTTAATGAGCTCTATTTAAAAAAAAATTAAGAATACCACAAACTGCTTTCAAGTGAAAACAGTATTCAGTTATGACCACAGAAGGTATCAGATATTTACATTAAGACAAAAACAAGAAAATAAGATATTCCATTGTTGAAGCTGGCATATTTCTCTTAGCAAGCACAGCCAATTTCCTCATGATGGAACTGATTCAGACCTAAAATACATTGCTTGTTACTAACAGCCATATAGCTGGACTAGTAAACCATCATTTCTTTAGTGTAAGCCAATTTGGGAAATTTTAAACCATGTTTGAAAATTTAGCACATCTGTCAAGACAAGTCCTATTACTAAACCAAGACAATAAAAATATTTAAATTTTAATGCCTGCTGGGCTTTGTATTGTGGCTTAAAGATAGGCAAAGTGATAACATGGCAGCAGTTTAAATCCCCCCCCCCCCCCACCTTCTCCTTTCAGGCTCAGTTCTCACAAGCTTCTTGTTCCCTAACGTAGCAAAGAGCGGTTTTTTTGGATGGTGTTTTACCATTGATCTCAAAGCCTGTAAAAAAAAAAAAAATCAACCTCAGAGAAATCAAGTTTAATTTCCTACATGGGAATAACTTCAATAAAATCAACAGTCTTAAATCAATGTGAAATTTATGACAGAAGAAAAATCAGGCTCCATTTTTTGCATGGGATGCCGAATCCTTAAACATGCCAACAGCATTCTGTGTTCCAGGAACTCCTGTAAATCACTAATATTTTAGCATGTGAAATCAAAGAAAAGTATTGGTATCCATGCTCTGCAACTGAGCCAAACTGTTTCTACAGGACTTGCTTTCTTCCCATTATATAATATTCTGAAACGGTTTTCCCTTACCCGCTGTCATGGCCACTTACAAATCCTGCAATTGTGCCAGGCAGTTCAGACTTAACGATTAAAAGATAAGATGACATAGCTGTGAATAGAAGTGGAACATATTTAGTATTGAAATACTGGCATCTCTACTGATTCTAATTAGCATGGCTTGATCAGAGTGGTTGGAACGTTACATCTCAGCTAGTTGTTAGACTCTGTGGCCCCACAGAGAAAATTAATGCTTTTTTCCCCCCATATACTTTCTTTAGAAATATCTGCAAATCCACATGCCTTACACCCATATTAGCTAGAGCAGCAAAGAGATTACTACCACATGAGAGTCTTGAAATAAGCAACATGCCTAGGATAACAAAGGAAGGCGGTATGAAAAAATGGTGGAAAACCCAAATAAGTTTGAAAAAAATCAATTTCTTGCTAAGTTTTCCTCAAACATGATCTACACCCTAGAGCCAGGTAGCCTGGGTGCAGCATGGTCCCCCCACCCCCTTTTTTCCACAAATAAAAACTATCTGTTCAGAACTAAATGATGAAAACAAATCATGAGAATCTGTCATTACAAAATGTTTAAAATCATGTGCTTTAATTTTTTTCAAAAATCAATCAGTACTCTAATATCTAATACACATTGCAACAAAGTATTGGTATGTTTTTTTTACTATACCAAGTTACTAATTTTTCTATAATTAGTTACTTATGATAAACATGTAGCCTAATAAGATTTCAAAGGCTGTCACTATAGGGCATACCATGACTACTAGGAATTCCATGGCACCAACAGAGACTGAACTCTGCCTACTTCAAAATGACAGGCCTCTTCAGAGTCAAAAAGAATCTCCATTAGCTCTTAACAGCATAGGGACTATGATACACAATTAAGCAATTACAATTCAGTTCAGTTGAGGGCCATGATCCAGGCGAACATACACAGCTAATCATTGTAGAACACTTCTCAACCACTTTCTGTAAAAAGGTCTTGGGGGACACAAGAACTCATAACGTTCTTCACTATTACACACTAATATATAACCTGGCAATAATTCCTGATAATAAACTGATGCATAATAGTGAAGAAAGTTGTAAGAACTCTTGTTGAGTAAGAACTCTTCTAACACTCTCTTCCCCTGTAAGAAGCTAATCTCAAGTTACTGTCTTTTTATTGTCTGTAAAGGTTTATGTATAGTCCCAAGACCAAAAGAAAGTTACTCAATGATTTATTTAGTTTTACAGCTAGCTTCAAAACACATACACTTAAAACTACCATGGATGGAGGTACCCCTCCAACTTCAGAAGTGAATGATTTTAGGAAACTGCTGAAAAGCTTTAAAATATTTTTAAAAATTGAAAAACATTTGTTGTATTTAATAAGATTTAAAGTTTTACTCTTGTATATTCAATTTAGGGTTTTTGGTTAAAAAGTACCAACTGCAAATTGAAACCAAATACAGCAAGTTTTTGAAAGCTGATTCTAAGACTAGGCACAATAAAAAAATAAAATAGATTGTTCCAATCTTTAAAAGTAATTACAAAAGCTACAGCATTGAAACAGTTAATGATAAATTCTGAAGAGAAAAATTGGTCTCTGCAAAGAAAGTGAATTGTATTAATACAAAGTGACATGCACCTACAGCAAGGTTAAATTAAAAACAGTTGTGAGGTCACTGGATAAGGAAATATTCACTTTTTGTATTAAAAAGCTCAGATTTTTCCCTGTTGATACACAGCTGTTGATAAGGCTTGGTGTTACCTCTTTGAGTCTTTTATTAAAGATATGTGATAGTATTTTTTTTAAATCTCAGTCTTAAAAGAATTTGCTGAAGGTGCCCTATAGATACTAGCATACAACATCCCCCCAAAAGGCAGACTGTAACCCCCTCAAAGTTTAGAAACTTAAGTCTGCTTTATATTACAATTCATCATTAACTGTTCATCAGTCCCTCTCACTTATATTACACAATTCATTCTACGTATGCATGTCTGATGTTTCATACACTTACCTGTCTCAGAAAGATTTTTTTAAAATATTTTCATCTACTGTAACTTCAGCTGTATAAAGCTGCAGATTAATGTCAAGTTTAGATTTCCTGCTAGTACAGAATGTCACTCTTCCCATGCATTTATTTCTATTAGCCTCTGGCTAATCATTTGATTGCTTGTCTTTTGTTGTGTGCGTGTCCATTGTTGTGTGCTGTTTGTTTTTCAAACTGGAGTCCTATTTCACTGAATTCCACTCCAAAGAAGGGAGCTGATCCAGCAACAAGAAGCTTGCCTGTGCTAAATGTTTGTATACATTGTTCTGAGTTTTGTTATGTATATAGATTCTAATACAATAATAAATAATCTAACAAGCTATGTCAGTATTTTTGTCCAGTTTGTGCTCTCTCCCTCTTTCTTTTCTGTAGGATATGAAGAAAAATCACCATGCTAAATAAATAAATGTACTAAGTATATTTATACCCTGAAGCTTATGTAAGATTTAAATGTCTTTTGGCAACTGATGAGTAAACAGCACCACACAGGATACTATGCTCTGTACTTCATTTAAAAGGATAACACCAGCTTTTTTTTTCTCCAAACCAACAGTTTCATATTTCACAGACAGAACAGCACTTTGAAAGTGAGAAACCACTCCCGTTCAAATATTTAAAATAAATATATTTTTATTTAAATTAGATAAAGGTCTATTTCAAAAAAAGCCACCAATTACAAATCTAAAGCAAGTTAAGGGCTTGATCTATTATAATTACTAAAATAATTTAAACTAAATGCCAAAAATAGCATTAAACAATACCTGCATTCTGCCAAGCTCTAAAGCAGGGAAGCTATCTCTTGTGGCCCGCAATGACACTATCGTTACTGATATTTGCAATATCATCGTATGAAAAGGTGTCAGTGGTGCGGCCATCGGGCTAATGTTCTAGTCCTCATGCAGCCCTCATGGTGATTTGAATTTGAGACCCCTGCTCTAAAGAAAGCCAAGCCATTGAACTGCTGGAAATCACTTGGCTATACCCCTAGAACCAGAGCTTAATGAATTGCTAAACACATTTTTGACAGCAGTAGCTTCCTCACTCAATTCGCTCATCTGGCTTGTTTCAATAACCAGCTCACTGAAAGTGAAGAAACCAACCGGGAGTTTAAAAAAGCAACCAACCTGTGAATAAACAAGGGGTCTGATGGCATTTGCGATAAATAAATTTGTTAGTCTTCATGAGTGCCACCAGACTCCTTGTTTGTTTTGCTGAACTAGACTGACAAAGTAGGATATTTTCCCACGAAAGCTAGCACTTGCAATAAATAAATGTGCTAGTCTAAGTGCCACAAGGCTCCTTGGTTTTTTTTAGACTAACATGGTTACCCCTTTGGAATAATCTATGAATAAAAAGTAAGTGAGAAGCTGAGATCTAATAGTTCTAAAATTTGAAGAACAGTGACCAGAAACAATTAATTTGATTCACTAACTACAGATAATGCTTTATTAATCAGTTTTAAATACAAAAAGTGTTAAAAACTTTGATGAGAGAAAGGTATGTCCACCATTTTTAAGGTAGTGATATCGAATAAAAAAAATGTTTTCTGTCTATTTAATTGAATTTGAATTTCTACTCAATTAGAGCTTGATACAAGTCACAAATAAGTTAATCTAGTACATAAGACATGCATCATTGCTTTAATTAAAATGTAAAAATTAAGAATTGGAATAAATGTAAGTTACGACATATGTGATAAATAAATCTGTTAGTCTTTAAGTGCCACGAGACTCCTTGCTATTTTTGCTTTACTAGACCAACATGGCTGCCCCTCTGGAACTTGCTTTAATCAGGGATTCTCAAACTATTTTTTTTCCACTAGGACCCTATTTGAAAGTATTTCAGACAGTGACAACCCTGCGCCCCTCCCTTCCCCCCAAGTGATGGCCATTTCCATACAATGCCATCCTTTCTGGCAAGCATGGGAGCTGACAGCTCTCCCCCTCTCCCCCACCATCTCACAATCCCCAGCTTAAACAAACCTTTATGTATCCTGGTCAGCAAAAACACACACCTAATTTAGTGTAAAGGCTTTATTTATATGCAAATCAACATATCTGAAATGTTACTAATTAGTCAGAATTAAAATATAAATTAAAATTGATGATTAAAGTCAGCAGGAAAGAAACTTGATTTGAATCATGATTAAAATTGATTTAATGCAACATGCTTTAGTATATTACACAATATGGAAAAAATCTCTGCCGATTCTTGGGGAAAAACTAAGTGGTTTTTTCTGTTTGTTTTTAAAATAAGTTTGTTGAAGCTGAAGTGGGGAAGTTTGATTCATTACATTATTAATACCTTGCATCTTTATAAACACCCCATGCAAAAAAATCCCAAAGCATTTTACAAAAATTTGTACACAGAAGTGGAGCCAGGTGAGGAAGGGGCACACTTTGTGAAAGCCCTCAGCTGAGACACTGATCTATTGTTCAGAAGAGACGAAAGAGAAAACTGTGAAGTGGGAGATGGGGCAGCAGAACAGTCTTGTCTGGTGGAAATGGGGAATACCAGAACAGCACAGTGTCTCGTCACAGATTTAACGCAGCACAGAAGCAAAGAAAAATAGCAACTGGTAGAGAAAACCTCTTGTTGGACAGAATCTAAACCAAAAATCCTGCTCATTTCAAAACACTGAGAATAATTAAAAACAAAAATAAATGGGGGGAAATAGTTAAAAGTCACAGTAGACCAAAATAAAAGTCACCTATAGCTGAAACAAACTGAGTTGCAGTGCTCAGGTGAAATTCCAAAGGGGCAGCCATGTTAATTTAATTCAGCAAAACAAGCAAATGTATTTATTGCATAAGCTTTCATGCGATAAATAAATTTGTTAGTCCTCAAATGCCACAGGACTCCTTACTTGTTCAGCTGAAATTGGATCTATTATAAAAACCAATGTGACAAATTTCAAGGTCTCTTCCAACCCTATGATTCTATTCTATTCTAAATTCACTGAACCTTTGTTCCCCTCTGCTGGTGAGGTTGTAATTTTATCTATCAGTTGCAAAGGGGTAGCTGTGTTGGTCTAGTTCAGAAAACAAACCAGCCATATTTGAACAAATGGATTACGCATCAAACCTCCAAAGTGAAATTGCAGATTTGGAATTCACATGCAGATTTGACATAGTTGCTTTAGGGCTTAATAAGAATCTCCAGTTATTTTCTTATTACAACAGATGATTTGACGTAACCTCCCTTTATAGGCTGTTCTCTACTGTTTGAATTTAAACAACTGCTTTGATTTGCTCCAACAGTCTGACCTGATCCTGTGACTTACACGTCCCTGTATTTATTTTCCTCCCATT
The DNA here is from genome assembly GCA_007922195.1 of Podocnemis expansa. Taxonomy (NCBI): domain Eukaryota; kingdom Metazoa; phylum Chordata; order Testudines; family Podocnemididae; genus Podocnemis; species Podocnemis expansa. The sequence goes on along the minus strand of ML681997.1, from coordinate 8,636,433 downwards.
CAGTAAGTTCCCCATCTTCAAGTGCTGGGTGAAGTGAGATTTTTCTCCCACAAAAGCTTATGTGACAAAGAAATTTGTTAGTTTTTTTCAAAATGTCACAGGACTCCTTGTTAATTTTATCTATAGTCTGCTTTGACCCAATGGATGTAAGAAAAAGTGTTCATGAAGTCAGGAGACAGGAGTTGAGAATGTAATAGAAACTGGAGAGTGGAATGCTGAATTTTTAATAGGCCAACTTTGTTTCATGAGGACTTGGAGAAGGCTGAGGGACAGCAACATTGCAGTTCTCGCTATCTACACATGCAGAAATCAAAATAACATAACAGACTCCGAAGAGAAAAAGGAGCAGAAGTGAAATGTGCATGTTACCAAAATCCATCAGCTACTTTGTTCCTCATACTGCATGGCTCCTCTATTTATTACAGTTTGTAAGGCATCCACCCCTATGCACCAAGTACAAGTAGAAATGTTACACAATTACAACAAAGTCTCAAAGGGTCTCCCACCGGATATTTATGAAAATAATGTTAGCACTTGCTCTCCCCACTGTATTGCTTCTCCTTCATCCTGACATGTGTCTATAATCTCTCAACTGTCTTTTTCAGTTCATACATCTGACAAAGTAGATTGAAGCACAATAAAGCTTATGCCTGAAGAAACTTGTTAGTCTTTAAGTTGCCACAGGACTTTTAATGAAAACAATATGTTTCCTTTAACAGAAATCTACAGATCACTAGAGTTGCATGTATATATTTTTTTTAAAACAATACTAAAAGTACAGCTTTTAGGGCTTGTCTGCATGGGAAAACTAGACTGGTAGAAGAAAGACTGCAAATACAATCTGCTACAAATTATACCAACAGAACTTCCTGTGTGAAGTCCCTTATTTTGGTATAAGTTCCTTTCTCCTGATTAGTTTATTCACTTTGGAAGTGATTCAAATAAAGCTGAAAAGAGTCACCGTGATTCTGGAATAAGAGTGCCCACTCATCAGCATTATACTGATAGTTAAACCACTATAGTTACAATCATACCAGTCTACCTAGAAAAGTTACTCATGCAGATAAGACTCAATCAGTATACAGAGTTAAGAATTTTTGTCTTACAAATCTTGATACTTTTTACTATATCAAAAATCCCTTAACCGCATTCATGGCATGAATACACAATGTAATTGGTTTTAATGGCTATCAATCGCTAAAATAGTATGGGAGTTAGCAAGCCTGTCCTCATTTAAAGAGCTATCCACTGGAAAGCTTCAATTTAAAACCATGAGGCTAATTGGTTTTTAGGTCAAACAAGTTGCAGTGAGCACTTCAGTTTGTTTAAAGGCAGGACTAGAATTTCTGCATTCAGGGGAGCCTCAGTGACTTAAAGGATTAACCAATCTAGTTCTTAGCAAACAGACGCACTACGTTTGCCTTCCACTTTTTGGTATTAATTTATTTAATATATGTCCATAGAGCATGCCTTCTGATGGGAAAGACAAGGATGCATTCTCTGATTTTCTCCCTATATTTGCCAAAATTAAGTTCCTCAGGATTAGCAGTTTTTAAAAAAGAGGAAACTTTTTCTAACACATTTCAGAATTAAATGACTAATGAACTTGAACAGAACAACAGATGATCATAACTTGCAAAGAATAAAGGTATCTTGATAAACGACTGAAGCCTTTTTTAATTCCATGGTGTAAAATAAGCCACTTGAGCTTTGATGCAAGCAAGACAATGCTGAAGTTTTATACACAAATTAAATAGCATTGTGCACAAAATTGTCACTGGAGGTAAAAGTACGTTTAATCAGCCTTATACAAGTTGTTATGAATGTCTACCTTCCCAATTTAGGTTTTCTCCAATTCTCTCACTTTCTTTATTGCAGGATATGTAAAACAAACAAAAAGCTTAAAAAAAAAAAAAAAAAAAGGAGGCCCTCCCTCTCTTAAGCATCACCCACCTAACACTGCTAATGAATAACTCAAAAACAAACAAGCCACCCTCCCTACCCTCAAATCCCACTCTTCATGATAGTGCTGTGCTCCGACTGCCCAGCAGATGGTGTTGAGAGTACATTGTTGGAAGATGTATTGTTGGATGAATAAGCAAGGGTTGTTGGATGAACACTTCTCCTCCCCACCCCCGCTTTCCTAGCCCTCCCCACACACCCTGCTACCAAAAAAACCAAATAGATGTCTCTTATGCAGACTCTTCCCTAGATTTAACTCTTTTTATACTTCAGAAAAGTGTGGCAAGCACTGACCATTTTAATGGAAAACACCCTAAACATAATAGCACAATTTTAATATTCAGTAACATACTCAGCATTTCCTAGTCAAATGTCTTTGTGTGTTGTCTATTTTGTTGATCAGAGTAACAGAGTGTAGCTGTAACTAACGAAAGAATTAGATGTTCAGGCTATGTATAGGTCTGTTTCAAACATGTAGTATGCTAGCAAACAGTATAGCTCAAGATAAAGCTACACTCGCAGGTTGGAAAACCACTTCCATTACTGTGGTTTCCTTTCCCAATATACCCTTTGGTGTTTACCAGTTTGTCTTTGCTTTTAGTTTACAATTGGATTTGGAAAAGTTTTAGATTTCCAAAGAGGAAATAATTTTGCACTCAGAGTCAGCCTACTACAGGAAATTTAACTTGAGGAAGCATCAATTGGAAACCATAAACTAATTGTCATTAGCACCAGAATGTGCAAATCTTTGTACAATGAAATTTTGCTTTCATGTGTTTGATTTGGAAAACTCAATTCTATGGAGCTACAAATACTGATCACTTGGATCCAGCAAAACAACAGCAGGCATGTAACCCAAACTGATCGGTAATAATTCCACTTTGCACCATAGCCTATCACTGCAAAAAATCCCTGTGGAAACCATTTATGTTTGACTAGCATTAAATTCCAGCTACTAGTGAATTTAGCATTATTAAATTCATGTTCTCAACACTTCCAGTTTCTTCCTAAGTATCAAAACTTCCCAGCCCTATGTGACCAGTCGTAGATCCCTACAACAAGGATTTTTAGCTAGTACCAGCCTTTCCCCCAGAGAAATACGCTGTAGCACTGTCCACATAATTCCTGCTTTAGACCTCAATGCTGAAGATTTGTTAGTGTTGGCAACAGATTGTGAACTGCTCTTGTGCAATATTTTATTATGTGTCTCCGTTTCCCACAAATCTTGCTAAAACAACTCGCCCTCCAACTTCATTCATTATATATGCTTCATATCCCCACCAACACACATTTTATTACAGGAGAGGACAATTAACAGGAGGGTATTTTTATGGGAAATCTTTGCAAAGTTCTCCTTGGGGACGAATTCCTTCTCACTGTCCTGCCCCTTTCCCCGGAGAAGCTGCCCACAAACCTGGCAGATCCTTCAGGATCTAGGGAACCCACAGGATGCAGAACACTGGCTCCAGCCCCTGTATCCCACCCACTGCTACACAACTCCACTGGAGTTTCAATAGCAGGGCCTCCCCCTAGATTCAGTTACTCCTGGATAGGTTAAAGTAATGGGACATGTGCAAATGGATGTTTTTAAAATAAAAGATGATGTTTTAAAATGTTAATCTGCTTTATAAATATATATTTTCAAAATTTAATCTCTTTAAAATTGAAATTACCACCTTACATTAATTTATTAAAATAATTTAAATTAGATTTTAAAAAGCATTCACTGTACATCTTTGCCACTGACATCTCAAAGCCAGTCAAACACCACTGAGCTTGTGAAAAATCACTGTCTGAGTATCTGGTACCAGAGTTTGATGACAGGCTAAACCGACTTTGGCTAACAGCAGCCTCTTCTGCAGGTGCAGCGGACAGTTCCTTCATTTCAGTTTATTCCTTACAGTTTATAACTATTTCATTCAAAGCTGAGAAACCAACTGCGAGTTGAAAAAGCAGGAAAGCTTATTTTCTTCTTCTTCCTCTCCCAACTTAAAAATAAAAACAAGCCATCATAGGAAGATAGCTAACAGCTCCAAAATCTTGAAGGTCACGGTGACCAGAAACTATCAGCTGACTTCATTAACTACAGTAAAAATAACTCCTTTATTTAATAAATCATTTTATATGCAAAACAAGTTTTGATTAATTTTTTTTTGGCCAGCACATTTAATATTCTGTTATTTACTAATAAAAACCTTTTAAAGTGATGATTTCATGGATTCTTAACCGAATCCCAGTTTCCATCCAAATGCAGCTTGACACAAATCACAAGTAAAAACATTAGTCATCTAGTAAATAAGAAATGCTTCTCAGCATCTGGGTGTCCTAGTGGACCACAAGCTAAATATGAGTCAACAGTGTACCACTCTTACAAAAAAAAAAAGCAAACACCATTCTGGGATATATTAACTGGAGTATTAGAAGTAAGACATGAGAAGCAATTCTTCTGCTCTACTCTGCCCTGATTAGGCCTCAGATAGAGTATTGTGTCCAGTACTGGGCTCTACATTTCAGCCAAGATCTGGACAAACTGTAGAAAGTCCAGAGAAGAGCAGCAAGAATGATTAGCGGTCTGGAGGACTTGACACGAGAGAAGACAGAAAGAGCGGGGTTTGTTTAATCTGAAAAAGAGGAGAAGAGAGGACATGAGAACAGTTTTCAAGTAACTAAAAGTTTGTTATGAGGAGGAGGGAGAAAAAAATGTTCTCCTTAACTGCTGATATTAGGACAAGAAGCAATGGGCTTAAATTACAGCAAGAGAGGTTTAGGTTGGACATTAGGAAAAAATTCTTAACTGTCAGAATGATTAACCATTAGAATATGCTGCCTAGGGAGGTTGTGGAATCTCCATCATTGAAAAAGTTTCTAAGAGCAGGTTAGACAAGCACCTGTCAGGGATGGTTTTAAGAGGGTAATTGGTCCTGCCATGTGTGCAGAGGACTGGACTCGATGACCTCTCATGGTTCCTTCCAATTTCTATGATTTTATATCATAATAAAAATAGTAAAAATAGTAAAAATTGGAACAAACATATGTTAAGTTGTGCAGCAAAAACAAAGAGAACCCTGTGGTAGCTTAAAGGCTAAACAGATTTCTTTGGGAATAAGCTTTTGTGGGCTCCAAACCACTTTGTCAGATGCATCTGATGAAGCAGGTTGCAGTCCATGAAAGCTATGCCTCAAGAAATCTTAGTCTTTCAGGTGCCACAGGACTCTCATTGTTTTTGCTATACACAGACTAACAAGGCTACCTCCCAGTTAAACTGTGTAATTGCTTAATTAATGTGTATTAATATAGTGTGTTCTCCTGCTTGACAAAAATTACTACCAAATCAAATATTACAGGGCTAGCCATCACGTATCTCCCCCCTGCCCACACCACATGGTTGGAACAGCTCTGTGGCACCTACTTCCTGACCAAAGGACTTCATGCAATTTTGTCCTCTAATGCATCAATGTTCCTTATTAGTTATAAATCCTGAAAACATAATCCACTTATCACTCCAGGGCAAACAGTGATTTAAATCCCAACACATTTGTCCATTGATGTCACGTATACAGCGCGCTGCTACTATTGATCATGCCTGGAGTGGCCTCTTTACCAGTTCACTTCCGCCCCTCTGCCAGAACAGCCACTCTAGCCCTTCCAACTGAGCACAACCTGCTCTTCTCAGTGCAAACATCCAGAGCCTCGCTGTTGGGGAAATCAGCACCAGAGGAGCATCCCTCAACTCCCTCTGGCTCCACTCATTGTTCCCTTAGGTCAAACCTTCCAGTGCAGACTACTCAGTCTTGGCTCCACCTGGAAACTGCAGGCATTCCTTTGGCCTCAGCCCCTGGGTCTCTGGCTTGGAGAGGACCAGGACCAGGGCCCTCTTACCTGAAACCTTCTTCCAGGAACCACATTTAGTCTCCTGGCTCTAAACAACTCTTACCTGCCCTCTCCCAAGTGACTCACCTGTGCTCTAAGACAACCCTTACCCACTGGCTCTCTCTCTAAGGCCTACAGCATCTTTTGAGCTCAAATGAAGTGAGCTGATGAGGCAGAGATACTGGCCCTGCTCCCCTTTAAAAGGCAACTGTCACACTGTGGCACATCCAAACCAATGAGAATGAAGAATTCTTTCTGAAAATAACTAAAAAGCTCAAATGAAGAGTCAGATTAAAAAATGATGATGTTTATATTACTCAAGTGAAAATTTGTTGAAAAATAAATCTTTAGGCCACAGAGTATTTTGTTTTGTTTTTAAAAAAAGTGCAATTTAAATTTGGCTATTTCAAAATGAAAAAATTACAAAAAACAACAAAAGTTTACTAGCTACAGGAGCTTTGCAGAGCTTGCATAACCAAAAATAACTGATAAAAATTTTAATAATTACTTCACATAAGTCCTCATCTAGTTTTTGGTACTTAAATGAACTATTTAATTGGTTCTGCTTGGTAAACAGCAGATATTATAAAGATTTCTAAATGTGGAAAAAATCAGCTGAAATATAGATTTCTTCTTCACAACACAGTAAAGGTTGAATAATCATGTTTAAAAACTTTTTAAAAAGAGTGAGAAATGTCAAGCACTATTTCTAACTTGGAATTCCCTGGCTTCTGATGTCTCAACCTTCCTTTTAAAATGACTATTCAGATTTTCAAGACTGACTGACCCAAATTTAAGTTACCATCCCTTTTTCACAGATGTTTGTAAAAATTACCCAAGTTTTTATTTTGTTAATGCTTTGCTGCACAGTAGTAAAGTCAGCATCCCCCTATAAGCAAGTTAGTGGGTGTGTGCAGTGAGGCTATTCCAAATAAGAAGCCTGCTTTCGACTCTGCAAGATAAGTTTTATTTTTCAAAAAACAAAAACCAAAAAAAAAAACAAAGAAAAAGGATTTCTAAGAAAGAAAGAAAGAAAAAGAACACTACAAAATCAAAGGAACACCAGAATACCATTTAAACGTGCTTAATTTGTTTTAAGTCTCCAAATGCATGTAAATTACTTCCATGTATTCTGGTTAATCTTAGAAATAATGAGACAAAACTGAAATAATACCAGGCCCCCATTTTGACAGCATCAATAGTCTTCGCTGTACTGATATCTCACGTGATACAATATTCCACACTCTGAGGATGGAAGAGGCAAACAGAGAAAATCTTAATTTCTAAAGGCTGGTCTACATTAAGAGTTTTGTTGACATAACAATGGACAAGTACAGACTAAAATGCTCCTCCCACTCATTTAACTCTCCTGCTATTCTGATGTAATAAAACCACCCCAACAAGAGGTGTAGGGCATAGTTAGGGTGACATGGCATCAATGTAGATTCTGTGCACCACATTGGCTGTGCAGGTGTCATTCTTGTCAGTTGTCACTGAAACGATGAATGTAACAACTGGGCCCTGCTCCTGGCTGTGAGCAGGCATGAAGTCTGGGCACTTCTTCCCCCTCTCCCGGCAGGGAGCGGGGGCAGTCTAGTCCAGTGGTTTTCAAATTTTTTTTTCCTTGGGACTTAGTTAAAAAAAATCATTTATGCCCGTGACCCGACAATTACATCTTTGAGCAATGCATTCCAGTCTTTTGGCAGCAGCAGCAGGAGATGCTGTGACCTCAATGCCTGAGGGTCTGCGACCCAGTACCGAGCCCCAAACCAAAGTCTGAAAACCACTGGTCTAGTCAATTTCACAGTTCAGCCTGACATTGACATGGCTGCCTCACTGGTGGTGAGAAGGGGAGAAACCCTATGTGATTTCCCCACAGTTCCTGGCCAGCAGAAGCACTGGGCTGCTTTTCGACCTGCTCCCTAGTGGAGGTGAGAAGCCAGGGCAGCTGGACCCCACTCCTCAGGGGAGAGAACCCCTGCATGGCTTCCCTCTGGGAACAGGGAGAGGAGATGCCTGGGGCTGGCTCCCAGTGGAGAACAGATATGAGAGCAGCCCCTCAGGAACTGGTGATTCTTCTGGCAGCAAGTAAGTGACCAGCCTCTCAGCTCCAAACACTACCCTTCCTAGATTGCTGGAAGCACTCCTGATGAGGATGCACTGACCAAAGGAGAATATATTGTGAACCTCAGCCACTGCAGGAAAGGTGGCTATAAGTCAACCTATCTTAGGTTGATATATTCTTCTACTGCAGACAAAGCCTTGCTCTGAAATGAAAGACATTGATACAGCTTTGAAAGTCACAGACTCATAGACGCTAAGGTCAGAAGGGACCAGTATCATCATCTAGTCTGACCTCCTGCACAATGCAGGCCACAAAACCTCACCGACCCACTCCAGCAATAAGCCTCTAACCTATGACTGAGTTATTAAAGTCCTCAAATCATGATTTAAAGACTAAGATACAGAGAATTCACTAGAGTGTCATGACCTTGCTGAATGCAAAGAAACACTAAAGAAAGGGTGAAACATACAGGACTTTGTACTGAGGATAAGTTGAGAGCTTTAGCTTTTCTCATTAAAAAAAAAAGCAACGGAAAGGGCCTGAAAAGCCAAGAAAACTTTCTGTACCTTCATTGTCTCTGCAAGGGTCAAGAAGATGGAGTTTTTAATGTGGACAGGCTGAGAACTGGTTAGCTATGAGAGCTAACTACAAAGATGGCTCCTGACACTGCCCAGCTTCACAAGCTCCTACTTCTCCCCTGGCAGCACACTTTCAAAGACCCCTGCTGACATTGGCTGGGTCCCCTTGTGGCAGCAGAAATAACAGCTGCTGGAGAGAGAGGATTCACTGAGAGTTAATTTGGCTAGGAGCTTTATCTCCACATGTAAATCTAGTTGCTAAGCTGGCATACATGGACCACAGCAAATCCCCATTTCTCCAAAGCAATCCTCCTCTTGGGCAGGACAGTCACAGGATACTAGGAGATGGAGGATACATGGCCCATCCCCACTTCGACAAGGCAGAGTGCTTCTTTATTTAGAAGTGGGGATGCTTTTGGTCTAGCGACACTATATTGATTCCATTAAGGACAGGCAATTTTCTCTATCTGTGAAATGGGTTCATCACTGCAAGGAAGTGAAATGTATGAGGCAGGAACTACTTGTACCATTCTTCTACACAATGGATCTTTCCACTGAAATCCTGAGAACCAATACACAGGATGGGCATTTTTAAATACAAGAAAGTATAGTTTCCAGTTGTGAGAGCCACTTCGTGACCTAACATGTTAAAAGAGAAATGAAATTCTTGACAGATCAGATCCAGGTCTTTGGCAGAGAAGCCCATTGCAGAAGATGGAATAAGTAGTTTGACAATATCCAATGTGCAGCAGCTTGGGCCTCTAGCATTGCTAAACTGAGTTTTATTAAAAGTGACAGGCAGAGAAGGTTATGAACTGTTATAGGGAAGAAATAAGATTCAAATTTCCTTTGACCGCATAGCCTTGTACTGGATCCCAGAGTCACCTGAACCTTAACTATGTATCCCCTCTTTGTCTTATAGTATTCATTCAGGAGGTGCAGTCAAATGGGAAAGGAAATTTAAAAATCTGTTCATAGCTATGTAACATCCCCTGAAAACTGCATGAATAAATAATCTCGGACCTTGGACTTAATGTGTTCACTCCTGCCTGGAATTAATTCCACTACTTTTACAGCCATTTAAATTAAGTAGTTTCCATTACTGGTGCTTTTAGCAAAGCCCAATCATAAACTTGGTCACTTGGTTTAGTTTTAAGTCCATTTTGCAATGAGCACAAGCAGTGATTAACAGAGTACCTGGACTTGTATCAACAGACACTGTTTCTCGTAGTCATTACAAGTGACTGCCTACATCCTCCTGCCTAGTCTTTTTGTTTTCAGCACATTTCCTGCTTTCATCCAGGAGACGGGAAAAAAAATCCAGTTTAAACCTTAGCATTAAAAGAGAAAAGTCATTCTCTTCTAACTCACCCTTTTAAACATACCTTCTTCTAGACTCTACTCTTCTGTGGGTACTCCTACTTTAGTCCCATACTGGTCACAAATTGGGACTTAGGTGTTTTAAGTATTTAACTGATGATTTTTATTTCATGATAGTGTTAAGAAATGTATTCAGAAGGGCAAGAAAAAACATATAGCTAGATTATACAGGAGATGACAAAACTGTTTAGTGTGAAAAAGAGACCATGCTATAAACTGTACTGCTTACTCAATGCAAAAATACTGAATGAACTACAAAATGAAGGAAAACTACCATTAAGCTAACATTCATACATAAAATTCTATGGTCCAGTAAACACAAGTCACCAAAACAATTAAATTTGAAGGCCAGACTTTGATACTAGCATTCATCAGATCATGCCTAGGAACTAAAAGGGAAAGAGCATGCAACATATCAAAGTGTACCTACTCTAGCACTAGGCATACAAAGATCAGATAAACCTTGTCCTGAAGTATAGTTTTATTTAAATATAGCATTTTATTTTTGTAAACATCCCAAAACACAACCAATTATTATTAGAACTTGAAATTTCTTACCTCCAATATTCTGAATAATTATTGTACTTGCCACAAGAACCTATGAAACAATTGATTTCTTTAGAAAGGTAAGGAAAATAAACAAAACTTCAGTCTATAACAAAGTGCATAGTGATTACTTTAAATCAAATGCAGAACTGATGATTAGTATTGAAAGGAAGACTGTCTTCTGTTTAATGACTAATTTATAGCACATGGAAACAAACAGTGTAAAAGCAAAAACTCTTCAAATAATTACATTTTTCACTTTGAGACGACAGAACCGAAGTCTTTATAAATGAAGTTTGCTCTGCAGGCAGAGGGCATATAAATGAGTGTATTCTATACTTTATTAGAACAACTGCATTTGAAGAGGCAATCAGATACCATGAACAAATCTGTACTGGTTAGCCTCATCTGAGACTAGGAATAATTTTATTCTGAACCTTAAACTTCATTTTCTCTTTAAAACATTAAAAATTTACTCTTAGATCAGGGTTGTGGGTTTTTTAATATATAATTTCTGTTCATTTGTGGGACCAGTGCTGGGAAAGAATTTACCAGCTCTGAAATCACTGAAAAGACGCAAAATGTATGTACGTCTCTCATTCATGAGAGAGAAGACCTTAAATTGCATGTCAGATTCCTATCTTGTTTTTGTTCTAGGTCAGGTCCATCATGCAACCATGGCCCAAAGTAGCAGTGCTATATTTGTACCCACAAAATAAGTATATAAAGAGCAGTCAGCAGCTAAGCATCACACTGTTGGGCACAATAGAAAAAGCTCAGAGTTGTAAAGAAAAGAAAGACAGAGCTGGCTGAAAACCTGGTCCAGCTTCTGTACACTATGCTAAAGCTGGAATTACAATCTTTCAGGTAGGTTGTAGAATCAGTTTCTAGTTCTAACGTGTCACAAAATAGCAGCTACTAAAATGATGACAGGACTGAAGCCGAGGAAAAAGCGAGATAAGTATGGCGTGTTTTTAATAAATATGAGAATGTGTCACCTGCCAAAATTGGAGTTAAATATCAAACACAACCAAAAAACTCAAACCAGCAGCTTTTAACAGCAGAAACCATGCCTTTTTGATTCTCATCGCTTGCAGTTAACCCATTTAGAATCAACATCAAAATTTACCATCAGTTGCAAGAACTAGATCCAATCTTTGGACAATAAATACTGAAACTCGCCTACGTTAAAGGCATTATTCATTAATTAATGCAACTAGAAATTGTACACACCTAATGGGCCACCGGCCAGTCTCAGTTTCACCTAATGAATTTGAGATCACAATGTAGCCAGTGAAGCAAAGAGGATTCTGCCTTGTGCTTTTTGTCTTCAGGAAGTTGTTGAAAAAGGCAACCTTTTTACAACTTTCTTTCAGTAGTTCACATGGAACCTTACTATACTGCTACATGCTAAAAATGAAAATAGTTTTTAATGCCAATTAACCAAAACACAGATCGTATCGGTGACACTAGAGAATGGGGAATGTTTACTGTGGTTCCCTCTAAAACTGGAGATCCCCTACTAGTGTCTTCCCTGCTGTGACAGGGTTTTCACCCCACTCAAGGCAGAGTAGGGCAAGGTAAGTCAATTAACCTGATATGCTGCACCTGGAGGGAGCCAGAGCTCTGTAAAGCCTAATGGGGTAAGAAATTCAGCTGGGAAGAAGCAGGTTGGCCCTGTATAAAGGGAGGAAGCTGAGACCAGAAGGGAGCTCCAAGTGAAGTTCTTGGCAGACACTCCCTGAGAGACCAGACATTCATTTAAGGTTACAGAATCTTGACAAGTCAAATCAAAGGGAGGAAGTAGTCCACAGTCACTCCCTGGAGACAGGTAAGGGAGTAGGAAAATAAAAGGGATATATGAAGGAGCCCAAAGAAACAGTGACAAGGCCAGGGCGCAAGCAGACTGTAGCTACCAGACAGAGCACCCCTGGGCTAGAACCTGGTGGACTCAGGTTTCCCTGTCAGCTGCTGGAAAGATTGCACAAGAGCTGACAGTGGCCTGGAAGGCTGCCCAGAACAGCATGTCAACAGTGGGTCCAGCGGGATGCTGATATCCTGGAAAGGGAGGACTACCCGGTGTCCTGGGTGGAGGGCTAAGTCACAAAAAGCATGAGTCCAGAGTAAGTGGGAAGTGTAGCAGGCACAACTTTCAGGCCTGAAAAGGAGGGAGTGCTGGGGTCATCAGACCTGAAAGGAGCTAATTTCCAGATGTCACCATAAGAAGGTGCCCCAACAATGAGTGAATCCTGTTACATCTGCATGTGCTACACCCTATGCTGGACAAATCTGGTAGTTAATAAAAACTCATGCAGTAGGCCACCAATTAGTCAACACAGAAGCCACATAAGTTGATTCTTAACTAAAAAAGCCTTTATAACTGATGTCAAGATGGTTTTTGTTTAGACAAATGCCATCATAAGTTAAAGCTACCTATTTTACAAGCTAACTAAATGGCCTATATAGTCTAGAATTGCAAACTGAGGAGTAGCAGGTATTTATTTACAAAAATCATGGGATTTAGACAATGTTAGAGTTTTGCTTATTATATTACATAACTATTTCTTGAACAGGAAACATGTAATAATCAACAAATTGTCAAACTATGGTACAGAATAAGAAACTCAGTATAAATGGAAGTTACCTTCCCAGGTGATCCAAATGCAAACAGACCAAGGTCTTCATAAGACGTGACAGCTGTTAAAAGAAAAACATGGTATTTCCAACTTCATATTCACTTTGTTACAAAAATTTGGGTGTGTTTTTTATTTTACTTCTTTTACACTTGCAAATCTAAAGCAGTATTTATAATCATTTATAATATAGCTTTTGTGCATAAATACTTTCATCAATATTCATTGATGCTTATACATAATGATCCATATACTTAATAGAAATTTATTACAAAGTTTCACATGAAACATGATTACAAACAAATGGATATCACACCACCTTCTTCTTAAGAATTCTTATAGATTATGCCATGGATTAAACAATTCTGAGCCATGTTCATTAAACAAATAGTTATTTCATTTTCATAAAGAATGAAAGTGGTGGTTTTGTATTATAGTGGACAAAACTTTCAAAAATTCTACATACACCCCCTCCCCCCCCCCACACACACACTTAAAAAAACACTTCAGCCCAATTCTGAAAGCTTTAGAGCAGCTCTGCCTCCCCAGGGTTTGAGGAAAAGCTGAAGGGCCACTGTCTGTTGCAGGGTCAAGACATCAGAACACTCACTATTGGATCCACACCCATAGTGAAACCTGCACTGAGGTTGACTTTCAAAAGTAATCCCCTGACCTAAGCAACTGTATTAAAGTAATCCAAGATTTTCCAGTAGGATTTTTTTTTTTTTAATCTTTAGTTGAAGACACCCACTAGTAGGCAACTTGTGTATATACGAGTGATTTAAAAAGGGACTATTCTGAACAGAATAATTAATCTCAACATGTTGCACTGTTGGCCCGTCCACATTTTGTTACTAGAAAAACCAAGGAGCATCAAAAAGGTGTAAATTATTCTCAAAAATGCCAGCCCCTTTCCTCTACTCTATATTAATGCAGGACATAGATGAGACTCAAACTGCTGTAAGTATTTTAGAAGGCAAATCAGTCTAAAAGCCACATGATTTTATTGTTGTAATTCTTGTATTCCCTTTTCTTTCACTCAGTCCCCTCACAGTATCTTTTACTATCTCTCTTCATGTCACAACTTATTTTGGCCCCAAGCTTGCAACCTGATCTGCCAAGGCAGAACCGCTCCCCCCCTCAAGCTGAGTCCCACTGAAGTCAGTGGAACATCATGTGGGAGAAAGCATCAGCCAGCTTGCAGGACTAGGGCCTCTGACTGTGAACTCCTCAAGACAGAGACTTATGTGTCTGTAAAGTTACACACACACAAACTATCATTGTGCCACAGTGATAATCAATCATCTTGTAGTCCTTTTGCAAGTCCGCTCTAGTGCCATTACAGATGTGTTATGTAAAATAAAATATGCCAGAGCCTGCTCTGTTACACCAGTGTAAAGCTGGAGTAACTATTTACATCCATAGAGTCTCTAGATTTCATACCGGTGTAAAGAGCAGAACATGCACCACTGTATTTTATCTGACATTTTGACAAGTTCCAAAAGGACAGCCATATTAGTCTAGTTCAGTAAAGCAAGGAGCCTTGTAGCACTTTTAAAGACCAACAAATTTGCTTGTTTTAATCCTACATTGTTTCTTATAAACAATTTTGTATGGTTTTTGACTGCATGATTATTTCAGAATCACCTAGTCATTACAAATTAACAAGATTCTAGTGTATCAATGGAAGACAGTTTTTAATACCGTAGGCACAAATACGTAATTTGGTCACTCTCTCCTATTGCATAATTATTGTCAATAAAGTTCAAGAGGGGTAGCAACATTAGTCTGTATACAGCAAAAATGAGTTTCCTGCGGCACCCTAAAGACTAACAAATTTCTTCAGCCATAAGCTTTAATGTGCTCCAACCCACTTCGTCAGATGTAAGATGGTGCATCTGACGAAGTGGGTTGGAGCTCCGGAAAGCTTATGCCTGAAGAAATTTGTTAGTCTTTAGGGTGCCACAGGACTCTCATCATTTTTATTGTCAATAAAGAACAACAAAATGATTATATAGGTTGCAGTTACAGCAACGTAAACTTTAAGTGGTCTGCTTAAAGGAGTATTTTCTGAGTTAACGCTGCATTTATACTAGAAATTCAGTCCCAGGAACAGCATGGCATTTATTCTCCATTTTTCAAAAGTACAAAAATTTGATTAAAAAAATCAAAATAACTTCTACCAGTTAAATGACAAGTTAGTTTGGCAAAAATATACGATTTCTGAAACATATGGCAACACAATGGAAATCCATTTATATACACTGATGTGAAATTGACAGTTATAATACCCATCAAACTGATGGCTGCACACCTCAGATAAAAATGGAATAGCAGCAGTTCATCAGTAACCGTAACCCATTACTCCTGAAAATAAATTCCAACTCAATCTCTAGACAAGATGGTGAGAAATAAACGGTGCTAATTAATAGCAGGTGCTGGTGGACTGCTATAATTGAACACAACTCCAGCAAAAACAGCAATGTTTATCTGCTAAGCCATTCAATCACTACTGGTAATTAGATTTGGTCACTGTTACGGATCCAGAGTGTGTCATTAAAAAATTAGAAGTGCTTCTCCAATTATAAGACATTAGAACTAAAATGTCTGTGTTTAATATATCTGTCTCCCTTAAAAATGGAACTAATATAGAAAGCTTCTGCTGGAGACAGCTGCATGCTGTTTCTTTTCTACATTTCCTTTTTTTTTTTTTTTAATTAATGACAACTTCGTTTTACTTCAATGGACAGTTTATCAACATTGTCAGGGTATTTTTCACACTGTAAAAATATTTCCCCAACTCACTTTTTAGAATTAATCACTGCAACCCCTTCCTTTTCAACTGCAATCACACTTCAGCCCATTACAGTAGGATTGTTCACAACTGCTCCTCTGATGCATTTTTGAAAAAGAATATTTAATGATCTATTTTAAAGAGTACCTCACACATAAAGACTAATGCGCATTTCACTGAGATAAAGACATAAAAGGCTAGCTTGTGGCCTTTCAACTTTAACAGATTTCCACTGAAACACTACAAGTGTTCTATAAGGTGGAATTATATCAATGTATTTGCTGGAACCACTGACTCAAATTATATGAAATGCGACCAGATTGGAATCATCTGTAAATCAATGAAAATGCATAACTTCAAATCCAGGAATTTTAATACTTTTTTTTTAATTCCATGAAGTACTGAAGCATATTTCTGGTTGCAGTGTAGCCTGGCAATGAATTAATTGAGTAGTAACTGTTAACTGGAAAGGTGTTCTTCCAAGGCAGGTGAAATAATTTGTCCAATCACTTGCGACCAGGGGACAGCAAACAGGGGAGTTTGCGAGGGAGTTTGAGGAGGAGTTTGGTGAGGCCAGGATGGTGAAGAGGAGCCGCACTGCTTGTGCCAGCGCCCCTTCTGTTTCCTTTGCCACTGTTTGTAGCCAGACAGAGTGTCTGACGATGGATATCTCCACCCAGATCCTGGTGTGGATTTGCAAGGACTGTGGCCTTCATTTTCCTGCCACTGATGATCAGGCTAGGGAGATGAGCCTATGTGATAGGTGTCTTCTGGTGGCATCTCTCCAGAAACAAGGAGGAGAGTTACAGGAGGAGGTGTCACGACTCAGGAGTATCCATGCCCTGGAAAAGTTCCTTGACAGTGTCCACGATGAGACCTGCAAGGAGGAGGTCCCTATCCCGGTGCCAAGGGCTACTGCCACAGCTCTGGAAACGGATGGGATGCCTATGGCAGAGGGAGGACAGTGGCAGCTGGTCACCTCTGGCAGCAGACAGTGCTCCACGCCTGCTCACATCCCACCATCCATTGTGGTGAGGAACTGTTATGCGGTGCTGGACACGATGAAGGAGGTAGAGGAGATGCCATCCACCCCAGAGGCTGGGGAGAGCACAGCTACCTCACCTAAGAGGAAACGCAGGGTTGTGGTGATTGGGGACTCACTCCTGAGAGGAACGGAGGCCCCCATCTCTCGCCCTGACAAGGCCTCTAGGGAGGTATGCTGCCTGCCAGGTGCCCATATCAGAGATGTTATGGAGGGACTGTCAAAAATCATCCGCCCCTCAGACTACTACCCCACGCTTCTTATCCATGTGGGTACCAATGATACTGCGAGAGGTGATCCTCAGCAGATCAAAGGTGACTTCAGGGCTCTGGGAGCGAGGGTGAAGGAGTTTGGAGCACAGGTGGTGTTCTCATCAATCCTTCCAGTCAAGGTTAGAGGCCTGAGGAGAGACAGGTGCATCCTAAAGGTGAATGCCTGGCTGAGAAGATGGTGTGGTCAGGAGGGATTCGGCTTCCTTGACCATGGAGTTCTGTTTCAGGACAGAGGATTGATAGGCAGAGATGGCCTTCACCTGTCCAGGAAGGGGAAGAGTGTGTCTGGGCACAGACTGGCTGACCTAGTGAGGAGGGCTTTAAACTAGGTTCAATGGGGGAAGGAGACCAAAGCCCACAGGTAAGTGAGAATATGGGAGATCTGGGGGAAGGGATGGAACTTGGGGGGTGTTGGGACTGTAGTACCAGCAATAAAAGAGAAGGTAGTTGGAACATGAGGGGGGAATCAAATAATTGTCTTAAATGTTCCACTGAAGCGCCAACACATGAGGAGAGTGGGGGAGGAGGACTCCAAGAAAAAAATGCAAGGAGGTTCATGTAATAGAATTGAAAACCAAACTGACAAAGTAGGGCAAGTGACCGGGTACCTTAGGTGCCTATACACTAATGCGAGGAGCCTGGGAAATAAACAGGAAGAATTGGAAGTACTAGTGCAGGCAAGGAACTATGATATCATAGGAATAACAGAGACGTGGTGGGATAGTCTGCACGACTGGAGCTCTGCCATGGATGGGTATAAACTGTTCAGGAAAGACAGGCAGGGAAGAAGAGGGGGAGGAGTAGCACTATATGTAAAAGAGCTCTATGACTGCTCAGAGCTCCATTATGGAAGTGGAAGCGTGCCTGTAGAAAGTCTGTGGGTTACATTGAGAGGAGAATGCAACAAGGGGGATGGATGTTGTGGTGGGGGTCTGCTATAGACCACCAGACCAGAAGCAGGAGTTGGATGAGGTGTTCTATGGACAACTAGCAGAAGCTTGTAGATCACAGGCCCTGGTGCTCATGGGGGACTTCAATTACCCTGACATCTGCTGGGAGGCCAATACAGCTGTGCATGGGCAATCCAGGAAGTTTTTAGAGTGTGTTGGGGACAACTTTCTAGTGCAAATGCTGGAGGAACCACCTAGGGGCCTTGCACCTCTCAACCTTCTGCTCACAAACAGGGAAGAATTGATCAGGGACGTAGAGGTAAATGGCAAGCTATGCAGTAGTGACCATGACATGGTTGAGTTCAGGATGCTCATTAAAGGAAGGAAAGAAGCAAAACAAAAACCCTCGACTTCAAAAGAGCAGATTTTACAAATTGGAAAACAGATTAAGCATCTGACCCCAAACCACAAAGCAAATCCACCACTTAACTGGGAACAGAACCTCCATCTCTCGACTCTCAGTCCCGTGCTTCATCCACTAAATATATACCTCTTATGAAAAATGATAAATACAATAAAAGATTGAGGCAATGTGGACCATAAGGATCTACAGGAGATAGAATGAGAATTTTCAAACCCTTGCACTATTCTTTTCTAGTCTTAGAACCCTAACTGGCTGGAGAGAAAAGGTGGTCACAACTAGCCCAAAAGCACCAAGCAGGTATTGACAAATATCTTATGTAAAGCATCCCTAAGCTCTACTGAATTTAAAGTGGATGGAAAGAGATCACTCAACACATAAAGACAAGGGTGGCAATCTCTAAGCAGAATCAAAAAATAGTCAGCTGAATGACCAAACCTAGCTATGGAAAACAATTAAATAAGAACAGAAAAGAAAGCTTTCTCCCACTACCACCATAAAAACCACCCGTAAAGTAATGTAGACGGATCGGGTGGCAATGACAAGACAGATGATGGAAACAACGATCTGTTATTCCAGAAAGCCTCCAGGTAACAGAATTTAAGGAACTAGATTCCTAAGTATTTAAAAAAACATGAGTTAAATCATTAGGTAGCAGCAGATTAGATAATGTACAGAGAAAAAATTCCAAAGCAAACATTTGTGAACTATAAGTTAATGCTAAGGATCTAGATCAGAACTCAAACCACCATCCAACAGTGTCAAACGATCTCTGAAATAGAAGATGACTATGGAGAGGAAGAGGGAGGATAATGGTCAAATTAGATTACTAAGACTGAAAGGTATCCAAGAAAGTGAGCAATATATGCTATGGTTGCAGAGGTGTAAATTTAACGCTTGCTACTGTTCTTATGACTTCAAAAAAAGCACTATCAGCAGGATCTTGGAGTAGATATGTGTAGACAAATAAAATGGTTGACTCCAGCAGGTGCTTAGCCAGTCCTTTGTGTGATACACCAGATATGTGCCTTTTCTCTGTGTATTTTCAGAATTTCTGGGTGCCTAGAAATCATTTAGTGCACACTAATTATCACAAAAATATTTTCAGTCACCAAGTTTCAAAGCCATGACAATGCTTCAAATTTATACTTGTGAACGAGTTTTCTGACAAGGGAAAAAAAATCTTAATTTTCAAAATATTACAGCAATAGGGAAATATATAATAGTTTTAAGCTATTCACTCAAAATAATTTTACAGCATCTGTGCTTTGAGATGTAGCTGAGAAAAAACCATGAACAACTGTTCTATGCAATCTCTTCACTTACCAGTTTGAATACACATACTAAGCAGCAGAAATACAGAGTAAGAAGCCAGGCTGGCAACAATCAGCAGCAGGATACTAAAATACAAAATATTGTTGTTTAAGGCATTTTTAAGATACAACACTCTCTTTTTAAAACGGATTCATTACTGTGCAAGAAAGAAGTTATCACGAGACAGGACTTCCTCATTTTATGGCTCACATCTGCTGACCAAAGTTCATATGGTTACTGACCTATCTGCTGTTTGCTGTGTTCCATTACTCTATATTTTTATATACTAGACATCACAGATTATATAGGGCAAAAGCACTGCGTGTGAGCCATTTCATAACCACAAACAGAACTTCACCACCAGGAACTGCAACTCTTTCTCTTAAATGAAGTGAACTTAGTCCTTGCAGAAGGAGTCAGACTGCCAATGACAGATAGTTTAGTTCTCCATTTAGCCACAGAATACATACAGTATGAAGAACAGAAGTATGAGCTGTCCCACGCTGCTCAGCAGACATGCATAAACCCTATACCAGACAGCCCAATTCTAAAGCTAAATGAGACAGTCATTCTGTGACAGAAACATCTATCCCTTTGGAACTAGGCTGAGACCATCAAATTGCCACTCATTTAATGTGACTTCAGGCCACTACCTCCGCAGGCCAGATTTGAATGAATAACCTAGAAGTGCAAGGATCCATTGCCTAATGCCAAGAACACAAACCATCCAGTCCTTCTAAAATGTAATTTTTTTTTTTTTTTTCATAAAAAGAAATCTCAGTTCACTTCTAGGGCCTCCTTAAAAAAAAAAAAAAAGCAGGGTATGACCAATTTATAGGGCCCCTGTGCCTCGTGGGGCCAGGGAGGGCCTGTTACCCCCTTGATCGTGCACATGCTGCCCTCCTTGCCTCAAGAACATGAATAGGTCATTTTAGAACAGCTACATATGTGAAACAAAAAGCTCACCTAAATCCAATGATCCCTGTGTTGGCCATGGCATATGATAAACCAAGTATGCCACTCCCCATGATTGCATTCATTAGATTAAATACTGACAAACCAAAGGAAACACCAGAAGCATGATTCAGAGATCTCTGTAAATAGGATAAACAAATACAGTTAGTATCAGCATGTTTTGTTTTATTTTTGGAGAGACAGAAATTCCAGCCACATAACTTCTCCATCCAAGACCAGAGCTCTCTTATCAGCAGACCCCCATGAACCTCTAGAACCCCAAAGAGTAAAGTGTAATAAAGTAACAAGCCCAAAACACTACAATGCACAGTGGTTAACAAAGTGGTTAGCTTTGTTTGTTAAAGAAGGCTTTGGTCATGAACTATATGGGGAAAGGTAGAAAGGTAAGGAAACAGCAGCAGCTGGGAGAAACTGAATGCTTAAATATAGGATCAAATATCTCAGAACTGCTGCCCTCACCTTTCAGTCCCAAATTACTCTGTGTGCCTGCATCCCTGCTCACTTTTTCCTAAATAATCTCCCTGCTCTGGGCCCCACTTTGTATACTTATCTTTCTGTCATATTCTTCAGGTATTACTTGATTAGCACATATTACACTTTACGCTTGACAGTCTTTTTCATGTGCTAAGTACATTCCCCTCTCCTTAAAACATCACCTCAAAATCAGTTTCTTCATGAAGATTTCCAAGAACAAGTGCACCAACATTCTTACACAATGACCACACTCCACACCATTTGTCTGAAAAAGAGCTTATCAGCTTCTTAAGACTGAGGCTGTCTCCCCTTATGATTTGCTTCCAGGTACTAAGCACACTAAAAAGTGAATACCGATAAAATGCAATCAGTTTCAAAGACAGTAACCTCCACCCAGCTCTCTCTGTTACCAAAAAACTGGTTCTCCCTGCTGATTTAAATTCAACCCCAAAAACTAAGACTCAAAAGATTATTGCTCTTTCACAGCTGTTTGAAAGGAGGTGGGTGATCTTCGCCTACTCCACACAAACAATCCACACCACCAAAACCAGCTCTTCTCTGCTCTCTCGGGTGCTGGGGGCAGGCAAAGACGCTCACGCTTGAATTGCCCATGGAGGCTGCTCCAGCTGGGATTTCCCTAACACCCCCCCCCCCGGCTGTCAGCTAGTAACAGTGTTACACCAATGTACCCCCAATACCCCTCTAAACCTCCCCCTACTCCCCCAATTTCAAATCCTGGGGAGAATACTGTGCTCCACCACCCCATCCTCACTCACCAGGGCCAATGGGGGGGGGGCGCAGGGGAAATCTGCCCCACCAAAGAGGGGTCCCCTGCCCCAGCTCCTGACTCTACATTTTGGGGAACACTGGGAAACCAAGAGGGGCTTGGTCATTAGGCAGGCGGCTGAAGGGAGCTGAGACAGGAGGAGGCCTGGGGGTGGGCAGAGGCAGCATGAGTTGCATGCACGGAACGGGGGGGGGGGGGCTCACACCAAATCTGCCCCAGGCCCCTTAGGTGCTGTGTGGGGGAGGGGCTGCCAATCACCCCCCGAAGCGGATGAGACCTGCCCTGAGGATTAGGGAGGCCTCAACCCACCCCGCACGGCGGCGCCGGGGGCAGCAGCGGGGCGGCCTCCTCCTCTCCTTCCCGCTGCGGGGCGGACAGGTACCAGCCCCGCTCCCAGTTCACGCTGGCGGGGCCTGGCGGCTCCATGCTGCGGCGCCGGACACCGAGCCCTGCTCAGCGCCGCCCCCAGCCAGCTGAGGCGCCGCCGGATGACGTCCCGCGCGGCCTCAAGGTCGCCGTCTGATGACGCAACGCTGACCCCAGGAGGGGGCGGGGCGGAGGATTGGCCGGCGCGGCGCGAGCAGCATGAGGTGAGGCCGCGCGCGGAGGGAGACGGGAGTGAGGCGCCGCCGGGACTCGCTGCGCCCTGGGGTCCCAGGGACCCCTGCGCCGCGCGCGTGGACGCCTCGTTGTGCGCACGCGCCTCCGCCAGCGCGTGGGTCCGGCCCCTGCGCCCCGGGCGAGGCCGCCCCGCGCGTGAGGCGCGTTGCCACGGCAACCGCCGTGAGGGGCGCGGCGCTGCGGCCTGGGGCAGCTGAGGGCCGGGCTGACTGCGGGGGGAGGGAGGCCCGCCCCAGCTGTGGCCTCAGACGTCCGGCCCGCGGGCCACATGCGGCCCCGGGGTCAGCGGGGGAGGAGACGGGCTGCTTTCGAGGTGATTGTGGCTGGCTGTTTACTCGCAGGGGGGTCAAGCACGTGCAAACGCCCCCATGCGCGGTAGTTTTAGGGAGCAGGGCCCCCTACGAACAGAAAAATAGGACAGCGCTATTCCGTTTTCTCCACCTGGCCCCTTCGTACTTCTGCGGCCCGCGAAGAGAGAATTGTATGAAAAGGTTTGGGTGGTGCAGCCCTCGGGCTACCGTACTAGTCCTCCTGCGGCCCTGCTGGTGGTCTGAGTTTGAGAGCCCCGGTGTAGGAAGCGCCGGCCCTCTCGTGTGTGAGTGCCCTAAAGCAGCTCAGAAAGCCGAAAGATAAAATGAGCCATTTAAAAAAATTCTTTCAATAACCAAGTGTTTTGAGAAGCCTAATACGTGTGGGGTGGTGGAAGGAGCTGGGCCGGGCGCCTGCTGCAGGGCCCCCGGCGTGGGGGTGTTTGGAAGCAGGAGGGGGTCCTTGCAGGGTCCCCAGGGGCAAGTGGGAAACGGGGGGCAGGGCGCCTGCAGGGTCTCCCGGAGGTTGGGGCGAGAGGGCAGAGTCGGGAGCTGCAAGGGGGCAAGCAGAGACACCCATGTGGTTCCCAACCCACAGGTTGCAGATCTCTGCCCTAAAACAGTCCAGCTGTGAACTGTTAGAAGCAAGACCAAAGTGCTTCTGGCTCGGTTTAAGTCAGGGGTCTCAAACACGTGGCCCGAGGGCAGCACGCGGCCCCTAAACCTACTTCCTGTGGCTTGCAACAACACTATTGTTACCGACGTTTGCAATATTGTTGTATGAAAAGGTTTCAGTGGTGCGGCCCTCAGGCTAATGTACTAGTCCTCATGCGGCCCTCATGATGGTTTGAGTTTGAGACCCCTGGTTTTAGTGCATCCTCACCCTAGAATAGGGGTGTCAAACATGCAGCCTGTGGGCCACGAACCTCTTCCATCCAGCCGCTGACTGTGCTCTGGGAGCACACTCTCCCTAAGAGGGAGAGAAAGGTCTCACACGCCTAGTGCCCCGCAATGCTGTGAGTGTGTCAGGTCTTGCAACGCCCCAGAGCAATGGGTGTGCACTACTGCTGTCCATGAGACTATGTCTGCTCTGAAACAGGAGACAGGTGTGTTATCACGGAGCCCAGTCCTGCATACACAGTACTCTGTGATGCTGCAAGAGTGCCCTCGTATTTCGACTCATGGTATGTACAGCCCACTTGAAGTATGTTCAAGTCCAGTCCGGCCCGGCATGGCAAGTCAGTCTGACACCCCTGCCCTAGTAGAACAGTCCAGCTGACTTCAATTGTTTTAGAGGGAGACTAGCAACAAAAAATTTACCATGAATTTATCTTAAAGGCTTTAATGTACCGTCAGGAGAACCTTGAACTGAATCTATTTCCATAGTGTCAACAAGTGCAGATTATAGACCCGTGGAATTTGTGATTGTGTCTTGCTGTAGGAATACGGTGAACAGATAACTACATCTTCAACTCTCTCAGCTTTTCAGTAATTTCATGGCATGCCCTTTAGGAATGAATTACTTATAGTATGAATGGGACTAAAGAAGGTATGAGTGATTGTATTCAGGACTATGTTAGAGACAAAAGACAGACTTTGCAGAGAACCTTAAAGTGAATCATCCCAAAATAATGTTGGCCAAATGATGTTCCAAGTGGAAGCAGAATCCAGATTGACTGTGAAATTGTGAACAGTGAGTTACCAGAGAGCATAAGGCCCGTTCTCAAGTAACGCTCTTGGAAAAACCTTAAGTTAGGTTTTCTACACACAATAAGTCTAGGGAATGGAGCAATATGAGAAGTGAAACATGGAGCCTGGGTTTTCACAGTACTGAAAGCAGCAGCCCTTAGGAGAAATATTCAAAGACAAGACGGACTCTCCTTCCAATTCAGATTCTCTTCCCACAAGTAAGTTAAGTCTCTGCAAAGTGGTTCCACACACCAGCAACTGCAGTCTGGCTATGAGTGCTTTCTGATCAGCTTTATCTGAGCCAATGAAAGATCTAACATGTTTATCTTAATGGGAGCATCATCAGGCCAATCAATAGCAAGTTCTGGTCACTTTTGTGTATAGTTATGGGATAAAAGATCACCATCACAAAAAGTTTTTGGTTTTGGCCATGTGACAGAATAGAAGTTTGTAGTAAACAATTCCTAAAGAGCAGCGCAAAACTATTGTGAATTAATTGATACAAATGGAAACTATTTTGTGAAGATCCAAAGGGGCAGCCGTGTTAGTCTAGTTCAGCAAAAGAAACAAGGAGTTTTGTGGCACTTAAAGACTAAGACATTTATTTATTGCATGAGCTTTCATGAGAGAAAATCCCACTTTGTCAGATGTTTTGAAGGTTCTGTGAGAACTGTAAATCCATGTCATTTGCAGTGAGGTTTTTTTTTGTTTGTTTGTTTGTTTTAAATGTGCTGACATGATGTCTATAAAAGGAATAATTTCCCTTCTAGGATTTCATGGAGGTTATATGGATACACTGCTAGACTTCTGAAAACTAGGCTTTTTAGAACAGCTACAGATAATACATCATCTCCTGAAGTTCGGTTACTTTTGGAACCGCATTTTGACGGAGTACCTGGACTCCTTGGGGTAGTTCAGAGAAACAGTTTCTTTACAATGCCTGAAATTCTAGAAAATAAAGCTGATCATGAACTGTACTCACCTAATCCTGAAGTACGTGGAATGACAACACTTGATAGAGCAGCTTTCAAAAAGACAATTGTTGTTCCATATCTAAGAGTGAAAAAAGAAGTGGTAAGCAGATTGGTAAAATTACTCAAAGATACAGTGCTGAAGCGTCCAGGTCTGAAGCGAGTGATTAATGTCCCAGAAGATGAAGACGATAGATTTATTTTGTTGGATCCTCATAAAATATCAGCAGACTATTCACTGGGAGAAAGTGAACAAGAAATACTAAAGCAGTTTAATGTTAACCCTCAAGTGTCCAAGTATAACTTGGAACTCACTTATGACAATTTCAAGACTGAGGAAATCTTACGATCAGTGCTTCCTGAAGGTCAAGACGTCACCTCTGGGTTTAGTAGGACTGGCCATATAGCTCATTTGAATCTTAGAGATCATCAGCTACCCTATAAGCATCTAATTGGTAAGTACAACTTTTATACTCAACAAGTATCCAATCATGTTTCTCCTAAAGCTAAATCATTTTTAAAAGTGCCTGAGCAAAACAGAATTATATTTTGCACAGGGAAAGCTATTGGGAACCCTCATTGCTTTGAAATTGTTTCTTACCTTAAACAACCTTTTATTAAATGTGAATCCTTGTGTTAAAGATCACTGGATCAGGCCTTTTATGTATAGCTAACTTGCAATTAATAGTAGTCTATTGACCTCGCTGGGCCTTTTGTACGTAGCACAGCTCAGCTTTGGCCCATTGAAATCAACCCTTTTGTGGCAGGGGAGAGCAGGATCAAAATTATAATATCTTGTTACAGCAGCTGTAGCTCACTGTTCTAGTCCACCTGTGAACAGATGATACTAGCTGATCTCAGTTCTGGTCAGGCTCCTCTGAAAGTCAGTAGCATCACACTGAGGTGGGAGTTGAGTTGGTCTCCTGGGTAATAACTTAAGCTGTGAGTGCCAGTGGAGCTGAGAGGCCCCAGTGCAGTGGGAATGTTGCTGCCCCGAGGAAAGACCTGGGGTATGGGCCCAGGCCCTGCCCCCTCCGCCCCGATTCTCCGCCAACGCCCGATCTGGCCTCGGGCTCCTGCTGCTGCGAGCCTGGCCCCAGATCCCCGGAAGGGGACAGG
Organism: Podocnemis expansa; assembly: GCA_007922195.1. NCBI lineage: Eukaryota > Metazoa > Chordata > Testudines > Podocnemididae > Podocnemis > Podocnemis expansa. Next base: position 8,609,722 of record ML681997.1, on the reverse strand, counting down.
GACAGGGATGGGAGAGGCAGGCACTGCCGTGGGTGGCCAGGCCCCAAGATTTCTAGCTGGGAATGGGGATGGGAGAGGCAGCAGCTGCCCCAGACATTCGGGGCACTGGCGCTCGGACTTGGGGCACGTGCCCCGTGTGCCAGACACCTGTGACGCACCTGCAGTGCAGTGCGGCACAGGTGAAATGATGTGCTCAGTAGCAAATTAGTAGCAGAACTGAGGTGCCTGAGTTTCAGGTCATGGATCTACCTTCAAAGCAGCAGCTCCCAACCTTTATTACTTCATATACTGTCGCCTTAAATGGTGAAGTGAATGGCTGGAACACAAAGCTTACACGTGATAGCCTGGGAACCTTGCAATAGGCGGTAGTGTCTCCTTTACCGGCCAGACCCTTTATGGGGAATCTAACCCTCCTCTATTTTCATTGTGTAATGTATGTACTAGGATGTACCTGTGACACGTGGAAATAATTTACAGCATATTGAATGCTTTCACATGTAAGTCACTCAATAAGTACTTTGCTTTTTTGAACACAACTCAGAATTACTATCTTGCATATAAAGATTACTGTCTTGTATATAAATATTTAGTAACACTTAATAGCTGAATATTTTTATCCTTTTCTTACAGGCCAGGTTATAATTGACAAGAATCCAGGAATCACCTGTGTAGTAAATAAAACCAATATTATTGACAACACATACAGAACTTTTCAAATGGAAGTGTTAGCTGGAGAGGCTAATATGATAACTAAGGTACAGTTTTTCCTATTTTCAAGCACAGCCGATCAAGCACATGGACTGCAATTGAAGTAAAAAGGTAGACAGGAGGGAGAGGTACTATGAAACTTCAAGTTAGTGTGGTTCAGCAAAACAAACAAGGAGTCTAGTGGCACTTTTAAAGACTAACCAATGTATTTATCACATGAGCTTTTTTGGGAGAAAGTGGGATTTTTCTCCCATGAAAACTCATGCAATAAATAAATTTGTTAGTCTTTAAAAGTGCCACTAGACTCCTTGTTTGTTTTGTAAAACTTCAGTTTCTCAGCCCAAGCTGTCAGTACTCAGCAGTCCTGTATTTGGTCCATATGTCCCAGTCTACCATGAATGAAGCCACTGCCATCTTTACAAGAAGTTCATAAGGATATTGTCAAATAAAGTAGTCCAAGTCAGGTAGTGTAATGAACTCTTACAACAATACTAATTTAGAACTTAGCTTCCCCTCCTTTTCCAAAAAACATTAAGTACTTCACACATTATTAAATGTATTTGCTTGAAAAAAATAAGGTCAAATTCACTTTGCATAATATAAGGGTTGGTGTTAGATTCTATTCCTTTCTCCACCACCCTGTGACCGACTGCGGTAAGAAATTCTGTGCCTCAATTTCCCTATCTGGAGCAGTGGGAAATACATGCTCTAGTAGAGTGTTTTTTTATGACCCTAATTGTCTATATATGTAAAGTGCTATTTCTTAACCTGGGCTCCTGGGGCTTAAACAGGCGTTAAGGCAACAATGAGCAGTTTAGCAATTCCTTTTTAATCGAAGTTTTTTGTTTTGTTAACTTTTTAAATATTTTTCCTCTGAAGCATAATTGAACAGTTTGGGCATGAAGAGCTGGCTGAACACAGATTGAAAACATTGAATCAGAACATCAACAGGGTGATTTCATTCAAGATTACTGAGTGATATGAGATCCTCATTAAGCATTTTTGAGCTGTTACTCCACTATAGGAATTGTTGAACTGCTGGTGAGACAGTAACAGTTTTGTATAATGATTCTCTGATTATTCATCAAAATTACTTGTCGGGGAAGCACCAAAAATATCTCAGCTCAGGGAGGGGAAGTGTGAGGCTTCCTGAGGGTACCAAGCGCTTTGACAAAGTGGGATTTTCTGCCACAAAAGCTCATGCAAAAAATAACTTTGTTAGTCTTTAAGTGCCACACGACTCCCTGTTCATTTATTTTACAGAACTAGAACACGCCCACCCCTTTGGATCACACTTTTTAAAACAGACTCCCAAATATCTGAATTTGATCCAGCACTGCCATACGCACTGTCATCCTGTTATGTACTTCAGATTCTAGGTTAAGGAGGATGAGAGAGATCTTTCTGAAACCAGTTCAGTGCCTGTGAAGGGACTAGCTTTTTGTTTTTGTTTTAAAGATATTCATTAAATTTTTGCTTTTTCCTCACTACCTGGTGATTTACACACATCAGCTGGCTGGTTTGACTGACTGAAATATTCTTTATTTGGCCAAAGAGGACCATCTGAATGGCCCTTTTATAGACATGTTTTAGTAAAATGTTTAATAAATTGATTACACTTTTTAGACATTATGCATGTCTGGAACTTAAATACTGGTGATTTAAATAAATGTCTTGGACTTTTTTCAGATTAAAGAAAACTACACCACGTATGAATTTGACTTTTCTAAAGTCTATTGGAATTCCCGTCTGGTCGGGGAACACAGTCGTATCATTGAACTTTTAAAACCGGGTGATGTTCTATTTGATGTCTTTGCTGGAGTTGGACCTTTTGCCATCCCAGCAGCAAAGAAAAAGTGCATTGTATTTGCAAATGATCTCAACCCTGAATCTTACAAATGGCTTTTACACAACTGTAAGTTAAACAAAGTGGACAAACAAATCAAAAATTTCAATATGGACGGTAGGGATTTTCTTCTGGGGCCAGTGAAAGAAGAGCTAACTAAGGAGCTGTCACTGCCAGCAAAAGAAAGCAGAAAGTCTCTGCACATTGTCATGAATTTACCAGCTTTGGCTATCGAATTTTTAGATGTTTTCCGACATCTCATAGACGGAGAGCCATGCAGCACTGACCTCCTTCCAACAGTGCACTGTTACGGCTTTTCAAAGGATGAGAATTATGCCAGAGATGTTCAAGAAAGGGCTGAAGCTTTTTTGGGAACCTCTTTAGATGGACGATGTTCTACTCACCTGGTGAGAAATGTTGCACCAAATAAGGAAATGATATGCCTTAGTTTCCAGATCCCAGCTGAAGTGCTGTACAAGCAGTGTACTAATGAAGGTAAATTAAAGTCTCACACTAGATGGTGTTTTTAAACTGTGTTATTTGCCTCAAATTACACTTGAGGGGGAAAAAAGGCTGTGCCTATGGATTTAAAACTATAATTCTGAGCTATGGAGCTGATTTAGCGATGTAACCCCAATTTGTTAGTCCTAATTTTTAAGATCCCCTCCTGCACTGAAGACGACTCAGGCAGATATGTATGTCTCCCTGAAATCAGTGGTAGAATTAGAGCCTCTAAATTGCTAGGGTCAGAATCTATAAATTTTAATTGGAAAACCATGGTCAAATCACATATCCCTTAAAATTTGCATAGAAACTCCTTTTGAGTACACTAAAGTCAGGCTTTAGTCCTAGTAAGCTTACCTTCCGCTCTCCTTTCCTGTCATGTTTTACTCTGAGAGCTTAAACAATGGACTCTTTCCCCAGTTAATTGAAATGTCACAAGTCTTTTAGGAGAGAGACTTTGTCTTATGTAGAAATGCTAACATCCTACTTTCTGAACTTATCCTAGAGAATCCTGAGGAACCAGCCTCTAAACGCCTGCGCCCAAATGAAGACGCCTGAAGAAAAACTGATTAGTTTAAAAAACTCATTATAGTGCCAGTTTGGTTATTGTTCACCAGATAGGTAGGGAGGAAATCTACCTCTAACCCTCAAGTCTCTGAAAGCAGATAAGATTTACCCAGGTATGCCACGAAAATACAGTCAAGGCACAAAAGTTGCTTTTTTTTTTTTTTTTTTTTTGGTGAGCACCTTGCTTCCCTACAATGCGTTGCAGATTTTTTTTTTAATTATTATTATTATTATTATTATTATTATTCCTGGTTCAGGAACCAAAAGGGATCATTTCTTTTATTACAGAGATATTAAACTTTTTTTATTCAGATGTGGTGTACTGTGTGCGCTATGATGGTGGGATAGCATAAAGAGATGGGAATGTTTCCAGATACTGCTTTTTTGGAGGCACTTGCAGTTAATGCTAAGACATCATAATATTAGTATTTTTGTTAGCTGGATTGTAGATTGGCAAACACAGCTCATAATATGTCTGTAGAGCTTTTCAGAGGAGAATTGTATGTATGGTAGGGAAAGCCATCTGCATTTGGGAAGACAGAACTGGGCTTTTTCGTGTGCAGAGTGGTGTAGCACTTTCAGGTGTTGGATTTGTGTGATCAGATGAGAACACATGAGCACGAGGCCGCCTGTGTAAGCAAGACAACTTTGAAGGCTTGACTTAAGTACAAGTAAGCACACGTGTACCCCTGCCACTGTAATGATAAATGATATCATCACCGAACTGATTTAGCTAGGTTTTGGAGAACTCCATACTTACTACTTACCCATAACAAGTAAAGCTTGAACAACTCTGATGTCTATTAAGCGGCTGTTAGTACCCAATACAAGTGATTCAGTTTGGCTTCAGTGAAAGCTTGTAGCTAGGACTCTGGCATTGGATTTCTGAATCCCAGTTCAAAGAGACTAGTGCGATCATCTAATCTGACCTTCTGTGTGAGGTTAATTACTCTGACTGTTAAAGGTATGCCTTATTTCCAGTTTGAATTTGTCTAGCTTCAGCTTTCAGCCACTGGACCCCAGAGACTTAAGGTCACTTCCTGGAGGATGTGGGCCAAGTCATTTAATCCCTCTTATTTATATTGTATGCGTTAAGTGACCCACTATAAAGATGGCAGTCTTCAGCAGTTATTGGAGTATTGCTCTCTTATCTTTCACGTTCTTATTGAAGTATTGTTTACAAATATTTGCATAGAAATGTTGGTTTAGGCAGTCAGAATACTGAGTGCAAAACTGCATTTAAAATTACTGCTTCTGCACCTGTAATCGGAAACCGGACATAAAAATAGCCAGTTAAATAACTAATCACTTTCACATGTTCTTAGCATGAATGCACTCAAATTAGGAACCCCAATGGACATACTGCATTCCCACTTACGATCAGAGGGCTAAACCATCGGGACTGAACATGTAGAGCCTGCAAAACCAAAGCAAGTGCTTCTCTCTTGTTGTCTTGTGTGAATTCAAACAAGTACAAGTTCACATCACTGTACTTAAAGACAGTACTGCCAGCCTCTAACACTGTGCAAAGGTATGTGGAATTGCCCAGCTGCATGATTTCTAGCATCACTGCAGAAGCTCCTGTTGAATGTTAACTGTTCTCCTGGAGCCAGTTCTGTCTTGCTTCATGAGCCTCCCTTATGCCCTAGCTGTAGCAAGGCTCTCACTTTCTTCACATCACCCATCTTGCTTTTTCCCTCCCCTGCAAAAAGTGACCATCTGTTTTTAATAGCCTTTTAAGATAACGTTGAAAACTTTGCTTCATCGTTCCCTAGACAAGCAGCTCTGGTTCTATTCCCAAGTCAAATTGCTTTCCTCACCCAAGCTCCCTTTCAAACACTGGACCGTGTTCTCCGCAGCCAAGCAAACAGCCTCAGACTACCCAAGACTTTTTGTACGTCTCCAGGTTCCAAACCAACCCTGTTATTTGCTTGCCTTTATCTTGCTTGTTCTGGGGCTAGGAGTTTAGTCTGGAGGATGTGAGGAACTGGTTCCTGTCCCGTCTCCTAGTGGCCAGTCACTAGTCTGAACTCAGCCACCAGAAACGAAGAGATCCTGTAGTGACGCAAGGGGCACCAGCTACCCAGGGTGCTGGAGAAGCTAACAGAGAGCTCAGGAACCTGTTGGCTCAATTCACAGAGAAAAGGACGAAAGGGCTGCAGAGACAACAGGCAGGAAAGCAGCACTGACATTTGAGGCTATGACAAGTATAAATGCTCCGTCTCCCGCTGATGCTGTTCAGCTCCTATATGGACTACCATAAACTTGCTGTCTAGCTTCAGCGCTTGGCTGACATTCCTTACGGTGTGACTGTTCTCATCTCTAATCACCAATTTAATCTCCAAGACTATTAAGGTCGGAAGGATCCAGTGATGACCATCTAGTCCAGTGGTTTTTAAACCATGGATCATCATCCAGGATTGGGTCATGATGCAGCCAAAAGACTGGAATCCATTGCTCAAAGATATAATTGTTGGGTTGTGGGCATAAATGATTTTTTTCAACTAGGTCCTGAGAAAAAATGTGAAAATACTGGTCTAATCTGACTGCCTGCACAATGAAGGCCACAAAATGTCACTTCCACAGTCCACTAATAAACCTCTAACCCAATGGTTCCCAACCTCTTTTGCAGCAGTGCCCCATTCCAGTAGCACTGTTTTTCTGTTGCCCCCTTCAAAAAATTTTAATATTGAGCATGAATTCTGATGCCCCCTACCCTCCCCTTAGCTTTTACTGCCCTCTTGAAATTCAGAATTGGTATTGCCCCCGCTGGGAAATGCTGCTTTAACCTTTGACTGAGCTGAAGTCCTCAAGTCATGATTCAAAGACTTTAAGGTACAGAGAATCCACTGGTGAGTGAGCTGTGCCCCGTACTAGAAGGTGAAAAACCCCAGAGCCTTTGCCAGTCTGCCCTGGTGAAAAATTCCTTCCCAACCCCAAATATGGGGATTTGTTAAGCCCTGAGCATGTGGCAAGACTCCAGCCAGCCATCCAAGAATTTTCTTGTCAGTACACTTACAGGATTCAATACAGAAATAAATCTTTTTCCAGCTGTATGCCCCCTTGTCACCTCACACTGGAACCGTTATGGGTATCATCAGACGACTACAACCCACGCTTGGTGGGGACCCTAATCCTGAAAGAAATCTTTCCCAACCCCCCCCACTCACCATCAGACGCAGTCTCGCCACACGTCAGGGCACACCACTCAAAGCCGCAGCAACTGCTGCCAGAACAGATGCCAACACTGCAACCATCTTCGCTGCTACAATTATCCACATGCCCCTGTCCCCAAACAAACCTTTCAAGATCCATGGGTCTCTCTCTCTCTCTCTCACACACACACACACGCTATACCTCAATCAGTGCACTAAATGCCTCAATCACAACTATGTGAGTGCAACCAGAGAACGTGCCATGTTCGCATGAACTTGCACAGGAAATTGATAAACTACAACAATCAATCACCTGTGAGCCAACACTTTTCACAAGGCACTCACTCTATAGCTGACCTCTGAGTCATCATCCTCAAAGGAAGCCTGCCCTTCCAAAAGATGCTCTAGGCTTTTAAATTCATAACTTCGCTAGATACTCAGTATCATGGAATGAAAATGCATAGCTTTATGACGTACTACAACTTGATGGACCCCCATAGAACAGTGATTTTCAAAAGTGTGTCATGTAGTTCAAGGGAGGTGGCAACACACCACCCTGCTCCAAAGCCAGCTGTGGCAGTGCTCAGCAGGCCAGAGGCTGCCATGCTCAGCGAGAGTCTCAAACACTGCAGCCTCCTAGTCCTAGTGCCACCACCAGCTCCCCCCACCCTGCTCAGCGCTGGAGCAGGGTGAGGGAGCACTACGGCTACGAGTGCTCCCAAGGGTGCAGACACCCTTGTGGCCTCGGAAGCAGTCCCAGCCCTAGCCCCACTGTCAGCTTCTCTCTCCCTGTTCAGTCTGAGAGCAGGACAAGGGGAACCGGCAGCGTTTCCAAGGCTGTGATGCTCCAGAAACCCTCATGGCCTCAGGAAAACTCGCAGCCTTAGAGCTGCTGCCACCCGCTCCCCTCAGCCTGCTCTGGGGATGAGTCGTGCACGGGGAACCAGCAGCAGCAGCTGCCGTAAGGCTGGGAGCGCTCCTGGGGCTGTGAGCTGCAGAGGGTCTCCAAAGCATCACAACCTTGGCATTGGGGTCAGTGGGGATGGGGGGAGTGGCAGTGAGCTGGGGATATGATGGGGTCTGGGAAGCTGCTGGGGTGGGGCCAGAAGTGCTGGGGAGGGGAGGAATTTTTTCTTGCTGGCTTTTTAAGGCTGCAGACCTTAAAGGGACAGCAGGAAAAAAGCAGCCCCCCTCCCCACCGCTTTTGGCAGCCCTTGGCTTTTTTGCACCAGCAGGGGGTAGCCCCCACTGCCAGAATTGCTTGTGCGAGCAGTTTTCTTTCAGCAGTGGGGGCCACTTGAGCTGCCCTAAAAGTGGTGCTGCAGGGGAGCGTTGGGCAGGGGGCTGCAAATGTTGAGAACCGCGGCCTTAGACTATGTGCTGTCTGCTCATGCCAAGGTACCTGTTTGATCTTTTATTTAGCTTTGGCACTCAGAGCTGAAGAAGAGCTCTCTGCGGTTCTGAAGTTTGTTGTGCTCAACTGAAGTTTGTCCTATAACAGCTGTTACCCAACTTTTCTCTCTACGGCCAGGTCTACGCTGCAGCTCTATGTTGGTCTAACTATGTCACTCAAGAGTGTGAAAAATCACACCCCTTGAGCACATAGCTATACCACCCTAACTGTCCACATACACCACACCATGTTGCCAAGAAAGTATCTCCTAACAACAGCTACTGTATCTTGGGGAGGGGGGTTAATTACATCAACAGGAGACACTTTAGCACTGGTACAGGAGCATCTTCACTGAAATGTCGTTATATATGAAGACGGCCTAATGTCATAGAATCATAGAATCATAGGGTTGGAAGGGACCCCACGAGGTCATCTAGTCCAACCCCCTGCCGAAAAAAGCAGGACCACTCCCATTAGATCATCCCAGTCAGTGTTTTGTCCAGCTGGGACTTGAACACCTCCAGAGATGGAGATTCCACCACCTCCCTAGGCAACTTATTCCAATGCTTCACCACTCGCCTAGTAAGGAAGTTTTTCCTAATATCCAGCCTGGACCGCCCCAGGAACCGACGTGGCTCCATCACCACTGCACAAGTGGGAAGGGTCATTCGTGAGGTGAACGGACAGGCCTCAGACCCCAACCCCCTTTGCCACTGGTTCTACGCTTCCCTCCCTTTCCTTGGAATGGATTTGTGGAAGCAGCAAGTGGTGGGGCAAGAAGCAGCCTGATGGTCAGGCCTAGGGGGTGTGAGAGCAAATGGCAGGAGGCTGGAGGTGGGTGTGGCCTGACCAGACAAACTCCTAAACTATCCTGGAAAGCTTCCTCTGCTTCATAAAAGCCGTGGTGGAGAAAAATAAAATGAAGCAGCAAAGGTTTGTTGCTTCCCTTTCTGTATCATGTGGCCTCCTCAAACCTCCAGTTAGAATCACTTGTGCTCATAATGATGCTCCGCTGACACTTACCGAACAATTGAAGGGTTCTCAGCTGGGACTTGATTTCCACTTTCTGGGGAAAGGTATTGTGTGGAATGATGGCAAATAAATCCCTAATATAGGAGTGATGTCAGCACAGTAGGAAATAAGCCCACACTCATCTAGACTGGAGAAACTAGTTTTATGGGAAAAAAGCATAGGTTTGAATATTGACTCTATGTTATAATCAAAATGGCATTTAAATGCCTGTGTAAACAGAACCCTGCAATAAGAGTGAAACCACAAAATTTAATAAAAAGTCTGGTTTTATTTTAAAAAAATTTACAAGTCTCTTTTTTAAACCTCAAACATCCATAGCTAAGTTATTCACATCTTCCATTAGATGTGGCTTATTGCTTCAGCCCCTCTCAGTAGAGGGCCACATGACTAAACAGTTCCCCTTCCACAAAAATGCATCCACCACTTTACAAAGCTTTTGTGCAGACTTTTCTTTCCTTACAAAATACTTCAGTAAAGCCAGCTGTGCTTAAGTATTTTTATATATATCTTTATGAAAAAGGTGACAGCAGCTTAGCAGTAGTGCAGATGGCAGCCATTTTACTGGAGATTTGTTTGACTTGCTCCAGTTTAACATCCACGGCTCACAGGAGGGTGTATGCAGGCTAGCTGGGGTGCCAGAAAAGCCCACTGAAAGCATCCTGTAGGGCTCGGTGACAAGCCAGGGAGGAAGTGTAGCCCCCAGCAAGATCCTGTGGAGAGGTAGCTCGGACATGGTTGAGGTATCTGAAACAAAGAGAAACGTTCTTTTAGCCCAAAACCAAACATTATCTATAGAGTGTGAGCCCTAAGTTGTTCTGTTTGTTTAAAGTTCTCACCACTGAAATTTTTTCCAGTGCTGGTAAAGAAGGCACTCAAAATCTAACACACTCTTAGAAACTAGAGATCAAACATATTTAGCTTCTTCCATAACTGATCAGTAAGCAAAATACCCTGACTCAGCAATTGCCAAACTTTTTGATTCAAGGACGACTGATACTATTTTTACAACCCTGAATGACCACCGGGATTTTCTCCCACAAAAGCTCATGTGAAAAATAAATTTGTTAGACTTAAACTGCCACATGACTCCTTGGTTTTTTTGCTGGACTAGACTAACACAGCCATCCTTTTGGAAATCCACCAGTCTCCACCAGCAGGCCCTGGACCCCCCACCACAGCAGATGGAAGGAATTCAACAGGGAAACTCCCTTGGTGATCTCCTGTTGCCTGACGGCAGCAGGAAAACCACAGGGTCCTGTAGCTCTGTGCACTCCACCTGGATCCCTGGCCAGTGGCTCCCTTCTGCAGGTAGGGAAATGGGAGATGATCTCCTCCCTCTGACTCCAGCAGGGACCCCAGAGCCTATGGACCCTAGATGGCGCACTTTGCCGTGCTCCTTACGGCAGCCAGCAGAAGGGAGCAATGATCTCCCATCCCCTCGGCTGCAGCAAGGAGCCCAGACTGCTCTTTTAGCCCCAGGACAAAATGATTTGCCTGGGTCCTTAGGCAGCAGCTCCCTTCTGCCCTCACCAGGAGGGATGCTGCGGATCCCTCTGACAGCCCCCACAGACCACAGCTTGGGAACCGCGGCCCTCAGTGATTTCTAACAGACTTAAAGCACAGAGATAAATAAAGTCAGACCACATAAGTGTACGCCTGTATTTTGTATAGTCTCAAACTAGATTTTTAAATGTCTGTGCAATGTAAATTGTAAAGTTTAGAAGACAATAGTTCAAGGACCTCAGCACATTTCAGAGGTCATGCACTTGATGTACTGGAAGAACCTGCCCACATGTAAACGCTAGTTCCTAACCTTTCCTTTGCCAAGCCTACAGCACACCTCCATACCTTAAATTATTTTGAGGCTCACCACCATATTGTCTCCAGTTTAACTCATGAATATTCTTGAGCCAATCCAGAATGAAGCAAAAAGGATTAAAATCAAATCCAGCATGTCTGCTAATATTAGATTGTGATTTGTCTTTTGTGCCAGAATGAACATTTTCAACAGTGGAAACCAACAAAGCTAAATATAAGAACTGTGGACAAAAGCATGCTCATTGGAGAAAGTGACACACTTCAGAATATTTTGGAATGACAAGCAGTTAACAATTAACATTTCTTCTCATTCCCCAGTCTTACCAAGATAAGTAACTTCTGCTGCTGTTTTAAAATGAAATACAGTTAAGACACACAGAGTACTGCCAACCTCAAGAGATCAAAAAATAAATGTGTCAGACCCAACAAATCAGGAAATTGTGTTATTTACAAAGAGATGATATTGTTTTTTAGTCTGTCTGTGATGAGGGGACTGACCCTGCCCATCTCCAGAGACTGAGAAAGACAAAGAAAATTGGGTAAAGAGGATTTTGGCCCTTGCTGCAGGAGTTCTCACCAACACACCTGCCTGTCCCCTGCCCAGCAATAAATTCTGTCCCACCCCTAAATACACATGCCTGCCTGTTCCTCTAGTTTCCACAGCAGTTTTGCCCCAATCAGTTCTGTTCTTACCCTCCAGAACAGGTCCCACCCTGCTCTCATTTTGCCCTCCCACACCTCTCATACTCCCCATGCCTCACCCTCTGCTTCTGGGGCTCTTTCCCCCTCACAGTCCTGGGGATTGAGGGGTGGGTGGGGGGTGGCTCCCAGGTTCTTCCTCCCACCACAGCTAGCGGTTGCAGGAGGGAGATTGAGCTTTGATTTGGTTGCTCTGCCTCTGAAGGAGACAGAGCAGTGAGGCAAACAGCCAATAAGAAAAAGGCTTACCTGCTTCCTCTACAGGATTCAAATTTGCTATTTTAATCTTGCTTTGGGGAACGGAGCGTGACTAATGCATAATATTTGAAAGGAGCCTCACCTTGGGGAGCAAAAGGACAGACCCAACACTCATTTCAATACAAGGGAAGGCTTTTTCTTTTCACATGCAGTTTAAAAAAAAAAAAAAAAATCCATGACACAAACCAGCTGGGACATATTGATGTGTGATACAGGCCAGAATGTGTAAAATGCATCCCCAGGCACGCTCACAAATGTCAGGTTTTCTGGGTACAATGGGTCTTGATGCATTTTCCCCCCCAGTTGCTGTCATGACCTCTCTTGAAATTCTAGTTTTTTCTGGTGAGAAAATTAAAGCATTTCAGCAAGAACATGAGAGAGATCAGACACCACAGGCTCAGCTGGTTCTCCAGACTTCTGAAATCCCCTGGTAACACACATGAGACGCATGGAGGGACAACGGCAATGCAAGATGTAGGAGATTTATGTTTTATATTGACTGAGTAGCGGGCCAGTAGATTTATTAGAAACCAAACCTGCGATTGAAGCTGGTAAACAGCTTGACTGGGAAGCACCAACATACGGCTAACACAGGAAAGTTGAGTGAAATCCATTCAAAGTTGAAAACAGTTTACTGTGACGCTCCTGCTAGAAAGCCATTAACCTTACTGTGGTAAGCAGGCTGACAGGGGCCAGGTAACAGAGACCAATGGGGTGTTGAACATTTCGTTGGTCAGAACCGTATTTGGTACCCAGATGCTTCATAAACAAAAAATGGGCAGGCTAATTATATGCTGTATCTTAAGTATAATCATGTAATCTGCGTATGAAGTATAGAAGAACCATGTAGGGATTTAGGCATGATGTAGCCTGTTGTATTATGCATGCACCTCTTGCATTTTGTATATTGTATTCAGCATATTAAAAAGGTGTATATGTCTTGTGAACCCTGTATTCTGGGCTTATACCACCCAGGGGTGAACATGGCTACCGTCCGCTAGGCTGGATGTGTAAGGGGAACAAGTATTGCGATTAAAGGCACCATTTACCCATCCTGCTCCTGAGTGGACCTGATCCTTCTTTTCTTCTAACACAAGTTCCCTCCATTGCTCTGAAAGGGTCTCTGGGTTTACTTTCAAATGCAGTCAACGCTAGACTGCCAGGAGAAGGCCAGTGGTGCTGATGAGATGGACGGCAAACTGGAGCTCTATAGGGCTTGAATATTTCATTTAGCACCATAACCTCCACGTAACAGAGATGCAGGGTCAAACCCTCAAGCTGGCTTAAGTTACTTGGATGTCACTGTCACCCTTTACACCAGGATCTGGTCCATACAATCCCTATTCAATGCACAATCCCCAGGGTTTCAGCCTAACATCACCAGCAGAGCAGCTGTCTCAACCGTTAAAACCAGATACAGTACCATAAATGAGAATTGGTTTTCACAGTCATAATGAAAGCCACTAAGCTTAAACTAGCTGTTTTGATTCATCACATTTTGGTACAAGTTGCTCCCGGGAAAGTTGAGTCATTCTACCTCTGGCTTGGCAATTCAAGCATAAACTTGAAATGTGCACACAGCCTTTTTATATGTTATCCCGAGAAACCCAAAACAGCTGCACTTCTGGCAGGAAAATACAGGACCACCAGTAAAATATCCAAAACAGTTGCATCTTTTAATTTATGACTGTGCCCTGTTTCCATAAAGAGTATATAAAACAGGTCAGCTTTTATAGGTCAAACATTATGAGCAGTCATACCCACTGATGCCATAAATGTGTAAAGAAGTTTATTCAAAAAATGATGAATTACGGTTTGAAAACTGTATTTCTTGCCCATAATGCCGATAACGCACAGACATGAACAAAATTTCTAACTGAGTAAAATGCTAAGTTAACAGATTGAGTTTTCCTTTCATTGCTAAATCCAGGTATAGCATGTGCTTTATATGGGTGACTGCTGGGAAGACCTCATGGTGCTGAAGACAAGCTCCATAGCAACAAAAGAAGCAAGGAGTCTTGTGGCACTTGAAGACTAACAGATTTATTTATCACATGAACTTTCGTGGGAGAAAGTCCCGCTTCGTCAAGCGTCTGATGAAGTGGGATTTTCTTCCACGAAAGCTCATGTGATAAATAAATCAGTTGTTAAGTGCCAGAGGACTCCTTGCTTCTTTTGCTAAACTAGAGTCACACGGCTGCCCTTTGGAACTACCCTAGCAAAAGTGGTTTTCAACCAATGTGCCATGGTGTGCCACAAGAACTGTCCAAGTGTGCTGTGAAATTTTTTACAAAGGTAATGAAAATTGATGCAAAACAAAAACTGTTTCATCTTAAACAATACTCTCTCCAACCAAAATTGCAATTCATAAAACTCATGAAAATTAATAATCAAATTAAAAGTGAGGTATTGATCTCCCAATTCTAATGGGTGAATATTAAACACAGGTGGCCAAATGGCAAAATTAAGACGATGTGTATTTTTTTCTGGCAGATTTGAGACATCAATGCATTTGATCCTTCTTTACCTTATTGTATTTACCGTTCTGCAAACCTCTCTAGTAAGACTGTAACCGTAGTAAATGTATGTAAATATGACATTGATAAGCAATCAATTCAGCTGAAAAAAGTGGGTGTGCCCTGGAATTGTCCGTCTCACTGAAGTGTGCTGTGTTACTGAAAAGGCTGCAAACTGCTGCTCTATAACACGGACATCACACAGTACAAAGAAATTCCCCTTCAACCTCAATGGTAACCTAGAAATGAAAGAGAGAGGGAGTTTGTGCCATGTTTGGCTCCATGAACTATGGAAGAAGGCCTAAAAAATTTCCTGGTTTTGTGTTTTAAAGATTTTTTTTTGATTGTCCTTTAAAACATTCAGATCAAAATTTCATGTTTCTTGGTTTTAATGAAGGAGATATGACAGCTTTTCTCCTGAGTTAAAAACAATGTCACCAGTAATACCAGAGTTTTACACAGTCTTAATAAAAATTGTCTCTTGTTTCAATTAATCAAGTTTTACTTGCAGAAAGCTTTTCTCATGGCAGAAGCTTAATAGTTTTCCAGTCATCTATAGAGTATTCCAAGAAAAACATCTGAATTTTTATAACAAACAAGAAAAGAGGAGAGAACCTCCCTCCACTCCCAAAACACACCTTTTCTTGAAAAGGCTTTCATATCCTCCTCATATAATGGAGGAGGTCAGGGGAGAGTGGGAGGACAAGCTGTTGTTTTCCCCTTACAGATCACCTTTAAATGGAAGTGTCAGTCCTATAAAGAAATCTGATTCTACAGAAATTATGGGATTCAAGAGCAGTTAATATGTGATCTCCGAAGCAGCACAAAATCATTACTGCTGAAAAGGTTTTAAACCTAATTTTACCATGGCAACTTGCATTAATTCTTGTTTTTCCAATAAAACAAACATGATACATTGTTGGCTCTCAACTGAAGCATTTATTTTCTTGTTAAGCAATGTTAACTTAATGTTCTTAACTCCTTTAATTACTGTGGTACACCAGAGCAGTTTAAAAAGGATCTGCCACATTGAAACCACACAATGAGAAGTAAGTGTTTTGCCTACTTTTTCACATTAGCCCACATCTGTGTTGTTTTAATTCCTTCATGACCATTACACAAGTTCATCTCTGATCTGGATTCCTGGGGTTTCTGGCAGAAGTCAGTATCTTTTCATGTACACCTTCACAACAGCACCAGGAAGAAGAGCTTGCCAAGTCTATTTCCAAAAGTCAAGCTCAGTTGGGTTTTGGAACCTGTCAGTAATTGCTCTGACTAGTTAGCAAATTCCAGCACACTATGTATGTTTTTCATAGATTTATTTTAAGTACCTGCAAATCTTACACGCAGAAACAGGAAAAAGAGGTTTGCTTATTCTGGTGTATGGTTTTTCATTTATCTTGTTTCTACTGAGGGCAGACTAAAGTCTAAGGTTAAAAAAGAATGCAATATTATTTCTGAACAAAGTTAAAGAGCCTTGTGTTCTCTAACCCATGGCTTTCTACACTTCATTTGCCATGTTGCCAGTGCTTTGCTCCGTATGCTGCGCAAACAAGTCTTGTTTCTGTAGCTGTGGCTATCGAGTTTGCTTGTTAACCTAGCACATCACTTAAAACACACTGTATGTTGTTCTTCCTGAATCTTGAGGAATTTCATTCCTGACCTTTTGGTTTTCATCATAAAGTGAAATATACCTCTTGTTTTCAAGGAAATTTACAATTGCCTTAGAGTCTTCAAGGTCGAGCTCCTCATTTTTGGAGATAAGCTTCCCCTTATACTTTCCTCTTCCCTTCAAAAGCCTTAAGCCTACTCCTCTGTCAGAAACATCTGGATGCCATGCATTTTGTGAGCTCCCTTGGCACTGCTGATAGGCCAGAGGGAAGTATTATGAACTGATTGTGCGTCTTCCCAACTATGACCCATAAGAATCTTCTGTGGCTCCAAAAGATAGAAAAATGGAAGTATGTGTCCTTTAAGTCAAAGGTGGTGTACTAGTCAAGGATCCAGGAAGGGCATGATGGAGGCTGAACAGACTGTGCTTCTTGCGATACTTGTTAAGGCAATGCAGTTACAGAATGGGCTTCAAGTCCCCTTTGGCACCAGAAAGTAAAAGGAGAACCCTTTTCCTCCCTGCTTTTAAGGAACTTGCTCTACGATGCCCATTTGTCGGAGGACATTCACTTCCTGGAAAAGAAGTTGCTTGTGAGAAGGGTCCCTGAATAGGGAGGGGGTTGGCGGGTGGGAGAGTAATAGTGAAACAAACTCAAAGGTGTACCCGACTGCTATGCTACTTAAACACCTATTGGTCCAATGTTATTTCAGTTCAAGCCAGAAAGAAGGGTGCAAAGATGGTCTGAAAAGAAAGAAGAGGCGGGATCCTGGGTAACGGCTGGTAGGCAGCCTGTGGGTCCATTTTTAAAAGGGCTGCCTACCTCCAAGAGGGTAGGAGCTTGAGCCCAACTGAGAGGCAGCAGCAGCAGCTTTACCCTGTTGTTTCTTATAACCTCTAATTTTCCTTTCTGTAGGGTTCAGTCCACAGCTAGACACCAAATCTCTGAGACTGTTGCAGCCTGAAGTGTTTACTAGAGGCTCATGGGGTGTAGAGACTCTAAAAGCAGTGTGTGGCTCTGTGGTCCTTTAAAATTAGATCATGCAGCTTCACGTCTGTTTGTTCTGTGAACAGGGCTGCACCACCCAATGGGAAATCCTGAATGGACTGTTTGACTTCTGCAGACAGGCCAGATGGCTAAATTTCCAAAAGGGATAGCCGTGTTAGTCTAGCCCAGCAAAAAAACCAAAGTTGTGTGGCACTTAAAGACTAACAGATTTATTTTTCATATGAGCTTTCGTCGGAGAAAATCCCACTTCGTCAGATGCACAAAGTGGGATTTTCTTGCACGAAAGCTCATGTGAAAAATAAATCTGTTAGTCTTTAAGTGCCACATGACTCCTTGTTTTTGTTTTTGTTTTTGTTTTTTCCCAGATGACTAAAGCCATGAGGCTTGTCTTGAGACGGCAAGACATCATTGTCGTACCTGCCAAATCAGCTGCATGAGAGACTGCCTGGAGGGAGACTTGGGCTGCTGTCTTGCCTTTCTCCAGTACAACCCTGAACTGCTGTTTGGAGTCCTGAGGCCGACTCCATGAACTTGGCCAGATATTATCATCGCATCTCTCCAACAGGACTTGTTGGCTCCATACATGTAGTTGTAGCCTTGCAGTTGAGTAAACCTTCTGCTGAAAATGTCTAGTCTCTCCGCCTTTATTTCTGGGGATCAAACTCACCTGTCCTTGTCTGTCTCTTTCATTAGCAGCTGTTACCACCACTAACCCCACAGAGGGATGAGTATAAATATTCAAATCCTTTAATGGCTACATAATATTTTCCTCTTGGTCTGCTTAGATGCAGGGTAGGGAGACCACGCCTGAGAGAGACCTTGTCTAGATTTACAACCCCTTTGTGGACCAGGAGGGCCACCTTAGATGGCGCTCCTGCCACCAAGATGTCAAGGAGCTCACCAGCAGGCTCCTTTGTAGCGCTAAAGATAGATTTATACCATGGAATTGCTTCCAACAAGAATTTCTCTCTCGAATAATGGCTTTTATTCATTGATAAAAATGGCATGTTCATTCATTCACTTTTTCTTAAACATCAGAACCAAAGTCTGAAATAACTCCATGTTGTATTTTACACAGTTCAGGGCCGCCTCTCAAAACGGAGGCTAAAGAGGTA
Source organism: Podocnemis expansa (assembly GCA_007922195.1). Lineage (NCBI taxonomy): Eukaryota > Metazoa > Chordata > Testudines > Podocnemididae > Podocnemis > Podocnemis expansa. Next base: position 8,591,493 of record ML681997.1, on the reverse strand, counting down.
CATGACAAAGACAATGCAAATTGAGCTCCTGTGCTCAGGTGGAACAAAGAGAACTACGTGGGCCCCAGGGAAAGGAGCAGCTGAAGGGTTTTTGAAAGGAGATACACTGGGGACTGAGGGAGGTTTTTTGCCAAGGAAACACCATTTTGGAAACATCTCCAACTTCAAGCATGATCTGGGCCCTGCTTAGGGATAGGAAGAGACTGGCTGCTAAACCATCGTACAGACAGGACACTGTGAGTAATCCTGGACAGCGATGTTAGGTTAGGATGTGTTTTATATGCTCGTGATAACCCCTGACTGCTCTATTAAATGATTATGCAGTGATTGGCTATATATTCACTTAAAATCACCAACACCAATTAGAGCATCAAGGTGAGCATAAATCCTGCTTGCAGTGCCACCGCGACATTCCCCTCTCAGAATCTGGTCCAGTGTGCTACCGTGCCTCCCTGATTGCCACTCTTTGGACCCTGACTTACCCCGCTTTGCTATTTGGCCACCCACAACTGGGTCAGTCCACACTAGCCTCCTGTGTGTAATGGGTCCCACACGGTGGGTGTGCACTCTACAGCCACTTATGACACAGTCCCCTGGGCAAACATCCCAGCCCCTAGAAACCATATCAAGAACTTCCATCCAACGAGGAGTTGGACCCTTCCCCAGTCACTATTAGATGGCACTGAGGAAGCCTGTATGGGATCCGAAGGCCACATGCTCTCTTTTGTTCCCTGGCACCAATATCTCCAACTCTCACCTACAACAAATGCTCCACAGTAGAAAATACTGTGATAATGCTAGCGCCATCTTGACCATTCCTCAGCACAGGAAGGGCCAGGATTGGACTTAACAGAGCCTACATACAAGGCTGTGTCAATGGTGCTACCCTTGAAGCAGGGGAAAGAACCAGCCAGACTCAGGGCATCCTCCACTGCACACCCCATGCATGGCTCTCTTCAGAGTTCCCCAGTGACTGCTTATGTTTTTCTTTGGCACCTGTAAAGGAGAACGGTGCTGAGAGACTCTCACAATGGAAGGGGTGCATCACGCTAACGCTGAAGTACTGAGTGCTGAGTCAAAGTGCCTCAACTCCAGTGAGGGACAGAGTGTCGCCTCCATTAAGAGGGACTTCAGTCTGGCCTCCTTCATACGGGACTTAAAGTCCCAACAGATCCAGCAGCAGTTCCGGATACGAGTCTCTCCCAGGCATGTCACAACTGAAGTGCAGGTCACCCACAGACATGAGCTTGCTGCAGGAGGCACAGGGTCTGAACCCAGGGTCCAAGACACGTCCCAGCACTGGAAGCAAATGGTACCCTGCTAGCAGAACAAGAAGCATCAACTTACTGTATATGACTAACCTACAACACTCCAAACTGAGAAGTAGTGGGTATAGAGAAAAGAGAAAGGGACTAAACTATGACCACTGAGTGAACATTTGTCAAGGCAAAAGGAGTTGTTCCAGCATCCATCAGAAGTGGGTAAGAAAAAAAAGGGGGTGAAGAGCTGGCCAGGACCCTTGGATCAGCACATGATCACATATCACCACATGGAGCTAGAACTGGTCTAGTGGATACCACTAAATTAAAAATCTCTGGTAACTGTCCATGCAGCATCTGCACATCTAACATGGAAAGGCCATGAGCAAGAATATTAGGTTTTTTTGTTACGAGAGCGAGAGAGAGGTTTAAACTACTCAGAGTCCCATTGCACTAATGGGAAGAGGTGCTACAAATGCATTTAATTCACACCAGCTTATTACTATACTTGCAAAATTGTCTGAAGGCAATGTTTGAAGTCTCCTCTATAAAATGTTTAACAAATCCTTGAAAGAAAACTGGATGCCCAGAAGATATTTAAATTGGAAAGACTGTTTAGAAGGTAGTGTTAACTGACCAGTTTGCAGTCTCTGATATCATCATCTGCATGAAGACAGGGTGCAGAGGCAGGGCTCCACTGGGCGCTGTACAAACAAGGTGATAGCACCTGTCCACACAGAGAAGTCTTTGCAGTCAGCCGTAGTCAAGTTAGTTATAAACATTGCAAGAGTGACTGTAAGAGTTTCAAGCTCTGAGTTATTATAATTCAGGAACATTAATACATAACCGGAGGCTGTGCTGAGATAAGAAAATAGAAAAATTGACAGTGCATTGGCTTATCTCATGGATCCTCCTCCAAACCCATTCCAGATTAGTAAACTTTCATTTGGTGTGTGTGGTGGATGAATCATCAGAGATACATATACAGCTGTGCATTTTTGGAATACAGATGTTCTTTATTTTTAAATCTGCTAGCCAGATGTTTCATGGGAAATGAGAGGAAGGTAAGAATCATTCACAAGTTGTTTGACAAAATGAAGAGATAAAGTACTTCACCCATGAATCAATTTTCTGCCTGTCTGATCAACAAGATCTAAAATGTAGAGGAGTGGGGCAGACAATATGGGAAATCTTCTGTATTCCGTGTTTAAATAGTAATTAAAAAAGCTCTGAAATACTGCCTGCACAAAGCAAGTGGAATCCTTCAGTACGGAACGATGCCTCTTGGGGAGCACTCTAGTTCGTGAATAAACTGAAGAGGAAAAAACAGCAATTGCCTGAACTACTGGCAAGCTTCCAATACTCTAGGGCAACACTTCTCAACCACTGTGTGGGATACATTAGTGTGCCACCACACAGAGGCATTTGTGTCACAGAGAGCTGGGGAGATGACTGGATTCAGCATGGGGGAGATGGGCTGCTGTGTCCTGTCGACTTGCGACATGCCACCAAGCGTGTCACCACCCAGAGAAGGTTGAGAACCACTGCTCTAGGGAAACTTCCTCGGTGCACCCAGAATCACAATGGAATAACAGCAATTCCAAGGCACACTGGTAATAAAGAATAGATATTTAGATAAATTTACTCTGCAACAAAAAAAAAAATCAGCTTAATCACTGTCACTAATACACAGCAAACTTCTGAACCTTTCCCTCTACAGGTTGGTTTCAGCAGGCACTCTAAGCTAAACTTCCAACATATTTATTAGTGGAGCCTTTCAGAGATCCATGTCCTTATCAGATGGCATTATGGTACAGTTCTGATTTTGGACATAAGAACCAAGCAGATTTCACTGAAAACTTTTGTGGGTTTTGTTTTGTTTTTCTCTCCCCTTCATTGCTGCACAGAGTTCAAGCTCAGACTCAGTGGTTTCCCAGGCTATGAGTGCAACTAGATGGAGGAGGTTTATACTGATCTAGAAAGAAGACTGGATGCAACCTAATTCTTCATTTTGTTCACTGAGGATGCATAGTTTTTGTTGTTCCATGTGGCTCCTGAGCCGACAGAACTCAAGTTCAAGAAACCATAAAACCTTTTGCTCGAGCCAATGGTATGGGAAATTCCAAAGGTGCAGGCTTGTGATGAAGTGGAATTTTCTCCCACGAAAGCTCATGCAGAAAAAAAATGTTAGTCTTTAAGTGCCACAGGACTCCTTGTTTGTTTTAATGGTATGGGAACTTTCTCTGCCCCCATGCTGCTGAGGCAGGAGTGCTTAACAATATGCATCCAACAATAAAATATCTCAAAGTGCACCATCACTTTTATTACAGTAACTTTCAGAGGCCCAGCCAGGATCAGCCCCATGGAAGACGACAGGAGGCAAATTGACAGGAATACGTGGTTATGTGGACTAGCTACGGGACTGTTTCAAAGCTGTTTAAAGTCAGCGACACACTTTCCATTGACATTAAAAATGGGCTTTCATAGTTAGGCTCTGAGGATACAGTTTGTTGGGCAGGGTTTTCTTCTTTTAAGATGCAACAAAATTAGCTACTTAATTACGCCAATAATCCTCATTGGCAGCCTGCCTACTTACTTGCAAACGAAACTAAAAGTTCAAAATGACAAGCAATAAAGACAACACATTCATGCCCTCTTCCACCATCTCCAAGACACATTAGTGTCTGAGACAAGAGAAGGGCCTTGTCTGAGGCCTGTCAGCGAGGACCAATGGCAGAAGTGAATTTCAACATTTTACTGGACTCCAAAGCACCCTGGGAGACTGTTAGCTCAACAGCCTCATCTCATTTCAGTTGCTACAGTGGTGTGCAGAAGGAGAAGTGGCTGCTTAGCATATCCAAGACATCAGACAGAATGGCCTTTACAGACCAAAGTTAACATGGAAAGAACATGGCCATGCACCTACAGGAACAGGAAGCCAATTAAATGGACAAAAGGACTGGAATTACGGGCTCTTTGCTGCAAACAGCAGTAAACAGGCTACCAGCTGCATGGGGAGCATTGGCCGGATGTTTGTTGTGGTCTTCTTGTGGCATAGATCAGCAGTTTTCAACAATATTGGGACACATTACTGTGTTGTTGCACTCCAGTGAGTATGTTGCAGAGAACTGGGGAAATGGCTGGATTTAGTCTGGGGAGGGAGGCTGGTGCATCCCGTATGGTCACAACACGCCATCAAGTGTGTCGCAACCCACAAAAATTGAGAACCACTGGCACAGATGAGAGGCTCTGGTCTGAGAGAACCTCCCGGAGAGGAGAAGTTTGCTTTTGGTCATTAGTGCCACTTGATGAAGTAGCTGCAGGGCAGGGATCCAAGAGCACCCTGTAATGTAGTGTGAAACAGTAAACAACGGAAGCAATTGATCTCCACACTGCCTCTCAGCTGTGTTACCATAATCTAAAGAAGATGACATCGCTATGTCAAACAACAGGCTCCAACCTTGAGAACCAGAGACGGCTTTCAACTGCATCCTCACGGGGCCTATGCCAGCTGGACACAGCTGGCTGAGCACACACACTGCAGTCACACCCGCCCCCAGCCATACCCTAAAACATCCCTCCTCCTAGGGGCCAGCAAAGCAGAGTCACGAATTAATTCTTGATTTCCGCTGCTCCAAGTGAGAGCAATAGCAATCAAACATGTGATCTGTCCTGCAACACACAGTACACTGCATCACTGTACTATTGCCTATGCACTACACAGTGATTCAGAAGGAGTTTAGGGGACCAGTTCGGCCAACACTTACTACTGAGTGGTAGCACTTACATTATGAACCGGATCTATCGGCCACATCTCATGGGAACAAGCTCCACGCTGTTTCCTCAGGACTGCACTCAGGTTGATTAAAGTAAATCCACGTGTATCTACACAGCATTAAGAAACACACTGTCCTGCCCCAAAGACACAGTAGTGCGTGGATAAATTCAAAAATAAAAGTCAATGGGCCAAATCCTGAGGTCCTCAGTAAAGCCCAGAATAGATACAAATTTTGTATCCATGTCTGATCCACAGGTGTGCAGGTTTCTAGTGTGCGTCCTTTAACCTCAGGACTTCCAGGACCAAGGAAATATTAAACTCTGATCATACAATGAACTCAGCAAAGGCAGAACCTTGTGCTCCTGTGAAATCCTGTTGACTTTAAATTTCATTGCAGGACTCAAGCCTAAGAAAGGCTTCTTTAATTAGAGTGACCCTTAGCACATCATTTATTTTAAATTTTTAAATAGAAAATCTGTTCCGCTAACCATAACTTCTCCCAGTGTGAAAGCCAAAAAAAAGTTACACACGCAAAGCTTGAATCTTCAAAAGAAAACTATTGATTCTTCTCAGTCTCTGTCTGTATTGTTTTCAAATGCCTGCCAGGGTATCTTGAGTAGCAGCAGGAATCAGCTCTGCTTAGTGAGGCAAAGTTCTTTAAAAGCAAAGATCAAATACCACAGTGTGGCTCAATTAAAATGAAGCAGCACTGAGGTCAGCTACTGGACATCAGCAAAGAGAAGACAAACAGCAGTGCAAACCAAAAGAAAGGACAAGTAATGTTAGCCTTAGAGCAGCTGTTCTCTGATAAAGCGTTTTAATTCCAAAGGTGGGAACTAGTTTGATGATACAGAGTTATTCCTCCCTCTCTTCTTTCCTTTGATCAAGGGCAAACATTTCACACTGCAGCAGTTCAAAAATGTGCATGCCTTGCTGTAAAAGCAAATGCTGACCAGATCAATGGAGCAAGTTCTCAGAGTTCCTTATTTCAGTTATGAGTGTAACGGCATTGGTCCATACCATCACTCAGCCAATGTAGTGGCTAAAGTGTCCATTAAAATGGTTACAAAAATCAACGTCCCTTTGAAGTATTTCCAAAGCAACTAGTCTTCTCATTTAATCGCTGAATGTATGTTATATATATATAAAAAGGCATACCCATTCCCTAAACAGGGAGGTTATGTTCAAGTATGTCTATGTTTTTTAGGGGTACAATTCTGAACTTCCCAACACACACACACACACACACACACACACACACACACACTCCTTCTAAGAAATAAAGTCAGTGCAAACTTCATATTAAGGTCTTGATCCATGTAAGCACCAGGAAATAAGATCTTCATCGGGGGAATATATCTTAAGGCATTGGAAAATGATATTTCTTCTCCCCCTTCCTTCTTAAACTCTGCCCCCACTACCTTTTTTAAACTTTTTAAATCAGTGGTTTTCAAACTCTTTTTTCTTGGGACCCTGCTGAAAAAAATCATTTATGCCTAGGATCCAACAATTACATCTCTGAGCAATGCATTCCAGTCTTTTGGTGGGAGCAGGGGGTGCTGTAACCCAGCACCTGAGGGTCTACAACCCAGTACTAGGCCCCAAACTTACGTTTGAAAACCATTGTTTTAAACAGACATGGGGTTGTTGGTTTTCTGGTTTTGAAAAACAAAAAAATTTCCAAGAAAGATGTGATGCGACATTAGATGGAGTGATTTTGGAGCTGGCGCAGAGAATTCTTTCTGGAGTTCTTGCCCACATGCTCAGGAATTAGCTGATCACCATATCTGGGGTCAGGAGGGGATTTTCCCCCAGAACAGATTAGCAGGGGTCCTGTGTTTTTCACCTTCTCCTGTACCATGAGGCATGGGTCACTTGTTAGGGGTTTCTCTGTACCTTCAAAGCCTTCAGATCATGATTTGGGGACACCCATGACACAATCATTGGTTAGGAGTCTATCTATAAATGTGAATTGTAACTGCAACATGTCAAACTTAAAAAAAAATAGTTCAGAGTCTTAGCTGGCATACAGTGGGACAACTTCAATTGATTTCATGTCGGTTTGAAGAGAAGCTGGCTCAGTGGTAATTTGGAAGGCCTCACTGGTCACTTTTGTAAAACATACATTTTAAAATAAAAATGGGAACTGGAAAACAGAACACATAATCAAGTCTTGCATGCTGGAAAACTATATGCTTTGTGATTTTTTTCCCCTTCACATGCTCATACTTCATAAGGGAGGGATTTATTTTAAGTGAATTGTATGCTGGCTTCTTCTATTAGTCTTTAATGTTTGAGATGCAAAGTGGGTTAGGTAGTATCTTTTATTAGAGCAACTTCTGTTGCTGAAAGACTCAAGCTTTCAAGTTATACAGAGCTCTTCAGGTCTTCTTTGAATATGAGGGATTTTTTTCCTTTAGTAAATTAGTTTAAAATGGACTTAAATATGAACCAGCCCGTGTTATATGTTATATTTGTGTCACAAATTTAATCTGGTTTCTAGAGCAGACACTGGCATCTTAGATTACTATGGTGATATGACATTTTATATCTCACATGCTGTCTTTCTCTGGTATGGACACCCCTTGGAAGAAGATTTTTTGAACATGATAAAAAAGCCTGAAGGGTTGTGTTTGTTGTTTAAAAGCCTCCCCAAACACAAACTGGAATTAATTTCCCCAGACACTTAACTGATAATGAAAGGTTAATGTTTATTTCTAGAAAGAAGCCTTCCTTTAGTGCAAGTTAATTTTGTCCATTTTGCCTGTGGAAACTGAGGGTTTGCAGGAATTCTCTGATGCTCAGGACACCTGGCCCACCATTTGTCATTTTCCTGAGGTCAACAGCCAGCTGTCTGTTCTCTCAACACCCTGCTTCACCAAAAACAGTGAACACATTCTGCCTAACTCAGATTTCCAGGTCTGAACCTCCAGATATAGCAAATCAATCATCCCTCACAGAAACTCCAGAAACAACTGCAAGTAAGCATTTTAACATCCTTGAGCAACTTTCTGCCTAGCAAGGACACTGCAGTAGGAACTAGGATCCAGCAAAACCCTCCCTCTGCATGACTAGTATAGATTACACTTTAGAGGACTGCAGAACTGCAGCCACATTTAGTCTATGACTAAATCAGGCTTCACATGCAATTTACCCTGAAAAAAATGACATTGAATGTGAGGACCATTTCTCAGCTATAATTCCACAGATTCATAGATTTTTAAGGCAAGGGATCATTAGATCATCATTTTAAATTATTGGGGAGTAGTTTGCTTTTACACAGAATTACGGAGACTGTTTGGCAGAGATTTATTTTGCTTTTAGATATGCCTAGTATAAAAACCAACACCTCTCCCCAAAAGAAGATTAAATAATTTTCAGTCCCTGTTAGACACTACGTTTAGGACAACAAAGAACTACCAGAAGAATTTGGGGAAAATGAAGTAATGATTCAAACATTTTCATAACTAGAAACTATTGCCAGTGACAAACTTAAATCACCGAAAAGAAATATCTATTAAACAGAACTACATATAATTAAACCAATACCGTACAAAGGGTTACAATTTCATTTTGTATTATTGTTCACACACTACAAAATTAGACCCATACTTGCCTCTCAGTCCATAAAAGGATATTCCACTGGTCACAATGGGAAGTATGCAGACACACTGAGAAAAGAACATGGCCTAGTGAAAGTATCTTTGCATTCAAGATCGCTCAGTGAGGAAAATGGTCAAGCAGAGCATTTATTGAACCTCCATTCTTTCTACTTATCTGTCAGTTTGTGCATGCCATTTGCTCACACAAATACAGAAAGAGGGTGCAGACATAAGGCTCAAAATTATGCAGCTCAATTCAGTTACGGATCTTAAAATATCATTAAGATTAAGTTCACATCTGTGACCTAAACAAACAAGGCAAGTGGTGGCACTCTTAAAGACTAACACATTTATTTATCAAAAGCTCATGTGATAAATAAATTTGTTGGTCTTTAGAAGTGCCACTAGACTCCTTTAAAGACTAATAAATTTATCACATGAGCTTTCATGGGAGAAAATCCACTTCAAAGTGCAATTTTTTTCCAAGAAAGCTCATGTGATAAACAAATATTAGTCTTTAAGTGCCAGAGGACTTACTTGTTTTGCTGAACTAGACTGACCCAGCTACCCCTTTGGAACATATTTGAGATCTGTGGCTTCTGTCTAAGGATGTGTCTGTACAGCAGCTGGGAGGTGGGACTGGAGCACATGTCGCATACCCCAACTAGCTTTGATCTAATTAGCTAAAAATAGCAGTGAAGCTGTAGTGACTTGGGTGGTAACACAGGCCAGCAGCCTGAGCACAAGCCCATCCAAAACCCAGGGGCCACTCAGGCAATTCCTGTCCATGCTACACACACTTCACTTCTATTCTTTGAGCTGGCTGATCAATGCCTATCCATGTTAGTCATGCTTCCTGGCTGCTGTGTAGATATGCTCACATCAGCCCACGTTTTGTAAGTTATCTTCACCACCGTAAAGGCTAGAAACTTATTTTAAAGTAGTTTTGCAGTCTGCAGAATCTAAATACAAACCCATCAGACAGGGAGCATGTGCTATCGCTTGAGACTTCTTTACACGACTGTACAAAATATAAGAAAATACAGCACTGGGAACTATCTTCCAATGGCAAATAGGTGGGACCAAAATGCTAAAAAGCCTTCATCACCTCAAATGTTAAAGAACCATCTCACTGATTTTTTGCTAGAGCAGCTTGAGGTCTGTAACACTGATTGATAATACTGAGGAAGTCCTCAATGTACTACTTAATAATAGTGAGGAATTAAAGCAAGTGAAAGACAATCATAAGTGGATTCAGACACTATCTTTGAGGTACTGACCAACTTAATGATTTTTTCCAGCAACTCTTAACTTTTTCAGATTTCAGTCGGTAATGTTTCCGCACATTTCTATTTATTTCCAGTTGTCTGAACAGAAGGCTACTTCCCCATCACTGACGGCTCCTTGAGAGGTCTGGTCCCTATTTGTATTCCAAGTGTGGGTGTGCATGTGCACCAGAAATTTTCAGTAGCAGCATCCAGTGACCCACGTACGTGGAGTATGTTGCCTCTTGTTCCGGGCAAGGTGAGATGAGGTGATACAGGACGAGGCTTCTTCTAATTAGTTCAGTCAGCAGCAGAGGGGGGTGGGGATGGGTACTGGAATATGAATGGGGACTGCACATCTCAAAGAAACTTCAGTTACAAGTGAGTAACCTCCCCCACGTCTTCAACTGATGATCCCTGTGTGTATTCCAAACACAGGTATCAACCAGTCACCAGCCTTATTTGGGTGGGAGGATGCAAGAAGTCGTGCTGCCTGCACAACAGCACGGCCCATGGTGTCCCTTAGAGCAGTGGTTCCCAACCTTTTCAGGAACATGGCACACTTCAATGAGACAAACAATTCCATGGCATACCCAGTTTCTTCAGCTCAACTGATCGTTCATAAATGCCACATTTACTTAACTTTTACTATGGTTATGATCTTACTAGAGAGGTTTGCAACACAGTGCATACAACGAGCTAAAGAAGGATCAAGTGCATTAATGTCTCAAATCCATCAGAATCCTCCCATTCTGTAAGTTCCCTCATCTTCAAAGCATCTGATGAAGTGGGATTTTCTCCTACAAAAGCTCATGCGATAAATAAATTTGTTAGTTTAAGTGCCACAGGACTCCTTGTTTGTTTTGCAGAAAAAAAGTATAAGTCATCTCAATTTTGTCCTTTGGCCACCTGCGGCTGGAATGTTAGAATTTTAGAATTGAGAGACCAATACCTCGCTTATAATTTGATGATTAATTTTCACAAGCTGTAAGTTGTAATTTTGGTTGAATAGAACATGAAGATGAAACAATGTTTATTTCACATTGATTTTCTTTACCTTTGTACAACATTTCATGGCACACCTGTACAGTTCTCATGCCACCCCATGGCCTTAGAGGGCCCCAGGGCATTATTTGAGACCTTTAAGAGGCTACAAGCACCCCCTAGTGGATTGGAAGGCGACTGACACTCAACATTAAAAGGTTCTTCTTTTTGAGGGTTTAAATTGAAAGTCACACTTAAAAGAGGAAATATTCTTCATGAACCCCTCCCTGAAGTGGGAACAACAGACTACACTTCTACATTGAATGTTTCCTCCACCATGCAAAGGCTGAAATCACGGACAAACAATCACCATTACACTATAACCTCAGCTTTGCAGACTGCAATGCCATCCACAGCCTCAGAAACAACTATGACATTATTATTAAGGAGGCTGACAAAGGTGGCGTGGCTGTCATCATGAATAAATTGGATTATGATCAGGAGGCTTATAAACAACTCTCCAACACAACCTTCTACAGGCCACTTTCCTCTGACCCCACTGAGGAATAGCAAAAGGAATTACACCGTCTACTCGAGAAACTCCCTGAGGCAGAACAGGAACAAAAAAAAAAAGACAGATATACCACCTGCACCCCGACCAGGGATATTCTATTTACTACCTAAAAATCCAGAAAAAAGGAAACTCTGGGCATCCCATCATCTCAGGCACTCTTACAGCAGGCTTTTCAGGCTATGTGGACCCCCTTCTCAGACCCTATGCTATCAGCACTCCCAGCTATCTCTGAGACACCGTGAATTTCCTGAGAAAAATCTAATCTATTAGTGAGCTTCCAGAAAATGCCATCCTGGCCACTATGGACATAGAAGCTCTTTATACCAACATCCCACATAAGGATGGATTACAGGCTATCAAAAGAACCATCCCAGATGATGTCACAGCTCACTTTGTGGCTGAACTTTGTGACTTCATACTCACCCACAACCATTTCAGATTTGAGGATAATTTATCTTCAAGTCAGAAGTAATGTTATGGGTACCTGCATGGCCCCACAATATGCCAACATTTTTATGACCGACTTAGAACAATGTTTCCTCAAGTCTCATCCTAAAGTACCTCTCCTCTATTTACGCCACAATGATGACATCTTCATCATCTGGACCCATGGCAGGGATGCCCTGGAAGATTTCCACAGAGATTTCAACAATTTCCACTCCACTATTAAACTTAGCCTGGAACACTTCACACAGGAGATCCACTTTTTGGACACTACAAATTAGAGATGGACACATAAGCACCACCCTATACCAAAAACCTACTGATCAGTATAGTTCCTACATCCCTCAAGCTTTCATCCTAAACACACCACACAATCCATTGTCTATAGCCAAGCCCTAAGATATAACCTCATTTGTTCTTATTGCTCAGATAGAGACAGCCACCTTCAGGATCTCTATCAAGAATTCATAAAACTACAGTACCCAGCTGTGGAAGTGAAGAAACAGACTGACAGAGCCACGTGGGTACCCCGAAGCCAACTACTATAGGAGAAGCCCAAGAAAGAAAACAACTGAATGCCTCTAGTCATTACCTACAACCCCCAAATCAGACCTCTACAACACATCCTCAGGGATCTACAGCCTGTTCTACAAGATGATCCCTCACTCTCTCAGGCCTTGGGAGACAGACCTCTCTTTGCTTACACACGGACCCCCAACCTTGAACAGATACTTACCAGCAGCTACAGACCTAACAGAACCATTAAGGCAGGCATATCCCTGCAACAAACCACACTGCCAACTTTGTCCACATATCTGCCCAAAAGACACTATTACCGGATGTAATAAAAACCAGCTACTCCATCACAGGCTCATTCACCTGCCCATCTACCAATGTGATTTATGCCATCATGTGCAAGAAATGCTCCTCTATCTTGTATATTGGACAAACAGGACAGCCTCTGCACAAAAGAATTAATGCGCAAAAACTGGCATCAGAAACCACAAAAAGCTACAACCAGTAAGTCAGCATTTCAATCTTCATGATCACTCCATTAATGATTTGTTAACCACTGTGCTCACACAAATGAATACTAAATCAAGGCTTCAAAGAGAAGCTAAGGAAATTGAATTCATTTGCAAACTCGGTTGCATTGCTTCAGGTCTTAATCGGGACATCATCTTCTTCTCGCATTACCACAAGTGATTTGACCTCATCTTCCTCTGTATGCTGTTTTCCGTTTTTGAATCTTAACAACTGTTTTGATTTGCTGTTACAGTGTGACCTGTTTCCAAGACTTACACTTACCTGCATTTATTTTCCTCCCATTCTGTAATTTCCCTCAACTTCAAAGCACCTGACGAAGCGGGATTTTCTCCCACAAAAGCTCACGCAATAAATAAATCTGTTAGTCTTTAAAAGTGCCAAAGGACTCCTTTTTTGTTTTGAACTAGATTAACATGGTTTGGATCTTGGCAACAATTAACAGTGATATGGAAAGAGCAGGAAGGTATCGTATGCATTAGACGTCTTCAAAGTGTCTGACAAAGTGGTATATTCTCCGACAAAAGCTCATGTGAAAAATAAATCCGTTATTCTTTACGTGCCACAAGACTCCTTTCTTTTTTCAACTACTGTGGTGCCACACAGTGGTAAATGTGTTGAAGAGCCAGGCAAATGGCTGGAATTGGTCTGAGGCAGTTAGGCTGGTGTGTCCTGTAGGGCAGTGGTTCTCAACCTTTTCTCTGCCATGGCAGACCATATCACGCTGTCGCCTGCAGTCCCCAGACCCTGCCACTGCAGGCAGTTCCCAGCCAGGGATGGATCCTGCCGCCACTGGTGGCCCCCAGACCCTGGCTGGGGCCAGGTCCTGCTGCTGCTGGTGACATGCTTACAGGGTTGCTGCAGCACACCGGTGTGCCATGGCATAGTGGTTGGGAACCATTGCTGTATGGTTGTGACATGCCACCAAGTGTGTTGCAACCTGCAAAAGGTTGAGAACCACTGCTCTGGTAAATAGTTTTGGTGACTATAAACAATCAAGATAAGAGCAGGAAAGTGTAGTTTGATAAGTTATGAGGATGGGAATATTGGTAAGGCCTCATACACTGAAAGATTAATTATGAGGAGACCTCCAAGTGTGGAGGAAGCCAGAGCCTTGGATTAGATTAATTTGAAAAAACCTTGGTGATAGATGAGAAGAAAATAAAGTGAGGTGGCCCATGGGAAACTGCCACACAGGTAGCAGATGCGGTTTTGAATTCACAATGTAGCTGACCATGCATATTGCCCACAGAAAGCCCCTTCCTTGCAAGAAGAGCTGCAGGCTATGCAGGTAGTTAATAGCATAGCTCAGGAAAGCAGTGCTATGTGAGCATAAAAAAAGACCGTGTTCACAAAACAAAGAAAAGAACAGGGTTAGCCCTGGAATAGGTTCAGAAAACTTTTCTGGACTCCTCTATGGGAGTAATACTAAAAAGACTGACGAAAGCAAATGTGAAATCCTCCTTCCCAGGAGGAGATTCAGATTTTATAATGAGCCTTCCCAAAGAGCAGGGGTCTCAAACTCAAATCACCACAAGGGCCACACAAGGACTAGTACGTTAGCCCGAGGGCCACACCACTGAAACCTTTTCATACAACACTATTGCAAATATAGGTAATAGTCTCATTGTGGCCGCAGGAAATAGCTTTAGGGGCCACATGTGGCCAGGCAGAGGAACAACAGTACAAAAGCAAAATCATGTAAATATACTCGTCAATAAATGCATGACAATCCTGAGCAGATTCAGGAAGGTATAGTATGCATTATGGCACAATCTAGAGGACTTCCAAAGGGATAGCCATGTTAATCTAGTCCAGCAAAAAAACCCAAGGAATCGTGTGGCACTTTAAGACTAACAGATTTATTTTTCGCATGAGCTTTCGTGGGAGAAAATCCCACTTCATCAGATGCTTCGAAGATGGGTGAACTTACAGAATGAAAAGGTAATTTGACTTCAGGCTTCCCATGGTTTGAACCTAACAAATGCTCTGATTTGCTGTAACTGTATGACCTGATCCTATGTTTTACACCCCCTTGCATTTATTTTCATTCAATTCTGTAGGTTCACCCATCTTCGAAGCATCTGACAAAGTGGGATTTTCTCCCACAAAAGCTCATGCGAAAAATAAATCTGTTAGTCTTAAAGTGCCACACGATTCCTTGTTTTTTTTTGTTTGTTTGTTTGTTTTTTTAAACAATCTAGAGGAACATCAGTTTCCCAATTTGGCCTAACAATGAAAACAGTGATAACGATCGAGAATTCAGGTGCTACTTTAAGCAATGTAAGACAAGTGTAAGCAAAGTATAGAAAGGATGTGTAGTAACCTTGGGGAGGAAGGAATTAACACCTTGGTCAGTCAGTCCCAGGAGAGCAGATTGAAATGGAGTACAGGTTTTTGAATTGGAGCAGCAGCCCTGCCTGTTTCCTGTTTGGTGGCAGCAGACCTAGTGGAAGGATCAGGAAGAGGACAGAGACAGTCCTCAAGGATCCAGTGACGTCCTTCCCAAAGATAGGCTCATGTCTGTAACTGACCAGGCATGAGTAGAACAGGCAATGTTTAGCTAGACATGGTCAGGATATTTTTGGGTTGGAGAGCGTAAGCTGGGGTAGGACTGGCACTGGAAGAAGCTGGTGTAGCTGCAGTGCCGAGTCTGGCAGCTTTCTCCAGCTCAAAGCAGCAGCATTGCTTTCCTTTCTTCTTTGTGTCTAAGTGCCTCATCTCCAGAAAGAACTCCATCTCACTCTTAGAGATCTGCCAGTCTTAAAGACATCTTCCCAGCTTGGCTCTTGTGCTTTGGAAGGGACATGGCTGCCCCATCCACTCCTGCCTCCATGGGCTCGTTACCCCCTTCCTCTTCAAAGTTATTACAGGACAGCCACTTCAAAATAAACAAAACAAACAAACAAAGACCACACCAGATAAGATGTAAGTAGTAACCATCTAAAAAAACGGGCTACAGAGAGAACAGAATGAAAGGGGAAGTAAAAGCAGCAAGGTTAATAAGGAAGAACAACAATTACGTCAGGTAGAAATTGGTGCTGGAAAAAACTATTGCAGTACAAGCCTAAAGATCAGATTAATGGGCTACCTACTGAAGAGTGGCTTCGAAGGATGCCAGCCATGAGAGGAACCTGCCTATAGCTCCTATGCATTCCAAAAATCCAATATAGGAAGGCCAAGTGCTCCCTGTTTCCCCCTGTCAGCAAAAGACCAGGCTGGCTTTGTGGCACATTTAAAACAAAATGTATGGGGAAGATCCATAGTACATGTGGAATTTTATAAACATCTACACAGAATGAAGTTGAAACAGAATATGCTGGTGTATATATAGGTGCCATGGCCTTTGGATTTACCTGATTGGGTATTTGAACCTCTAGGAGCAATAAAAGAAACTGAGAATTTAATGAAGCAGATTGCCATTAACTCATTTTTAGACAAACAAAATAAGAAATAGAACAAGTCAGCCTAGTAAACCTAAATGGCAATGGTATAATAGAGATAGTATATAAAGAAACTTCAGATAATCAATTTAGTAAAGAAACTATTGAGACATGCCACTGGAATGAAGTCAACACTCTACAGAAACCAGTAACCATTGAATCAGAGAAAAGGCTATCCACTCTTAAAGCTGCCGAACAAACAGATTAGCCTAACTAGCTAATGGAGATATTCGAGATTGTGCGAAACCACAAAGAGGTTTAGGCTGTTAGTAAAATGTAAATACCCCAAAGAAGCAGAACCTAGACTAACAAAACTATTCAGAAAGTAAAGTAACCACTGGAACCCATCAAGGTTTTACACGCCCCCAGTTACTTCTCATAGGTAACTCAATGAAAAAACTAAGAAAAGAGCTAAGGAAAAGACACTGTGACAAACACAACCACAGCTGGATCCAAAGGCAAAATCAGAAGTTGGAAAATAAGAAAAAGGTTCCACTCATCTTAATTGAAAAGATGATACAAAATAAAGTTAAAATCTATCAGAGTGAGCCTTTTGTGGCTTGTACTGGCAAAACAAAGACGTCCTGTTTAGAATGGTGGTGAAAGTTTGGGTGAACAGATGACACCAGATGTTTCAGGGCTGCCCAGATTTGACCAGTTCTGCTCTAGAGAATAGCAAGAGGGTAATTAAGTTTACAACATTGGACCGCCCTTCATGGTAGCTAGAGCACACATTATACACTTCAGTTCTGACTGATCTCAGACATCAGCCAACTGCTGAAAAACTGGGATTGCTTTTCTTCCCCAAATAAAAAAGGGACCTAACCACTCGAGTAGATTAGATCAGAGGTGTCAAAAGATTTGACTTAAATGTATTCAAGTGGGCTGTATATACCATAAAATGAAATACTAGTACCCACACTCTCATGGCATCATGTGGTGCTGGGTATACGAGACTACGCTGGGTGATGCTGTGAGACCACACTCTGTTGCTCTGTTAGGGAGAGAGTGTAGTCTTGTGGAGGCAGTCACAGGCCAGCCAGAAGCAGTTCATAGGCAGTATCGGGCCCAGGGGCCATATGGCTGACACCCCTGGATTAGATTACAGAGGCTGTATCTGAAAGCCTGAATCTTTAATTTCAGAAGATTTGAACATTTAATTAAATTTTAATTTAAAATAAACTGTTAATATAATTTACTAAAATATACTTTACTGAAATGATTTAAATAATCAATTAATAGAATTGTCATAAATATTTCCAAGGAAGAAACGTGTTTTATTTGTTTTACAGAAGGAGCAGAGATGAATAGGCTTCTGGATATTAATGATTATGGGATTCTATGGTGCTGGTGTTAATTCAGAGGCTGCAAAGACAACGGCAAGAACCCGACTGACTAAGCCTAAGCAAACCACTATCCAAAACAGTCATGTCAGTTGTGTATTTACACTACTGCATTTAGAGAAGAGTTAGAGTTACAGTGGGGCCTGTGAGAGATATGAGTTATCTAATACAAACTACATTGGGCAAGGCACCCATTACAGAAAGCTCTCACAGGTGTTCATTGCATTTGCATCCTTAAAACTTTAAGGAAATTTGAATTTCTCATCATCTTCCCCTTGTCAGCATTAATAAGATTTTAATTGACTCATCAAATAAATAAAGGCTTTATATGGGAAAAGAGCAATTACAACTGGACAATGACAGTGTAATCTCGCAGATAGTTCAGGAATATTTGCACATTCCACTGGTCTCTTTACAGCCCCTGTAACTAATAACTAATGCTTCTGTTACTAAAACACCAGTGAACAGCATATAGGAAACAGAAAGTAGAAACAACATTACAATGATATGTAAATAGTCCTTAAATGCAAACAGGAAAAATGGAATTTCGTTCATCATACTGGGATAATGAAGATTAGGGACGGCCATGTCTGTTGGGTGGCTGCACCCAACCAAATGGGATGAAGGAGAACAGTGGTTTAAAGTATAATTTGATAGCCCCCAGAATTTTCCTAATCTCTGGGCCTCCTTCCTGCATTGTCCAGGCCCCCTTCACGCATGCATGGGTCCCAGCCCAGATAGGCATTTGCAACCACTTCTTAGCATCATATTGGCTATCACTCCATAAAAATATTTATAATTTTATATTGTGTTTGTCTATATCAATTATTGTCACAAACTAGCAAAACACTGCATAACACAAGTATTGTGATAAATACAATGTGGTATGTAACTGATTGAACACAATGCAAGGCATAAGAAGAAACAATTGAGACAAAGACAAATCTGCATTATTGCTTGCACTAAAACAGATACGCGAACTCTCATTAACAACATACATTTTTAAAACAATTTATAAAATCAATTAATATTTTTCCATTGTCTGCCACATTGATTTCATTGCTACCCCTTCATCTTGAAGGCCAGTCTTTCTTGAGAGACCCTGAGTGCTAGTTGCTGCTCTGCAGTTTAAAAGTAACCATGATTTGACATACTTTAAAGGTTCCCACAATGCAAATGGAGGCCCGTCAGATTTGTGGGGCTCAGGAATGGTATTCCTAGGCATTCCCACGTACTTTAACCCCTGAGGGAAAACAACGTCCAGAGTTCTGTGATTCTGAATGAACAAAACTGTCAGTGGATCTGGGCAAGCAAAGGGAAAACATGGATATGTGTAATGGATATGGCATCTGCACAGCTGAGCATGTCAATTATAAATGATGGCCCAGGAAAACACAAGCTCACGTTATGATACAGAGGCGGCGTCTGCATATGACATTATGTAGGATTAAATAACTGCACCCTGGTCCTAAAAGAAAGCCCTTCTTGTGCTTTAGTAGCATGGAGCATCCCTGGGGGATAAAGGAAAAAAGGAAAATCAGTGATAAAATGGGCCCATAACAATGTTAAAATAAGGTAATGTTTTGTTTAACACTGTTGATCTCTGAGGAGCCCATATGAGGAAAACTATCCGTTGTGTGTACCTCAGCAAAAATCTGCGTCAGGGAGTGAATTAAGCCTGCAGGCACCTTGGTATGAACAACTGGTAGCACACCACCATGGGTGAGAGAAAATGGTCTAAATCTGACTTTACTTCCTTGCTGTTGTAAAGGTCAGACAGATGTAACCAGGAAAAGAGGAAATGGAATCTGGAGCATTATGGACCCTAGTGATTTTAACAAAACTTTTACTACTCTATGGATATTCAGGTCTGAAGAAATTTATATTGGTCCCTACATAGTGAAGAAAGATCCCGCTTGAATTCAGCAATTAGTGAAAGATCCCAAAGTAGTGGTAGACCTAAGTTCTACAAACATTTCATTTCATCCATACAGCAAAAATGTGCCAAATATACTGAGCCTCTGCTTTTTGGATGGAAAAGATGGGTAGAGACCCAACACTCACCAAAGAAACTTACTATGAAGGAAATAAGGAATTTGGTAGACATGACTCTAGGGTCATTTAGATGTGTAAGTGCTAGCTAACAAGCTAAATCCAGTAGGACATTATTTGGGAGCTTTGTCTAAGCCCCTGAAAACATCTCTAAATAAGATGAGCACTAGTCATCATCTAATAGCCAGTTTACTTCCTGGTTGGGGAAAATGACAAGAGGCAGACCACTTAATTATATTATGCTTAGTAGAGGTTCTCCAAAGCAATGTATCCTTGGCATTTTACTTGTATACGAGCACAGATATGGACTAATGATGTGGTTAAAGATGTCATAAAGGATGGAATGAGCGGAATTCTGCCACTAGAAAATAAGAAGCAGAATGTGGAAACATGCTGCTACTACTTCTGGCAGAAATTTTATTGTGGTGGAAAATGGTGAATCCACATATGAAATACAATTAAACCAAATTACCACTTATATAATCACTTTCTGATGCTTGGATAGAATGGATATCCCAATTGTGGTATTAGGGTTAAATATTAACAATAGAACAAATTATAGGCTATAAAAAAAATTCCATATGGAATATGGTAAAACTTGAATGGAAGAATGTGGTAGTGGATATATTTGTAATAATGATTTAACACAGCCAGATCGCATATGTCTAAATGCAGAAAGAGGATAATGTCATTATCGATTAGATCCTTTTCAATTTAATGGAGCAGTCATCATACATATGGGAAAATGTGTCTATAACAGAAGTTGGTATAATTTAAGGTTAATCATTTGTTTAATATAAAACTTTTAATCCACACAAAATCTTTTTGTAAAGCAACCTTGATGATTGGTTGTGCTTTTAATTTCATGATACTTGAAATTAAAAATGAGGAGATTGGAAACCAACATTAACTATATGAAAAGACTGATCTGACATCAGTAGGGATGAATAGAAGTTTAGTTAGGCAACTGAAAAATCATCCAGACTTGGAAAAACAACTGCACAGAAAATTATGAATGCTGTTCGTGACTCAATTTACAAAATTGAACACATTATAGAATGTAGAAAGTGGAAAAGAAAACTAGTGGGAAATATTTTTGGGATGGTCTCCTAAGGCAATAGGATTGTTTAATATAATTCTACATCCTCCTGCAGTAGTTTAAGCATTTCAGAAAGTGATGGCACATACGCTTATTTAGTTTACTGGATTAAAACAAAGATTAGGCAGCTATGATTCACACAGTCCATATCCATTGAAAGAAACAATGGTGGCACACAAGAAAGTGTAGCACTAGTGAGACTCAAGGATGGTGAGAATTTGTGTCAGGAAGAAGAGGTATCTGCTCAGTCTCACAGAAAAGCCTTGAGCCAATATTAGATAAAAAACAAACACCACTGAACTCACCAGATCAATAAGGGTTGGGTTGATAAATATGTTTATCATCCAACAAGGAGGGGACTGATCCAAAAAAAAAAAAAAATTAAGCAGTGCAAGTCCATATAGTGAGATCAGCATCAGAAACAGCATTTAGCCAGACAGCTGAAAAGCAGACAGAGGGAAAAACATCATGAATTTTATCTGTTGTAATTAAAATAACAAAAGTGGTTAACAGTATTATGATGTTTAGATGCGAATAAAAATATAATTAGTTTTAGGTTTAAGGCTTTTGAATAGTAGTAAATCATAGCTTAGAACAAGGTTAGCTGGGAATCTAAAAATGGAAGCTGCAGTGCTGTTATGTTAGAGAGAAAGAAACAAAATGAAGGCGTTAAGAAACTGACTAACAGCAGAAAGGTGGACTGGGATGAAATAAAAGTTATTCTTAATACCTGAAGGGAGGGGTCAGTTTGATGGGAAGAAGGATTTCAAGGAGGTCCAGTGAAACTGAACAGCATTTCAGATAACTGACTGGTTTAAAATGATATCATCCCTGGGAGGAGAAAAGGCTGTTCACTGACATTAGGAAAGTAACCAATCAGAAAGAGTCAGAAATTATGTATAAGGCAGAGAGCAGACAGGCTTAAGTGTGGGCGATCAGATGGTCAGGAGAAGACAGAAGTAGCAGCAGAAAGCAGGAAAAGACAGAACAGAAAAACCTAAGACAAGACAGAGAGATCTGGTCAAGTTAAAAAGCAAGCATAAGTTTTTCTTAGGATAAGAAGTGCATGCAAATAATTGTAAATTCAGCTGGATGCTGTATTTACCCCACTCAGTCTATGACCACCTGATCAAAACTCATAGAATGTAATTTGTAACAGCATCATTGAATGTGCTATGTTATACGTATGCATAAAGGAATTTTATGTTGTCTTGTAATAAGTCTGGCACCCTAATAAAACATTGTATTGACTTTTATACACATGTATAAGATTCTCTCATGTTGTGTTGCAACATTGTATGTTTGTCATGCTATGCCACAATTAAGTATTCCTAACATTAACATGTGTTGAGGGTAGGTTATATACTGTTAGAAGAATTGTACTTCAGTTTGATGCTTTATGTTACAGCAGCGGTTCTCAAACTTTGCGATACCACAGCCCCCTAAAATGATAAATGAATTTGTGCAATCCCATTCTCTAAGTTGCTCATGACCCCCTGGGGGCACCCCAGCCCACAGTTTGAGAACCCCTGGGTTACAGCATTCTCTTATTGCCTTAAGCTACTTCTTTTATTTGTTACACTGTGTTGATATTTTAAGAATCCAACCATATTAGAATTAGCATTTAGTAGAGATACTTTGTTTTCAAAGAAATTACTATCTGAATGTCAATCCTTTGAGAGAGGGCTTATCAGTGTCCTCATCCAAGTAAACCGAGACAGGCAGTTCTGGGGATTTTCCTGGGCAACCTGTGTAAATCCCATAAGGTGGGCCACCTCCTGTTACTCACTTACAGAGCTAAGACGTGTGATTGATCCATTGGTACAACTTCACTATTATAGGGTCTCAATTCCAAATTTCAGGGTAATACTTATGCCTTTTTCTTCCTCTTGGCTGTAACCTCTGCACAGGGAATCTGAGGTGGTGGTGTAAGGGAATCTTGGCCTGACCTGACAGACTTCGGGGAGCAAAAGTTGTGCTTTGCTGCAGTTCAGAACAGGGACTTGCTGTGACAGATATGCAAGCTCTTACAGACCTCTCACTTGGGCTTGTCCTGTGCCAGTAATGCCGTTGGATCTGGATGGGAGACTGTAGGTGGGGCACTCACCATCAGTGAAGGGCAAGGCACCACCAGTCCCCTGGTCCTGGTTTGGACTTCAGTGATGGCTGGAGAGCCTCCTCTATGAGTAACGCTGACTCATGTCGCTCTTTCCATGTGTGAGGATTACTTTCATGGACTCAGATTTTGCAGGCCAAGATCCCTAAACTGTAAATCCTGCCTTGAATGCACCCCAGTCCTTTCACACGCTCTTTAGGGAACATTTTCTTGGCATTCAACTGTTGGCATGTGCTTTACCTCCATAGATAAAGGGATAGAACACAACTTCTTTCAAGTAAATTCCCTTCATATTCACCAATTATTCTTTTAAGCTAACAGTCCTTCACTGTTCCTCACTCTACTCCCCCCCCTTTTACTTTACTTCCTTGCACCCCACTGTGCATCATAAATCCTCCCCTGCAGAGCAAGGAGTTCATATTGCTGAATTGTGTCTGAGTAAGTTACACGGAAGTTACCATTGGGTCAGCTTACATGTAAACTACACCGAAATCAGCCTCACAAAGGCCATTCATGTTTTTTCTGCTCAGCCTCTAAGACAGGAATACCCAAGGGAAGAGGGTGGTGTGTAACACATGGTGACTTTTCTTTGTGTAACTTGCTTCATGCGCAGCATTGTGGCAAAATGACTAAGCGCTCAGTCACGGCTTTCCCACCAGCTCAGAATTGTTGTGTTCTCCCGCAAGCAATCCAGGAGGGTGTGTTTGACTCAGAGTATGATGGTCAGCAAGCTGAGAGGTCGAAAAGTTCTGCCCACCTGTGCATGCATATGGAGGAGGAGGAAGGAGAAGGGTGAAGAACGCAGCAGTTCTGCAGAGCTTGGTTGCCTTCTTCTGATGAACATTGCCAAGGCAAAATCCCTCTGAGCACCCTTGTCCAATCATACTAGTCAAGCCAGAATTTGACACTAGGAACAGGAAGCAGGGCAGAAAGGTATAACCCAAAAAAATTAAATGTTTATAAAATATCTCCAGTACATTGTTTTTCATTAATAAGAACCCTGAATGGTTAAAGGGAACCTATAAAGCTATGCATTAGCTGGTATACTTCTAAAAGTTCATTTTTCCTTGAAGGACTGTGCCATTGATAAAGCAGTACAAAAGGACATCACCTGGTTTTTAATCCCTCCAAGGGGGGAGAGGTAAAGTCAGCAATAAATGTGGAAGAGGAAAGAAAACCACACTCAGAAGACAAAACAGGACAAAAGAAGGGAAAATATATACTCCCAGAAACAACTACTTTTTACCAATCACACAACAGGCCCTCGAAAAAACCACTAGCAGAATCACAATCACGTCATCAAAGGGAAAAACAAGACACTTGTTTTGAAAATTTTGACCACTGTATCTTTTTGTTACGGGCGGGCATTACATTGTTGTGACACATTTTGAACATCAATTCATATTGTGTGACATTTTCAGCTTAATATTACCCCAAAACCAGAGGAAAATGTGCAATGAATTTCTGGACACAGTTATTCCAAGCTCTTTACATCATTCAGGCAAGTAGTTGCAAACCCATTCATCTTGAAGGAACAACTGCAAGCTGGGAATAACTTTTTTAAAGCTCCAAAGGGGCAGTCATGTTAGTCTTGTTCAGCAAAACAAACAAGGAGTCTGATGGCACATTTAAAGACTAACTAATTTATTTATCATATTATCTTTTGTGGAATAGATCCCACTTCATCAGATGCTTGAAAACGGAAAAAGATACAGTATCAGAAGGAGGGATAAATGCAGTGAAGTGTAATCACAGGATCAGGTCAGACCACTTCAGCAAATCAAACAGGCTGCATTGATTCAAACTGAGTGGAACAGATAGGGAGGGTGAGAGAGGTAACAATCAATCACTCGTTATAATAAATATATTGAAATATCTCTATTCAAGCCTGAGTTGATGGCACCAAATTTGCATATGAATTTTATGGCTGAAGTCTCTGTTTGAAGCCTTGACCTAGAACAGGTGTGGGCAAAAAAAAAAAAATGGCCCATGGGCTGCATCTGGCATGCCAGAGGCCTCTGTCCAGCCCGCTGGCCCTGGCCTGCTTAACCCTGCCCACTTTTGCCCCCCGCTGCTGCTGCGCCACTCCAGGGCTGGTGGCCCCTTCCACCTTCCCCGCCTGTGCTGGGGCCATTGTTCTGGGGTCAGGGTTGGTGTTACACTGCTCCACCTCCATCCACTGCCAGTGCTGTGCTGCTCTGGGGCCAGGGCCAGCGCTGTGCTATCCCCTTCCACTCCCCCAGTTGGCACGGCTGTGGTGCTCTGGGGCTGGAGCCAGCACTGGCTGCTTCCATCCCTCACTCCCTCTGGCCGGTACTGCACAGGGCTTGTGCCTGGCTGGGGCTAGGACCGGTGTCACTATGCCCCCTTCCACTCCCTCTGGCCGGCTCTCTGGAGCCAGTGCTGCACAACCCCATTCCACCCCCATCCCCTCCAGTCACCTCACCCTCACCCCAGACCTTCTTCCCCCCAAGAACTTGCCCTTGTCCCTCCCCCATCAGCCCCCCTGCTCTCCACCTCAGCCCCAGCGCAGCTCTCAGAGGCCACCACCGGCCCCCCGCTGAATATTATTGCCCGCCCCGACCTAGAATAAGCCTGTTTAAGGACAGCCACAGATAAGTCCTTCACAGAGCGGCCAGGAAGATTAAAGTTACCTATTGGGTTTTGAATGTTGGATTTGCTGAAGAAATCTCACCTGATCCTACAATTACACTTCACTGCATTTATCCCTCCTTCCAATACTTTATTTCTTTTTTCCATTTTCAAGAATCTGATAAAGTGAGATTTCTCCCACCAAAGCTCATGCAATAAAGAAATTATTTAGCCTTTATAAGTGACTTCTTTTTTCAAAGCTGTTACTGTAGGTCTTTTTTAGACAGTGCTGGTAGAAAAGTTCAAGTGTGCAGAGTGAAATGATGGCTATTTGAATGACTATTTAAAGATGATGAGGGAGGCCAGGTCAAAATGAGGTGAGAAAAAAAAGTCAGCATGGAATGGCAGCTGACTCATACTCTAATGTATTAGACCGTCTGCTTCTTAAGGTTCTTATACTGCTGGTCAGGTCAGCATTTCACTTTGGTGTTGAGGATCAAGTTTATAGCTCTCAGTCACACTGGCATTTGCTTCTGGGAAATGCTGAGGGTGGAGGGGGAGAGCTAGGAGTGGAGGGTCCCATGAAACTACTACTGGGGAAAAAAATTAAAAGCATCTGCTAGAGTAATGTGTGCTTTGTTGGCTGAGCTCACCAGAATGACAAACTGCAGAGGATCAGTTTGGAGCTCACCCTAGCTTGTGTCACACAGCAGTCAAAGAGATTTCATACCCAGAGGCTACAAGAAGTCTATTTTCTGTCTTAAAAAAGGCTTTTCTAATGGAGTGAGGAAAAAAACAACAAACCCTCAAAACCAGTCTCCTCCTATCTGTCAGCATATGGTAGGAGCTATTATTCTTTGGTCTGAACATAAAGTGTTACGCCTGTTTTTCAATTTTAACCTAGTTTGAGGTTGCTGTTGTGAAATCTGTGCATAATTTGAAGTTTTATTGTTCCCCATCTACAGTTCTGTGACAGAATTTCCAGACAAACAATAAAAAGGGAGGGTTTTTGCTTTGTTCTTCTATTATAAAAGACAATGAATTGGACTATTAAAGGAAATAGGCTTATATTTAAAAAACTTTTTGTTGAATTAAATCCTTCTCAGTGGTATTCCTTAGACTTTAATATAGTTTCCTGAAACAGCAGGAGCACAGACTTCCAGGCTCACATGTGCTGCTTTATGGCTTATTCATTACTTTCATCTGGGAGAGAAAAGTGCTAACAAAGTTGTTACACAGAAGCAACATTCAAGATCTATTGAAATTGTCTATGGTTTATACGAGGAACACCTTGCCAGCTGTACCCTCAGTAAACATATAAAAGGAGGCGACTATCTCCTGGGGGCCAGAACTGGTCTTCAAACATGCACAGGCAGCACCTAGCACATTAGGGTCATGTCCAGAATTTGATTAACAAATAATGCTTAATTTAATTGCTCAAAGTCTGTAGAAGAATTTGGAAATTAATAGTAGATGGCAGAAGGCTTTGCCATAGTGGAGATACATGCAAATAGACACAGCCCTGGTAGCACCAAGTGCCTTCCAACAGCCTTTAGAAAGCTGGAGAGATACTGAAAAAGTGGATGTATCAGTTATAAATACATTTGTGTCAGGTCCACTCTATATAATTGAAACCATCACGCCTTGACAACAAAGATTAAATGCCATACATAGATTTATGTACACCTTTTAATTTCTGTCTCACCTGAATTCAAGTTGATGCAGACCAGGTATTTATCTATTCAAATATGCATGGGATTAAATAAGGTTCCACTGAAATACAAGAATAAGTGGTCCAATGAAGTGGGGCACCTCACTGGGATCTGAAACACTCTGTTAAAGCAAGCAAGCACTCCCCACTCCACCTGAGGCATTTCCTGAAATGAGGGGTAGCACCATACAGCATACTTCCGGCCATGAAGAATGCAGATGATGAACATTACCCATCTTGTCTAAAAGAAATTGTAGTGTACATCTCCTGAGAACAGCAGCAGCTTCTTTACGCACATGCAGTGGCAGACATTGGAGATTTTGCTATCTGTGGCTGCCTACAATATTCCATGGTAAAATCTCTCTATTCCATTTCCTGTTCTCCCTCAAATCCTACACCTCTATACTTACATTTCAGGAGAGGGTTCTACAAGTATCTCAATAACAAGAAAAGGAACAGGGATGGCATAGGTCCCTTGCTGAATGGGGCAGGTATCCTCCAGATGGAGGATGAGGAAATAGCTGAAGTGCTCAATGCTTTTTTTTACCTCAGTTTTCACAAGCAGGGCCAGCTCCCAGCCCACTACAGAGGGTATAGCAGATTGGAGAGAAGAAGAGAGGCCATTGGTGACGGAAGGTCAGATTAAGGACTACTTAAAGAAGCTGGATGTGCACAAGTCCATGGGGCCGGATGAATTGCACCTGAGGGTGCTGAGAAAGCTGGCCAATGAGATAGCAGAACCGCTGGCCATTATCTCTGAAAAGTCATGGCAAACGGGGGAGGTGCCAGAGGACTGGAAAAAAGCAAATATAGTGCCTCTCCTCAAGAAAGAGAAAAAGGAGGATCCGGGGAATTACAGACCTGTCAACTTCATCTCAATCCCTGCAAAAATCATGGAGCAGATTCTCAAAGAATCCAGCCTGAAACACTTGGAGGAAAATACAGTGATCAGGAACAGTCAGCATGGATTCACCAAGGATGAATCAAGCCTGACCAACCTCATCGCCTTCTATGATCAGATGACTTGATTTGTGGATGCGGGAAGAGCCGTTGATGTGATATACCTCGAATTTAGCAAGGCTTTTGATGTGGTTTCCCACAGCATTCTCGTCAGAAAGTTAAGGAAGTATGGGTTGGATGTGTGGACTGTAAGGTGAATAGAGAACTGGCTAGATCAATGGTTTCAATGAGTAGGAATCAATGGCTGCATGCCTAGTTGGCAACCAGTAACAAGTGGTGTGCCCCAGGGCCAGTTCTTTCCAACATTTGTATTAATGATCTGGATAATGGGATAGTCTGCACACTCAGTAAGTTTGTGGATGACACCAAGCTGGGGGGAACGGTAGACATGCTGGAGGGTAGGGACAGGATTCAGGGAGACCTAGACAAATTGGAGCAGTGGGCCAAATGAAATCTCATGAGGTTCAACAAGGACAAGTCCAAAGTCCTGTACTTGGGATGGAAAAACCCCATGCACTGCTACAGGCTGAGGAGCAATCAGCTAAGTAGCAGCGCTGTAGAAAAGGACCTGGGGGTCATGGTAGCTGAGAAGCTGGATATGCATCAACAGTGTGCTCTTGCTGCCAAAAAGGCCAATGGCATACTGGGCTGCATCAGTAGAAGTGTTACCAGCAGATTGAGGGATGTGATCATTCCCCTCTATTCTGCACTGGTGAGGCTGCATCTGGAATACTGTGTCCAGTTTTGGACTCCCCACTACAAAAAGGATGTGGACAAATTTGAAAGAGTCCAGCGGAGAGCAACAAAAATGATCAAGGGGCTTGAGCACAAGACCTATGAAGAAAGACTGAAGGAACTAGGCTTATTTAGCCTGCAGAATAGAAGACTGAGAGGGGATTTGATAGCAACCTTCAGCTACTTGAAGGGATGCTCCAAGGAAGATGGAGCATGGCTATTCTCTGTAGTAACAGAGGACAGCAGGAGGAGAAATGGTTTCAAGCTGAAGCTGGGGAGGTTGAGGTTGGATATTAGGAAAATCTCTCTTATTAGGTGAGTGGTGAAGCACTGGAATGGGCTATCTAGGGAATTGGTGGAATCTCCATCTCTGGAGATATTTAAGGCTCGGTTAGACAAAAGCCTGGCTGGGATAATTTAGTGAGAGTGGCCCTGCTTTTTTGGCAGGGGGTTGGACTAGATGACCTCATGAGGTCCCTTCTAACCCTGTGATTCTATGATTCTTCTCTTCTTACCTGACTCTATTACAGCCACCATCTTTTCACCTTTTCTTATTTTTCTCATTATCCTTGCCTATGCCTCCTTCCCAGACTCTTTCCATTTTTAATCTTCTTTAACTAGTAGATGTCAAACTTAAAGAGACAAAGTATTTGGCCTCCAAAGAGGGAAGAGAGAGGTACCAACAATTCTAATCTGACAACACTACCACGGGTCAGCTCACGAAGCTGCTGTTGATTGCCCTATGTTCCTCATTAAAAAGAGGAACAGGCGAATGCTGCAGAGAATGGAGAAAAGAGCTGTAAGAACACATGACTGAGTTGGCATGTGAGAACTGTCTGGTATGACTATGGGTTATTTTGCACAGAAAAGCCTCAGAAAATTGGTAGGTTTTCAATATTTCAGGATTCCCAGTTCAAACTCAGTGATTAATATGTTGACACTCATAGATGTCGCTATATTGTAATTAAAGAATTAAAAGAAACTGCAGAAGATTGGAGAAATTGGTTAGAAAGTGAAAACTATCTTGGCTGTAACTTGCTCATCAGATCGTCCATTTGAGGGGAGAGGAGCAAACCACCCACTGCAAACTGCTGTTTCTCATGTTCAAGAAAAAAACAAACAAACAAACAAACAAAAACAACATTCCCCTCCACCAATAAGAGGCAGGAAACACTATTTATGAAGGTTACGGCTGCCACCAGCAGAAAATTAATGCATCTGTCTGCATTCTTTAATGTTTTTTTAAGCAGCACACATGTGAACTGAAAAGGTGCAATATGTCACCAGCCTCTCTCCTCTCTTCATTTTCCTTCCATTTTAAAACCTTGGCTGCCACAGAAAACAATCACGTTTCACCTCATCTTTTCCCAGGTTTCCTGAAGTTCACTCCCTGCTCTGTCCCAGTATATACAGTTTAAGTAATAACCCTGACAGCCTGCTTGACAAATATATATTGCACATCTACTTTACTCCAAAAGAGCTCTGGAGTTGGTAGTTTAGATAGGAAACAGAGGCCAATTAAAATAAACAGAAAGGAGGAATCAACGAATTCCTTCAAAACATCAAACGGACACAATGTGGCGTTTACACAGCATCAGGAATTTAGGGCTCCCTCACCAGGCTGCTAAGCAATTTGAGCTAGACCCCGAAAAAATATTTTAAGCATGTTTGTCTGAGTAGTCCCACTGCTTTCTCACTAATACTACTGAAAACATTCTTGTGGTTGAAGTTAAGCACACACGTAAGAGTCTTACTGGATCAGAGTATCAGCACCATGCAGAAAGAAGTCCAGAATGCAATTATCACTGTTTTGTCAACCCACTATTTTCTTCGATATATTTTTAGGTATTTTGAGCCTGAGAAAGCTAATAACTGCCAGATAAAGCCAGTAATTGCCCCATGACAATGAAGAGGTTAAGGAACTTCAGGAGTGTCATTCAAGGTAATTTGACACCCAAATAAGAAATTCTCACACATCTGCTCCAAGACTGGATCTGTTAGTCTTTGCCTATGCAAGAAAAGTACTCCAGTTTAAACTATATTGGACTAGTTAAACTAGTGCAAACCTCTACTGTACACACGTTGAAGCCAAATCAATATAAGCAAGGGTTATAAAACTCCATCTATTTAGTTTATCCCAAGAGAAGGTAAAAAGTTGACTTAATTACAGTTTCAAGGACTTGGACAGAGAGATGAGACCTGATAGTAGGGGGCCCTTTTTTAACGTATACAAAGGCATAATGAAATCCAATGGCCAAAAGCCAAAGTTAGAGAATTCAGATTGGAAGCAAAGTATAAATTTTTAACAGAAGACGATAGTAAATCATTGAAACAACTAATCTAGGACTGTGTCTGATTCTCCATCGCTTGAAGTTTCTAAATCAGCATAGGATGGCTTTCTGAAAGCCATGTGTAATCTTTGAACAGGCTAGAATTCATTTAATTGCCCCCTCCATTGCCTTAACAGAAATAAACTCCACCTCCTATAGAGAAGCAACTGGAGACCCAGGATTCAGTCTTTAAGGGACTCACAGCAAAGCTGTTCCAAGTTACCATCCCCATATTCAAATACTGAGAACAAAAATAATTAACTTCATTAAGTACTAACTTAATAAATCTTATAATAAAAAAACATTGTTATATATTTATAACATGTTGTGGCTATTTTGGTAAATCCACATTCACAGCTTTCTCCACCACAACAAATAAAACAGAAAAAAATTATCTAAAAAACAAATTTTCCAGATGAGATGACCTTAAGGAAAAGCACTAAAAGGAAAAAAAACAAGTACTTCACAGTGGTAGGACTTCTTGTACAAGGAATTGTAAAATACTTGAATGCATGTGTTTGCAAAAGGCTGGGTGGCCAGTGTAAAGTGTGTAAGGTCATGGGCACAGATATCCTGGCCAACTGACCTTTCACAAGCAAATGCTTTCAAGTGTTTTAAAATTCCTCATACAAGAAGTCCTCCCAATGTGAAGTACTTGGGATGTTTTTTCATTTTAGTGCATTCCCTTAAGGTTGTCTCATCTGGAAAACCTGGTTTTTAGTTTTTTAGGGTTTTTTTAACCTTCAAAAAAGTGAGAAGGCATTATCAGGGTGCTCCTATGAACAAAACCGATGAACAGCACTTGCCATTGAAACTTATGGACGTTGCACCATCTCCTGGAGAAAGGTGGGAAAGTAAAGGGAATACAAACAGACAAAACCAAAGTCAATATAAAGGTCATCTAAAAACAAAATGAAGTTAAACAGATCAGTTCCTGTTGAATCACTGTGAGAAAGAAACCCAAGAGTTCCAAAACTCTAGGTGGAGTTCACCTGAAACTCAGCTGTAGTCTCTGTTCAAGTCCAAAGACTTCAGCTGAAAGAAGTAGCTCCTCCTTTGGTTGCAGCAATCTTCAGCAGAAATCCATGCAGGCTCCTTTTTGTCTGCTGCTGGAACCAGCACCATCCGGTCAGCTCACTGATTAACCAGCACTCAGTCACATACACATGTGAAGAAACTTTGCTCTGGAGAAGGGAGAAAATATCTTGCTGTCTGCTCCTGGCTCAGCTTCTCCCAGTCACACACTGAACATGTGGGCTCTTCTCATGCAACTGCTGTGTCTGCAGCTCTCATGCATGTGACCACCACAGCAGGAGCTTGTGGAGCATGCTTAATATGAACATACGCAATACGCAATACACTAATGGGTTAACATATGCCAACATTAGGTGCTTGCCTTGGTTTAACTAGTCTATTTTGAAATCAGCTGGTACAGTTTTTTTTTTGTTTGTTTTTTGTTTTTTAAATATAGACAAGAACCAAATGTTCAATGAAAAGCACTGGGCTTTATTTTATGGTGAATTTTCTTTTAGGAGGAGATGACGAACTGTCCCCATCAGGAAGTTTAGACTTGAAATTAGACACAGGTTTCTAACCATCAAAAGAGTAAAGTTCTGGAATGGCCTTTCAAGGAGAGCTGTGGGGGGCAAAAAAACCTAAGTAGGTTTAAAACTGAGCTTGATAAATTTATGGAGGTGATGGTATGATGGGACAGCCTAGTTTGGCAACTGACTGATTTTTCATGTCTGGTAGTGGATACGCCAATGGCCTGAGATGGGACATTAGCTGGGGTGGGTTCTGAGTTATTACAGAGAATTTTTTCTTCCTGTTGGACTGGTGAGTCTTGCACACATGCTCAGAGTTTAACTGATCACCATATTTGGAGCTGAGAAGGAATTTTTTCCCTCAGGGTAGATTGGCAAAGGTTCTGGGTTTTTTTCACTTTCCTCTGTAGCATGGGGCATGGCTCACTTGCTAGTGGATTCCCTGTACTCTGAAGTCTTCAAACCATGGATTTGAGAACTTTAATAACTCAGTCACGGGTTACAGCCACCACCGGCCGCTGGGGCCCTGATCCACTCCCCGCATTGGTTCCCCGAGCCCTTCCCAGTCCCCCAATAGCTCCCTGAGCCCTTCCATAACCACCCCAGTCCCAACACTGGTCCCAACTGCCCTGGGCTGACCTCCGCCCCTGCGCCCTTTCCCCGCCAGGCTAGCATACACCCCCGATGGCTCCCTTACCTGGCCGTCGGAAAGTAGGGACATAGCACAGGCTGAGGCTCCCAGCATGACCCTGGCCTGAGCATACTCAGAGCAGGGTCAGGCCAGGGCAGAAGTTTTAAAAAAAGCTCTCAGGCCAGAAGACTGTCCTCCAGCCAGGTAGAGGCCGCGGCTCCTCGCTGCCCGGGCAGTATTCCCTGTGCAGGGGTGTGACAGTGCACCCATGCACAGTTTAGAGGTGCACTACTCAGGGGCTGGCCCTGAGTTTCGGGGGGGGGGGGTGCTGAGGACCCCAGAGCCTCCCCCAGCGACACCACTGCTTCTGACCTTAAAGTCTGAGTCTAAGATTATGAATGATTTATTTTAAAAAAAATCTTGTAAATGGTTAAAATATCTCAAAACACTCCACTATTTATTTTAAACACAAATTAAGAAACTTTTTTTTCTCAACCAACTCTGTTCTAAACTCTACCTGCTCTTAAGGGGAAGTTAGGGGGAGAAGAGATTCTAGAACTGGGATTTGAGCCAGTGGATAAATATAAAAATATAATGATGCCATAAGTATTTAATGATGTTATAGTTATCGCCAGAATTAGAAGAAAAAAATTAAAACTATGACTTAAAAATAGAATGCTGTTCTGCTACACTGAAAACATTTTCCAAGAAATGTGAAATAATGTCAAATTAACCCATGGTTCCAAATCTAAAATGTACATAGTAAAGAACTTATTTTAATAAAATACATTTAGTAGTCAACCAGACCAAGTTTCTCAGAAGTTGTATTAAAATAATATTGAAATTGATGCCCAGAGTTAGAAAAATATTAATGCAACAAGAAATTGCCTGTTTTATGTAAGTTAACCTCCATTTTAACCATCTGCAACTAGAACCAATATTGTGTGATCTGAAAACATCTGTTTAAGATAGTAAAACTAGATTTAAAGATGACTAAATGTTAGAATCACAAACTGAAAGAAATTCTCCACCATTGATATGATTTGGACCAGTAACACAAACAAAGCAAAGACAAAAAATGAAAATATTGTGATCACATCGTCAATTTTGCAAGAAAAAGAGGAGCACATGGACATATAAGACAACAGAGTGGGAACTCTTTTGGCATGGCTTATGGCTTCTGTTTAAAGGCTGGTATTCAGCATTCTATTAAACCTTATAAAATACACTCACGGCCCCATACTCGCTCACTTCCAAGGTAGAAAACACCAGCGGGTGATTTTCAGAAGTGCTGATTACCTGCATCTGTAACCGAAGGCAAAGGGAACTGTGGTGGCTCAGTTCTTTTGAATGTCAGGCCTAGAAAGCTTGCTTCCAATCACTCACACTAGAGCAGGAGTCTGCAACCTGTGGCTTTGGCTGCCTCTTGCAGCTCTGGGCCCCTCCTGCCACTGGGGGACCCCATGCCAGGCTCTGTGCTCCCTCAGCCACCAGGAGACCCTTTGGGGGGGTCCTGCTTCTGCTTCTGCTCCCCCACCTCCCTGGGGACCTTGCAGCAGGCGTCCTGGTCCAGTTCCCAGCTCCACCCACCAGGATGCTTCACCTACTTTTGGCTCTCAAAACACTTGGTTATTGAAGTAATTTTTTAAAATGGCTTTTCTTATCTTTTGGGTTTACCTGGGTTGGCATTTACCAGCAAACAGCCATCACTTCTCTTAGCCTGTAAAACCTCAGGTCCTACGGGAGCTCCTCTGTCTTAATTCCACTGAATCAGACAGCCACTTGTTATACCTGCCAGGAAGAAATAAACAGCCCCCTACCCCCACCTCAGGCCAGAGTAAAGCCCTTCCTGCCATTCCCAGTGCTGGCCCCCTCCAAGGGTGGGGCTCTGTTTGGTGGTGCTGGGGGTGGGGGCAGTGATTAAAGTATAATTTGGTGGGCCCCAGAATGGGACCCCTTCCCATCTCATCCAGGCCCCGGCCCAGGTAGGATGAGGGCATGGGATGTGGAGGAATGGAGCAGGGGCGGGAGATGGTGGCAGTGAAGGGGAGGGCAGGAGGCGTTGGGGTGGTGAAAGGGAGCATGGGCAAGAAATGGGGCAGAGAGGGGGCAGGTGGTGGCAGGGGTGGGGGGCAGGAGGTGGGGAGCTAGGGCCGAGAAAGGTTGGAGCGGAGGAGCTGGGGGCCTGAGGCCACATGCGGAAGGGACACTGGGCCGCTTGCCCAGCCAGTCACCCTCTGTGGCCGCGGGGAGCTTGGGGTCCCTGATCCAGGCCAGCCTGGCCAGACAGAGTCCACCTCGCAGCTCCCCAGGCCAGCACCAGCCCCAACTCACCTCACCTCCTGCAGAGCCCCTGGCCCCAGCTCTGGCTCTGGGTGGCTGGGGAAGGCCCAGGCCCCACTCCTTCTCCAGGTCCCGCCCAGGCCCATCCCCGGGCCCCCTTACCTGGCTGCCAGCGCCAAGCAGCAGGAAGCAGAGCAGTCACGCCATAGGTTGGGCTGGGCTGGGCTCCCCTCCCTCCCCCAGCATGCTCTAAACATGCACAAGGCAGTTTTACAAGCTCCCAGCCTGGAGGAAGCTCATTGCCAGCCAGAAGACACTCTGGCAGGCAGGGAGCTTCTCCCAGGCTGGGAACTTTTAAAACCGCTGCAGGGGTAGTAGGCAGCATGCACTGGAACACTGTCTTCCGCCTTGTGACTCTATTTTTAGGGGCCCCGGAATGCAGGCCCCCTAAAAACGGTGGGGCCAGAATGGCATTCTGCCTTACTTTAACCACTGGAGAAAAAAAAAAAAAAAGAAAGAAAAGATATATGCCTGAAGCGAAAAAGTCAAAACTGATTATGGGTTATTTTCCCACAACAGCCCATAAACATGACATGTACCCTTTCTGGCCCCATTTCTTGGTCAATGGCTGTTATAGTACAAGGGAATGGTAAACGTGACACATCATTACACAATATGATAAAGAGCTCCACAACAAGGACAAACCGGAGAATTGAAATAATATTGGCTAGACATCAAAAAAAAATAGAAAACATTGTCATGGAAACAATGGGCTTGATCCAAACCCTATTTAAGTCGGAGGGCTTTGCATCAGGCACAACATGCTAAAAAGTCAAAAGAACAGAGTGTTGGCTAGATCAAGTGGACAGGTAAAAATGCCTGGGAATTAGCTAATTCATAGTCTCCTGAAAACCAGTGTCCTTGCAAAAGCAGACAGAAAACTTTGGATATCCAAAAGAAAGCAAAGAGTTTATGAGTACCACGAATCCCAGAGAGATTCAGTTGATTTGTTGGGTTTTCTGAAGGCTTTAATTCATGGGTGGCCAAACTTATGAAACTCAAGAGCCGCAGAAGTCAACTATTAAACCTTCGAGAGCCGCACTGAGGCATATAACCACATACTTTTATCTATTCCAAAATTACTAAGCTTAAAATTTATTGCACACTTTAATTTTATCTTCAAAAAAGGGCAAATATTGATCCTACTAATGTCAGATTCTACTAATTACTTAAGGTTACCATGAAAACTAGGCCTATACAGTAAAAGCTTAGCTGTCACTGGATGTAGAATACTGCAGGCGAGTGGCAAGTTTTTTAAAATCTGGGCAGTAACTTGTCAATGAAGTATGTAAAAGCTCTCACAGGTGCTGATCTCTAAGTATTGCACAATGTTTTAATTTAACAAATTTCATTGTGAAATACAATGCTTCACAGCAGTAAATTGAGATAAAATTGAAAGTAATCTACATTCAGTTTTAAACTTTTCTTTGTATTTTCATTTCTAAGTATTCCATGTCATGCTTAGGACTTGTAAAACATAATTTTATCAAAAGAGTAAGCTGCATTTGGGCCTGTGAGAAAATCTAAACATGCCACAACTTCCCTGACCATGGCATACTTTCCCCCTCCTCCTGTTGCTGCATCCCTGCTGTCTCTACTATCCTGCTGTTTCTCTGCTGTCCACGACCATTGCTCACTTCTCCTGCTGTCTCCCACCATGCTGCCCTTCCCTGCAATGTTCCTTCTAAGCTGATTACACAGCTTAGCAACTTTTGGATGCAGCTGAGCAAGTTCCCTCCCAGTTCCCTGACCTAGGGTCAGGCCCCTGCCAATGCTCCCTCTAAGGTGATGATGCAGATGGTTCCTCGACCTATATCAGGCCCCTTCCCTGCTGCCCACTGGCCCCCACAGCATATCCATAACTTGCGCAGCTGCATCATCACCTTAGAGGAAACATTGCTGTCATTACCATATTATGTCATGGAAAATGGTCATGATAGTGAATGCGGCATTAAAACAGCACAAAATCATGTTTTTTAAATTATTTTAAAATAAAAAAAATACAAAAATGTTTTATTTTAATGAAAACTGATTTTTTTCCAGTAAATGAAAGTTTTCCATGACCCTTTTATTAATGTTCATGAGACTAAAAAAGTTAAAAAACTAAATTTGCAAATATAAACTTGAAAAGCACCTAAAAAGTTGACTCACCGCTTTTTTCATTTCCACAGCAACCCGTTTTACAATTAAAAATAATAATAATAATTGTCCTATATTGTTTCTAACCAATTCAAATGTGCCCCTGTTAGTAATTTTATTCACAATATATTTTATTTTCCTTCATTTTATTAGGGTTTGGTATATTTTTTCCCCCAATGTAGCCCTTTTGCAGGGAGTCGCGGTTCAAAAAAATCAAAATGCCCAACCCAGGTCTCAAACCCACACCCCTCAGCTTAAGAGGCTGTTGCGCTACTAACTAAACCACTGAAGTTGTTCTTACAGGAGCCTCTAGGAATATATAAGTTTGGCTCCCCTTTGCTTTGTGTGTCTAGGAAATAGCCTCAAGCTAATAGGTTCGAACCCTGTGTTGGCTGTGGTTTTTTTTTTTGTTTTTTTTTTTTTTTTAAAGCATTCTACTCATAAAAAGTAACAAGCTGGAAAAAAATCACCTATTTTTAGAATGTCTGGAGGATGGAGGACATGAAGGTAAAAAGGAGTACACGTCCTCCCTTTGCCAGACATCTGGCAGCCCTAGTCCTAGGGAAGTTATTTGCTTCCCGAACCCCACCCCCAGCCCTTTCCCTGGCAGCAGCAGCAATGGGGGCTCCCCTTCCCCAAGCTCCCCCCATGCGTGGCATGCTCCTCACTGTGGCCATTCTTCTGGGTGGCAGAAACCTGCGCTGGGAAGTTTAAAATCTCCCACCCTGTGCATGTTCAAGGGAGATCTTAAACTCCCCAGAACAGCCAGAAGAACGTGTGTTTGGGCCGGCAAGGAGGCACAGCTGCTGGCCCTGCATGGCCGGCAGTGAGGAGTTCGCTGGGGAGTCACGGCTGCTGCGTGCATGTGCATGCGCACAGCTTAAAGGGAACATTGGCCCCTGCTCATTGGCTCTCCAACTGCATCCATAACTTGCTCAGCTGCATCATCAGCTTAGAAAGAACATTGCTCCTGTCTCCCATGACAACTGTCCTGGGAAACACTTTCCTACTCCATACATGGCCCAACACTTGTCTTTCAAAACAGGCTTGGTTTTGTAGAATAGGATTCTGCAGAAAATAATACTGAAGAGGGAGAATGCTATGGAAAATGGCTCATCTCTAGCCCCAATTCCTCAGGGTCTCTGAAAAGCCTCAACTGTCCAGAGATTCAAAGAGGTAGCCATCTTAGTCTAGCTCAGCAAAACAAACAAGGAGTCCTGGGGCACTTTTAAAGACTAAAGTATGTATTTATTGCATGAGCTTTCATGGAATATATGTAATAAATAAATGGGTTAGTCTTTAAAAGTTCCACAAAATTCCTTGTTTAACTGTCCAGAGCTCAATCTAAAGGTTTCTGTAAAGTTGGCAAGAAGGAGTAGGATTCTTCATTGGCTTATTCCTTCTCCCTCTGATACAATGGAAGACTTTTTAACCTGTTTTCTTGACTACCATACTTGTAAAGGGAGTGCATGAGGTGCCCCTAAATTTGTAAAGTGCTGTGGACAGGACTGAGGCTGCCGTGGCATGTGGTGTAAGGTAAATACAAAACAAACCAACCAACCAAACCCCCAAACCAGCGAGACCAAAAGAAAATAAAAAAAAAATACAAAGTACACAAAAATAAATAAAGCAAAACAGAATAAAATCCACACTGAAATCTAGTTAACAGAAAATAACTAACAATAATTTGTTAGTCTTTCAGTCTTTTACAGCTTGTCTCCTCCCTGATCCCCTCAGTCACCTCCTTCACTGCCTCCATTCCCTGACGTTCCTCTGTCCTAAGAGCTGCCCCCCCATGGCTTCCCTGAGGTGCCCCGCTGCTCCCCCCCATCCCTTCTCTGAGCTGTGGGCTGCTGCTCGCCGCTCTGTGCCCCCCGAGCTACTGGCTCCCTCCTCCCCGCCCCTCCTCTGAGCCGCCGGCTGTGGAGCTGCCTGACAGGCTGGAGATTTTAACTCCCCCAGCCTGAAGCAGCTCCCTGCCGGCGAGCCGCATTTTTTCTTTGAAGAGCTGCATGCGGCTCGCCAGCCACAGTTTGGCCATGCCTGGCTTTAATCCATAAAAACATACATTAAAAGTATAGAAAGCACCTCTCATAGCTAAATAAGGCTTTATATATTAATGTTGACCTGTAGGTAGGTTTCTCCCTCATCTCTGAAAGGCTCCCTGACACTGGGAAAAAAGCCTGGGAAACCAAATTCTTTTTCCCTTAAGAAGTCAGTCACCTTGAGTGTGTCTGTGTAATCTAACAAGGAGTCCTGGGGCACTTTTGAAGACTAACAAATTTATTTATCATATGAACTTTCACTGGAGAAAACCCCACTTTGTCAGATGCTTCCCTACATTTATTTTGCTCCCATTGTGTAAGTTCCCCATTTGCCTCCCATGAAAGCTCATGTGATAATTCAAGAGGTCAGTCTTTAAAAGTGCCCCAGGACTCCTTGCTCGTTTTGCTGAACTAGACTAACATGGCTGCCTCTTTGGAATCTGTGTAATCTGACAGAGAGAACCTAATCGATCATCTTTCTGGTGTCTGTGATCACTGCTGCACCCCAGCATGTGAACAATTTGTAAAGAAGCTGCCACTATTTTGATGGGCTGTTCCAGTGCTAAGACATCTCCAGAGGCCCATGTAAAGTATGCCGTATATAACTGATCCTAAGTGAAGTCAAGTCAAAGTTGCCAGATAATGCTTGCATAGGTGAATGCAACACTTTAGTGAAAACAACAATGTAGTACATAAAACATTCAAGTACAACACATCCTTGTACTTACTCATTTCACTTTTGTCTGGAACTAACTATTTGCAGATCACAATAAAAGAAGCTGAATCTCAACTGAACAAACTAGATTAGTCAAGCAATATCATAAATGTTTGTAGCAAATTAACAGCAAAGTAATTTACCTGCAAAGGACACTAAAATGTTGTAATTTTGACAAGTTAAAGACACAAATTTAAGACAATGAAGAAACGACTCTAGCTTGAAATCTCATAGCAACGAGCAAGTTATAAATATGTCAACTTGCGGTTTTGTTGTTACTAAGACAAATAGCCAAAAACTGCACGTGTGTCCCTCTAATGTCATACCAATCAAACTTTTTTTCTTTTAAGGCTACACAGAATGTTAGTGCATTATGCAATACGCTATGATACAAAGCCATTAGATTACAGGATGCACCACTCTTTGGTGTTATTAAAACCAAGTGCCAGACCTCATCACGTTTTATGATTGTTATAATTCAAGTCCAGACTCATTTCCCATTAGTCCCAATTGAATGTTTGTGCTCATTGCAGATCAACGTACAGGCCCCCTAATTAGAAGCGGCAGAGCAGAAAAAGATAACAGAAGTATATTTAACGTATTGCTTGTGTAAAAATGTAAACGGAATTGCAATAAGTTGGTTGCTGTTGAAGAGCACTTCACCACAGAGACTTCTAAGGGCAAATGAACAAGTACGCCAGTCCAGCTGTCTTTGATGGCTGCCCAGCTGGATGGACATTTGGAAAACAGCTTCAAGCAAACTAGTGTTTAGGATGTAAAAACTAAGAAAGGCAGCACCACAGACTAGGATAAAGAAGGGAGAGCTTAAAAAAAAAAACCTAAAATAACTTTTTTCCTACTGTATTTGGGGTTGGGTCTTACTATAAAAGCCTGAGTTTGCCCCTTCTCTCCAGCAAAAAATCCGCTGCTCTGGGCAAGTAGTTTTTGATCAACTAAAATTGTCTTTGTTACTAGCAAAATAAGGTAAATATTTCTGGTGAGCAAGGCAAGCTAACTTTGATAATTTGCTGGAAGGACTTTAGTCGAAGAACTGAAGCACGAACTGATTTCCTCCATCACAAGTAGAAGTGCTTTGATGAATCCGCTTTCACAACTACACACTTTCACTAACTCCCCCCCCCACACACACACACTTCAAAGCATCTGACAAAGTGAGATTTTCTCCCACAAAAGCTCATGCAATAAATAAATTTGTTAGTTTTAAAGTGCCACAGTACTCCCTGTTTGTTTTACTATATTGTAGGACCTCCTAAACCTAAGTAACTAATGCAGGAACAGAGGCAGAAATTTTAAAAAAGCACAAAGGAGACCTAGCTACCCTACTCCTATAAAAAGCTAACTGGAGCTGGAAATCAGACTCCACTTTAGTGGCAAATATTTTCAGTGGTCCAAACACACACATGTAACCAAAGGTGTTGTGTTGCAAAAGGATAAATGGTGAAAGTTGACTGCCATCTTCACTCACCCTTCTGGTATCCAAAAACATATGTTTGCCCATATTTAAGTGCAATTCTGAGCTCACATACAGGCTCAGTCCCTGAAGCTAGTCCTCTGATATTTCTAGTTAGTGCTGTTTTGGACAATTTCCATTGTGTTCATTACAGATCTTTATAGCTTTTTATATCTAAGCAAAATTCCTCATCTTTACAGAAAGAATTGTGTTCCTGTTAGCAAATCCTTACTTTCTTCTTGAAACAGGAACTTATGGTCTTGTGTATTTTTCTTTGAACTGGGCCACCAGTTTTTGGTGAATGTTTTATTCCATTTTGTTACAACATATTATATAGAAAAGCTCCCACTAAATATTCAGTCCATTTTAAGCACTGAGGCAGAATAGCTTAGCTGTCTATTGTACCCAGCAAGAACATCACAGCATTTCACATGTGCGCAACATTAATTGATAGATGCTCTTTATTCATATCTGAGCTTAGCCTTGTCTTTGAAGTCATCAATAGTTATGCCACAAGTAGAGACTGATTAAGGGTGTCTTGTAAGCATTCACTTTGATTGCCCTTTCTGTATATTCTGAATTGTAACTCACCACAGAGGACTACTTCTGGGCATCTATCACCAGCTATTCAGACAACATGACTTGTTCTATTCTGATATTTGATCATCACTGTCTCAATGCTCATTGTTTCTATTCTTTTAGAGATGTTAATGTTTATCACTTTGTCTTCCCAGTGGACCTTTAGAATATAGCAGCATGAAATTTTTCAGGATGCTTGATGCGTTGGCAGTAAATTGTCTGTTTCATACCTATACAAAGGGAATGCTACCATTGCTGACTGCACATCATCAGTTCTGTTGACAGTTTGATGGTATGCTGGTGGAGTATCCTCTGGTGAAGTCTTCCGAAAACCTGGCTTGCCTTTCATATTCTGTTTGATATTTTTTGAACCAGGAAACAGTCACTTGAGATGGTACTGCCAAAATATGTAAAGGGATTGCATTCTTTAGTTTTGTACAATGGATAATTATGTTTGGGTAATAGTGGTGGTTGACAGGGCTATTCAAAAGAGGACTTGCGTTTTTTTCCAGGCTGATGGCAAGTCCAAACTCTTATCCTATGCAAATGACCTTTTGAAGGCTATTAGCTGTAAACTTCAAACTGATTGCAAAGAAAAGACCAAAAAGGATCAGTGCCAGCACACAGCCTTGTTTCATCCTATTACATACAGAAAATGTTTTAGAGAAGTCACCATCTAAAAGTACTTAACTAGTCAGGTCTTCATAAAGTTAACATATATTGGGGGGGCAGCCACTTTGTCCTAGAATTTTCCAGAAACCATTTCTGGAACTGATCTCTCACGCACGCACGCATGCACACTTTTTTTGTTTGTTTATTTGTTTAAGATTAAGGATTCAGCACACTGTTCAATGTTTTGTTCAATTCAGTTTTCCTGAATTTCTCTCACAACAAAAATGATCTGTGGGTGCTCTGGCCAGATCTAAATC
Organism: Podocnemis expansa; assembly: GCA_007922195.1. Classification (NCBI taxonomy): domain Eukaryota; kingdom Metazoa; phylum Chordata; order Testudines; family Podocnemididae; genus Podocnemis; species Podocnemis expansa. The sequence continues at coordinate 8,547,766 of ML681997.1, read as the reverse complement.
ATTGGTCTCTCACAGAAATTTCTCTGCTACTATTTCTAGAAGCCAACTGAGTAAAATACAAGCAATAATTTTATCAGTATGATGCCCCAGTAGTTGCTACAGTCAGATTTTATGTTTACTTTTATATATTACAACTATGATTGTACCTTTGAAATCTTAAAGGTTTGGGGGTTTTTTTGGTTTTTTTTTAAGTTTCACAGATATCCTTAATAATTTCATATAAATAGCTGACAATTCGAGGGCCTGAACATCTATGGTATTCTGTCACTGTCCGGTGATTTAACTGACTTCACTTGTTTGATAGCTTTTACACTTCCTGATTACTGGGACATTTATTCACATATGGGGTGCCAGGTTACTTCCTCTAACATCTGTGGGTTGCTGCACTCATCTTTCAGAGATGCCTCTTTTGCCCTTGAATAAGATAGATCCCTCTGAACTGTTTAGTGGAGCTGGTTCTGATTATGACTATAACTGGCCTTCAGGGAGTCATAAAACAATTTTGTTTTATTAGTATTTATTTAATGCTGTATTTACTTGTTCATTTTCCTTTTCCTACCCATCATCCTTTCGAACATGAAACTGCAAAATATATTTCACAGGGTCTCGGTCCTGTTCCCACTGAAGGCAATGGTAAAAGTCTCAATGACTTCAAAGAGAAATGGATAAGCCTCCATGTAAGTTCACCCATCTTTGAAGCATCTGACGAAGTGGGATTTTCTCCCACGAAAGCTCATGTGAAAAATAAATCTGTTAGTCTTAAAGTGCCACATATCTCCTTGGTTTTTTTTTTCCATGTTTTTAACCAAGCTGGGATCCTCCCCCAGCACAAACACAAAGTACCCCATGCATTGTATTAAAATAACACTCAAAATATTTATCAATATGACCATATTAAATGGATATATCTCAAAGGATAATTGTAAATGGGAAAATCATCATCCTCTTCCAATGGTTCTTTTCTAGTGGACCTGCATGATCTGTTATTACTTTTCTCAATGATCTAAAAGAAAATCATTGCTGATGCAACTTGCAGATGACAAAAAAGTCAGTGAACTGGTAATAATGAACAGGGCCACATCAGTTATAGAGACAGATATGAATCAGTTGGTAAGATGGGAGTATTTGAATGACCTGTGTTTTAATACAGTCAGCTGCAAGGTCATCCATCTAGGAACAAAGAATGTGGGTCACACAGGATAGAGGACTGCATCCTGGAATGCAATTACACTGAAAAGACCCCTAAGAGCAACTGCTGATAACTAATAGAACATGTTTCCAGTCTGATGCTATAGCTAAGAGGACTAACACAATTCCTGGATGTATAAGTAGAGGAATATCAACTAAAGATATTCCCAACTGTAAACAGCATTGGAAAGGATTCAGAAAAGAGCTACAAGAATGATTTGATGACTAGAAAATGTAAACTCTCCCGAGCAGGAACCAGGACTTATTCCATAGTTTGCACAGAACTTGGCGCATTTTTCGTCTACATCCATATTTAACTATGGATCAGCAGCAATGGCAATGACTTATTGCCCCACACAGTGATGTTCATCCATAAAATAATCCCATTGGGAATTGTATGTGTTCTATTTTGCAAAATTATTATAAGAACTTTGCTGCTTTCAGTTCAACTGCATGAAAAGCCAAATCTTCCCTCTACAGCCCAAGCTAAACATTTAGGCCTGGCATGAGAGAGCGAAGGAGAAGCTACTACATGACTTGCAATGGACATGAAGGTGAAGAAAGTTTTCCTTTGGGACTCTTCCCACATGTTCCAAAAGGGTAGCCTTGTTAGTCTAGTTCAGTAAAATAAACAAGGAGTCCTGTGGCTCTTTTAAAGACTAACAAATTTATTTATTGCATGAGCATTTGTGGGAGAAAGTGGGATTTTCTCCTAGGAAAGCTCATGCAATAAAATTTGCCAGTCTTAAAAAGTGCCACAGGACTCCTTGTTCATTGTACCACTTTTCTGTGAACATCTAACCTATCTGGCAGAGAAAAAATAAAATCCATAGAAGCACATCACTAACAAAAGGGGCAACTAATGGGTGAAGGGTGCAAGTGCATTTATTTAGATGTCCTTTTTGTCCATTTTAAAAAAATCTCCTTAAATACAGACCAATTTCTTGAGCAGTGCGTTGGGGCGGGGTTGGGGGTATTAGACTGTTGGATGTATTTTACACACATTCCTTCATTTGTATTTCTTGCTTTACATATTGTTTTTGCTTTCCTAAGCAATCTGGCAGCTGAAACAAGGTTCTGAAAACAGGCTGCGACCATTCAGTGGTGTTGCCATTTCAAACACAAGACCCAGCTGTAACAGCTGTGTGGTAAGGTTATGCTGTTTCAGCTGCTACATCCCTCAGAAAGGACAAAAACCGCTGAATGAAAACAGAATATAAAATCATGAATCAACAAGGTTGTGAGCTTTGTAGATGACCATCATCCATCAGTGATGCACCACATACAGTAAGCACTATCTTATGGACTGCAGTACAAGCTTCTGTTGGAACTTACATTCGTTCATCTTAGGTACTTATACAGTCCCCATTACCAGCGTGGCTGAACACCTCACAACAGGGAGGGAAGTATTATCATCCCCATTTAACAGATGGGGAACTGAAGCAAAGAAAGGCTAAGATCACGTCTAAAGAATTCTCAACACTAAAATGCATCTCCCACTAATGTGTCTGTCCACTATACTGACTCCTTTGTAACAGGGGGGTAAAGCCAGCCCCTATTTTCTGGCCAGGCCCCCAAGTCTCTGGGTGGACACGGCCAATTCTGCTTCCAATCATGTGACCAGATGCTTCCTGATGAGCATCCGGAGGAAAAAGAGAGAAGGGGAGAGGCAGCCCACCCCCCCACCCCATCAAGGCTGCAGCAGCTGCCCAGGGCCGGAGCCGTGCAGCAATGCGAGTGGAAGAGCAGCCCACTCCCACCCGTCTGCCTGCAGCGCTGCTGCTGGTCTGTCTGCGGTTGCAGCAGTGAAGCTCATGCCGCTTCCGGGTGCTGTGGCAGGCGGGGGAGTAGGCAGGCCTTCTGGCCAAGCGGGTAGGCCTGGGTCTACCCATAACTACGCCTCTGCTTTGTGGGAGCAACAGCACTTAAGTCGATGTAGCATCAGTGTGGACACTGCATTGCCTATGTCAACGGCTGCTGCCTTTCAGAAACGGTTCCATCATGCCCCACATTGCCCATTAGAGTAATGCAAACACTCCTAATAAGGAAGTAGATGGCCAACACAAGCAGCATAGTGTGGACATGCAAAATCAGTTTGTTTACTGTGATGGTTGTATGTCAACGTAACAGATCAACTTAATTTTGTAGCGTGAATATGCCCTTACATTGGGAGTGCTATTGCCATATAGTATATCAGCAAAGCACTTCTAGTGTGGACTTAGTTTGTACTAGCAAAGTTGCACTTCTATCAGTATAGCTTATTCTGCACGCTTCCAAGTAAAATGAGCTATACAGTGAAAGTGCACTTACCTCACTATAGCTGCATCTACTCTGGAGCAGGCCTCAACAAATGTATGTTTCTCGTTGCCATAGCAACCAGTTTTAGTAGCCTGTCACCTAGCTCCACTGCAAAAATGCCCTCTGGTGACCAAAGTAAAATTGCTGACACCTAGCTCTGAGCTAATTTTGTCCACCCCTACACTAGAGGCTTTTGCCAGCATGGCTCTGTTGGCCAGAGATTTATACCTGGGACTGGTCACTGCCAGAAGACAGGATACGAGACCAGAGAAACCATTGATCTGAGCCCATAGGGCCAACTTATGTTCACATTCCAAACAATACCGCTCTACCAGCAAAGATTTGAAGGGCAGAGATGACTTCAGGAACTTCTCCAGATCACCCAGGAGATAAGTAATGGAGCAGAGAACTGAATATGGATCTCCTGAGGCCCAGCCAATGGTACTGGGTGCACCTTCTTTCTTAGGCTGTTGGACTCATTGAGATAGGAGTGAAATCAGGGCTGAAAGTTCCTTTAGTATTTACGGGCCAGACCATGCCACCCTCACTGGCACAGACTAATACTTTGTGCCCCAAAGAGTCCCTGAAATGAATGGAAGTACTTAAGAAGTAAGGTCCTATTTGTAGAGTAAGACTGACATAATGGCCTGTAACAAAAAGTGACTCTCCAGTCTATATGCTGCCTTGTGACTAGGTATGGTGCTAATAGGGTTTTCCTCACCTCAGCCTTGCTCACCCATGGTTTGGTCCTACTATTGGCCCTCTTTCTCTTTAGAGTTGGTCTTCTGTCCCAGTCACAGTTAAGTCTCACTACTTTCAGAGAATGTCAGAGTCCCTGTCCGAAAAACAGCCCAGAAGCCTTGTTTCAGGGCTCCAACTGCACAAATATGCCCACTAGGCCATATGAGTCTTGCCTGGAGCCTTTGAGGAAACCCAGTCCTTTCCTTCACCCTGGCTTCCACATGGCTATGGTCTGCATCTTTCAACCTCCATTTCTGTCCCTGGGCTTCATCCTATGGCCGTCTGCCTCTAGACCTTCTCTCCCAGCCCCAGAGGAACAGCTACAAAGGAAAGGCAGAATACAAAACTAGTCCAAAATGTGTCCTGGCCTCCCTCCTTACAGGAGACCCTGGCAAGCTGTAGTGTGGCTCGGTGTCCTCAGGGCAGCTTTTTAGAGCAGTTTTTATAGGAAGTCACTAGTAGCTATGGTCTCCATGATACTTCTTTCTGGGAGCTGTTGGATAGATTCTGTCCACCTCCCAGGGCAAGGCCCTTCTGAGCTGGCTTTCACCTTTTTAGGCCACTCCTGCAAGACTGGCATACCTTGCAGGGGCAGAGATGGGGTGGGTTACCTGAGCCCAAAGCTGCTACATGCCTCTTCTTGCCTGGTGTGAGGTTTGTATATCCCATGACATGACTCTATATATTTGTAATCAGGTCTCTTAAAAGAATTTGCTATCACAGTTCAAGGTAATTCTCTAAGGAGAAGCTTCCTACTGTGAAGTAAACCTTTTCTTTTTGGAGTCACATTCTGACTGTAAGTATACAGGAGAGTACCTGTAATACTGGGGACTGTGCGTGTGTACACAAAGGCAGTTGATCTCATTAGATAGCTCAAGATTATTTTGCACTGCTGACTTGTGTTGTGAAACACTGAAAAGTCAACCAGCAGGCAACTGCACCCAAGAAAGCCGCAATCTGTAACAACCTGGCTGAAGTACTAGCCCAGTAGTCAAAGAACCTGCAGTCTCCAGCAGTTGGCAAATTCACTGAGACTCCTTGGGACACTGGTAACTTCAGCAATCATTCCTTTTGTCTACCTATCGTGTGAACTGTCTGTGTCGAGTTGCTTGCTCCTCATCAACTTTGAATGAGTTAGTGAGTGCTAAAAAGATATGCATCACTGCACATTGCAACAAACAGAAAACAGTCTTGGACTCCATGAACTTAGCTGGTGGGTGGAATTTTTGAAAGCCTTTAGCCTACTCCTGTTTCCAACAGATCTACGCTAAAACTCCCACTGACAACTATGGGAGCAGAGTTAGGCCAATGCTGGGGGCTGGGATTTTTTTAAATCTGACCCTAAGATGATGCGGACAAAACTGGCTCACAGCTAGGAACTAGGAATTTTACTTTTGGCTGCCCTAGGGTGTTCTCCACTACATTTCTGCAGTAGAGCTAGGCGATGGGCTACTAAAACTGGTCACCATGGCAACCACAAATAGATTTGTTAAAGCCTGCCTTAAAGAGCTCATGTAAGTGCAAAACCGTGCAATCCAAATCCTTTGGATGAGTGTTTGGTCACTTTATGGAACAAGTGGAATTCCTAGAGCTCTTTGAAGAAGGAAGGGAAGGGAACTTGGCCTTTGTTAAACATGGAGACTGTTAAGAGTGGTCTGAAGGAAGGTATGAAAGTTGGGGGTGAGTGAAGCTGCTGCATTTCACGAATACAGCTATCATCTCTAGGGCCTGCTACCCACTGCTCAAAATCTTACCCAGTTCATTTGTTTTCAAGATCCCACTTTGGACCAGCGATTTTGGCATGGCAGTTTCCTTCAGCTGAGTGCTCATCCCCACTAGCTGATAACTTATCTGGATAGGAATGGTTATAGGTTTCCCTAACAATGTATTTTCTTTCAGACAGCCCATGTTTTATAGGCTGGGTGACTTGCACCAGTATGGTGGTTATAGGTTAGAAACAAGGTATTGCGACAAAGTTCCTCCTCTACCTTGGTGGGTCCTGAACTTCCCTCTAGCAGTGGGTCTGTTTCCCACAGGCCTCAGAAAGGTCATTTGCCTCCCTTGGGCAAGGGTTTTTCCTTTGTACCTGGGGGGCTCCTCCTGATCAGCATTCTCCTCCCTCTCCAGATCTGTCCGCCTTCCAACCACACCTTGCCTCCTCTCACTCACTCCCATAGCCCTCCTCACTCTCCTGTTATACCCTTTCTCTGGAGGAAAGGCTTTTTAACAAGTCATAGGTGGTGCCTTAATTAGCTCCAGGTGTCCTAATTAACACTGCTCAGCCACCAGGGGAAAAAGGACTTGCTGAGGCTGGGGCTAATATATATTGGTTTTGCAGAGCTCTACAGAAACCCTCCAGCATGACCCTGTCACAGTACATGGTTCTAACTTGATGCTTCCAGGTAAGGATTAGGCAGATTTATAAACATCTCATGTAGATGATGGCCCAAGGAATCATTTTTCAAACAAGAAATCAAAAGAGCAAGGAGATGTCCAACGGATACCCTGGAGTCGGAGGACTAAGCCAACTGTTGCCAATCCATGACAGTTTCTTAAAAACACCCTCCAGTATTTTATCCACTGAATCTCGAGATCCAACTGCCCTCTGCTGGGACTGTTTTTCTTTTGATGAAGGAAGAAAAGGAGGCAGCCATCAAGGGGCTAAGAAACTTCGGAGGCATTTACATTCTACCATTTAAGGCAAAGTTTATTGTTAAACCCCATGTTCGTGAGACTTTTCATTCCTTATTAACTGTGCACTGAAGTAACACTAAAATAGGATTCCCCCGTGTGCTTCCTCATTTGAAATCACCTTGGAATCCAGATCTCCCTCCCACTGGGAGACAAAGTTAACCGAATCAAGGTAATCAAAGTCAAATACTCTGCCCAATCCATCAGAGCTTGAATGTGCATTCTCAGTTTAGGGAAGAGGATGCTCCCCCTACCTGCTGTTAGAAAAGGGATGGCTCTTGTTTGGGTTTATTCCTGTGCTTTCCTGTGTCTTTGTACCTCCTGGAAGAGAGAAGCAGAAGATAAAAGCAGGGTCTATCTTCCGAAATCTTCTCTGGAAATGATGTAGATGGAAGAAGTGACAGAATAGAGACAGTGCATGAACAGCTTTTTCTGTGCGGAGCGGGTGGTAAACAGGGGGCACAGAGCAGTTGCAGAATTGGGGTATAGTAGCCTCTTAGGGAAAGTCCCAAGTGACCCAGAATGACTGTGCTGATACAACGCCTGTAAGAAAGAAAGGCCAGGCTGACGTAACTGGGGATGGAAGCGTCACTGAGGTTCATGACTGTAGCAAGAAAGAGTCTGGTATGACCAACCTCAAGTCTCCTGGAGAAATCTACAAATCCAAAAGTGCCCAGGGACTCTTGAGAGGAGGGGAGACCACCCACTATGGCAGAGAGAGAGCACTCTCTCAGCCATTTTGCATGTAGCTTCCTGCACAAGTCTGTAGGTCGTACGTTTCCCCTTTCCAGGTGGGCTCGCCTCCTATTTTGAAGTAAGAAATCTTTAATGTGCCTTGAGTCAGCCTTGATTGTCTACGCAGAGCTACAGCAGAGGGCTTGCATGGCGTGTGGGCAGGTAAAACTGAGCCACATTCACCCCATAAACAACTGAGGGCAGAGAGGATCATCTTTGAAATGTCTGGATAGTGACTAGCTCAAAGGGGCCCCAGTCTGGCTTGCTTCTAGACATCATTGCAATATAAATCTCAAGTAATGATCTTCAGGTGGATGTGCATTGTGTACACAGGCACATTTGGAAACAGAGAGAAAAGAGGAAAGAGAAAATAGTAAACTACTAATCCCACCAGGTCCCCAAACCCCTATTTTCTCCAGTTATCTGGAAAGAGCAGCTAGCAAACAAGGTCACAAAAGCAGCATACTAGAGCCACAAGCTATGCTCCTTTTCTCGATGGAGCAAGAGTTTTGCTACTTGCAAAAAAAAATCTTCATTGGAACTATAGTTGATTGGCCTTCTAGAAAATGCTTTCCCTGTGGCAACTCCAGATTAATGGGTAATGAAATAATTGCTACTGAAAAATAAATTAGGGGGGATTTTTTTGTGTGGAAACATTTCAAATGTAGAAAAACAGCACTACTTTCGGTATGAAAGTAACTCAAGCATGTAGAAAATATATTACATCAACTAATAATAAATCTAATCTGTAATGTTTCCTTAGCATCACACTTTGTTCACACTCTCATTTAAAATTCCTATCAACCTATTTTTAAACAAATCTCTTTTACTGAAGAAAATATCAATAAATCAAAGGGTTTTTTTTGTTTTGTTTTGTTTTTTTTAATAATCAACTTCCTCTTTTGCAAAGCAATTTGTTTAGGTAATGGAAAGGTTTCCATGGTAGCTTACACTTTTAAATTACAGACATTGATAATGGGTAGGACTGAAAAAAAAAAAGACAAACCTAACAATGTTTGAATTAAAGAAATTCTGCTAAAAGATAATAGATATTTTTTCTTTGAGGAAAAAATATGTATGCACACCTGCTCTTCTATCAATCTTTACAGGAAACCATTTCACCACTACATCATAAGTAGAAGAAAAGTACTTATTAAAACATTAATCATAGTCCATTATATTCTGACTCTCTGCCAAAAGTTCCCATTACATCACAGAAAACATTTATTAACCAAAACCTGATTCTGACAAGTTACAGAAGCATAGTGTTTAGACTTTAGTAATGTAAAAGTCAGTTTTAAAAGAACAGTTACACAATTGATTTTGCAGTTGCAAGAAAATATAATTAATTGTTTTTCTGACATTTATTACTGCAAGGGGCTTGATTTAACTGGTGTTTCTACTGTAAAATTATTCAAAAATTATTTCAAACTTCACCTCCCTTTATTAAACACATTTATTGTGGCAGTATTAAATACCCTGGGATGGCTAAACAATTTTAAAATGCGCTGGATATACCACTACTATGTAAAACTATATTGTCTTGTGTAAATATGGGCCCTATTTAGAACTATGTCTCACAGGAAATTATGCCAAATGAAAACCATCCCCCCTTTTCCACTCCCACTGCATAGGATTTATGTTTTTACATTTAAAACCAGTTAGGTAAAGAAACAAAAATCATGGTAGCATTACCTTCGAGCTGGGGCAACAGCTAATCTGTGAAGTAGGAGTATGTTCAAGTCATTATTTTATTATTAGAAACATGGCCTGACTGGTGTATTTTGATTCTGAAGCAAAGAAAACCAACATCTCAATGCTTTTTACAAGCAGGAGTGTTCGTCACCAGTATCTTTAAAAATATCATTGCCTTAGTTTTAAAAATTAGAAGTCTAAAATTTAGTTCCTAAGTTTATATATTGGTAGCTATACAACCCTCCCAACCAAAAGACTTACCAGCCTACTTTACTTTATGTGTGTAGTTCCAAAGTCAGTTACAGTGCATAAAGAGAAGCACGCATGATCCAGGCCTAAATAAGTGACCTGTTTTTCCCAAAGTTATGAGCACCCAACCACTTTCATAGTGTTCTATATCTTTCATACTACAAGCCCTTGATGCCAATATTTATGAGCTACCATTAAACAGGACAAATATTTATTACACCCTAATCCTGCAAACACTGATATACGAGATGCCATGAATTAAGTATGTGGACTTTCATGCCTCATGATCAGGGTTTTATTTTTTTTAATTAATCCTTTATGATTAATTTAAACAAGGTATATAAAATACCTAATGCTACCAACTCACTCCTTTAGATTTGTTTTCCTTCCATTTAGATAATCAGGAAATTCAAAATTTAAAGCAAGGGCATATAAGGTAAGAATTATGTTGCCATTTCTTGGACAAATTCACGTTTCTGAAAGAGCTTCAATTTTTCCTCCTTAAAGAACCCGCAAAAAATACACATGCTCAGTCACCAAAATGGCTCAACATACTCACCCAACCACTTTTAGCTCCTACCTTTCTGACAGCTCCTCCCTCACAATGAAATTTTACTTTATATATTAAGAACATCCTATGGGCCTGATCTTCACAGACATTTCCACTAACTCCATAAACAGGATCACATTTATTGTTATTTATACAGCACCACACATGAGCTTTACTGACATATGAACAAAATTGTTCTTAATTTGCTTAACTTGCAATTTATGATTGGAGGATGCCACACCTCTTCCCTATTTCTTGAACTATATTTCTGCAATTTCTTAGCGTTCTTGTACAACTTGAAGAGGGAAGAATGAGTAATTCATTCCCTTTTTCTTCAGCTTTTTAATGGATTTTTAAAAATTGGGTACAGCTGAAATGTCCAAGCAAGCTATGGGGAAGGTCCTGAATTACTAACTCACTGTGATTGATGCAAGTCTGCTGAAGCCTGGTAAGTATGAGTGCCAGAGGATTCTGGGAGCAGGGTCTTTTCGAACTGTATACTTGTATGGAAAAATTACAGGGAATGCCATACTTGGACTTGACACAGACATCAGCCATCAATATTTAACCAGGAATCTTATGATAACATCACAGGCCAATGGTCATGGTCAGCCAATGGCCAGTATACCAGTATAGACAAGTGAATAATGGTGAACCTGGAACTAACTGACTTGAGTCAACTGACCCTGAAGAATAGCCCAGCATCAGGTGCACAGGTGAATGTCTGACAAATGGATATGTCAGCCAATCCTTGTAGCCTCTTCTCCCACTCCCTCACCCTATTAGGAAATTAACCATGATATGCTAAGTAAGTGCTAGCAAAGCATATTTTGGGGACATGACTTATTTTTAAATAAAAGGTACAAGTACTGGAAAATATCACATCCCACGCACACCCCAATTAACATCTGAAGAAGGACTTTGGAAACAGAGCCTCAGAGAAGCCAAAACCCTACTGTTAGAGATCCTTAAGCAGACTAAGTGCTCAAGAAGAACCACCAGAGTGTCTCAGAGTAGCCACCACCATCTACTGCAAGGGACAGACTGAGTATTTAAAAAAAGAAAAAGAACAGTCTCCATCTCAAACCAGTAGCTATACCTGATTTGTTTGCCAGTCAAGATAGTGTATAGGCCTAGGACCAGCATACCTACTGAAGTTTTATGCTTGGGGAACTGAGGCTTAATGGAAAGAGACACTGTACATATGGCCTTTTGCTGTCTGGGATGCTTTCAACTAAATAGCTTTACAAGGGAGAAACTGAAACCGAGTTTTCACTTGCACGGATACTGCATGTTGTACCCCAAGCATGGGAGCGCCAACGTTCTGAGCAAGAAGAAGAGATAGTTCTCTGTGGTACCTGGCATGCCCCTGGGTTCTGCCTTCCTGTGCTCTGAAGGGCTGTTATCAGATTGACTCAGTTCCACGCTCTTCTTATGACCCTGGTGTCACCGTAATGCTGATACCACTGGGCTTGAATAGCACTATCTGTGGCTGTGTCCCAGAAACAACAACGGAAGCTGGTGAAGGAGCCTTTGAAGATATCCGGGCTCTCCAGTTCTGGGATGGGAGGGAGGGCTGTCATTCCATGTGCATCAGTCAGGAATCTGCCCTATCCACCATCTTGGTACCAGCTACACAACTCCCAATGCAGAGGGATGCTGCACTGGGGGAAGACCAATGAGAGAAAAAATAAAGGGCAGCAAGACAAAATGGAGAGAGATGGAGGAAGTAGCAGTGAAAAAGGTACTAGAAGTCCCCCAACATTTCATGAAAAGATAGAAAATCATGGAAGCTTTGAAGCAGTATGTGCAGGCCTCACGAAGGCAAGATCTTCTCTGACCAGGAAATCAAGGCGTGGAGCTTCCTATCCAACCAGACAGTGAGCATAAACCACCACAGATAACTAGCCCTCAGGTATTTCAAAATGGGAGGTGGAAGGAGAACTTTGGTTTTAGAGGGAGAGCTCTGTATGTAGGACCTCAAACATTCTTAACGGTAATTTGCAGTGACCCCTCAGAGCGAGGGTCTCCATCACACAGATGACACACAACTCCTGAAGACAGCTCTCCCCGTGCCCCTACTCCAGTGTCCAGCACTGCTGAAGGGGAAGCAGCCACAGTTGCAGAGACAAGATTGCCCCTCGGTGATTACAATGATAAAGCTAAAATATGGGTTGTGGCTTTTTAAAATAAGCTTAACATTTACTGCTCTTTACCATTTTAATTCCTTAGGACAGTTTACTCAACACTCCTCTGCTCTTAAAGGTAGATGTTGAATTTTTATTCTCTCCTTCTCTCTCTCGCTCTCTCTCTCACACACACACAAAATTTAGTATTCTGCAAATGCATACTACAAAAGACTATTCTGGAATAAATGGTATAATTACATTTCCTACAGTGACCTTGTAGTCTCTTGAGTATTTACTCTAGACTAAACAGCCTTATTCAGCCTCCCTGTGTCTGAATGTCGATGAAAGAAGCTTGTTTGACAACTGCTTCGAGCAGAAACATATTTTTTCCATGATTGCATTAAAAAAGGTAAAAAACAACATTACCAGACTACCATTCCAAGCACAGAGGTTCATATTAGATCGATGAGTTAATTCTGAAGCCAAACGCCAACAAAAACAATTACTATGGACATTCTGCTGTCATGACCAGCTTTTGAGGTTAATTTAGTGGTACGTACACAAGTGCAGCCAATTTTAAATACAAGTCACTACATGGAGTATGCCGGCTTCCCCTCTTGGTTCTTTATATATTTTCCATCTTCTTTGCTTTTATAACTCTCCTGAGACCCTTTACGGTTACAGAACCCACACTCTACCCACAGGTGGGCAGGCAGGAAGCAAAACTCTGTTTCATAAGCAGTCCACTGTTAATATATTCAATTTCTAATGACCTTGACAGAAGAACTCCATGCAAAATACCATATACTAGAGGGGGCTGTTTGAAATGTTCACATGATATTTTTGCCAAAAAGTCAATTCTTTGAACAGTAAGCCCTAGACTTACTAGAGGCTGTGTTCTTCTCCTTAAATTTCCATTCAGTTGGAAAACTGGTGCTAATCTGCCTCTCCTGTATAAACCCCAGCATTCCAAAGCCTTCTAACAAAACCTGCAGGATTTCAAGTAATATGTTAAAACAATATAAGCCAGCTCCTAAATCAGCTCAAAGTTAACATGGTTTATGAATTGTTAGACCTTCCCTTCCATCCAGTCCTCAAGAAGGAAATGCACTAGTTACTCTATTACACAGCCAGTATGTAAAATGTAGTGTGCGCATGTGAACTGCTTTCCTCACAACTCTTTTTTCAAATCTGCTCACTGCAAAGCGTGTAAAAGTGATTAGATGGGGAGGGGAATGTAGATACACTGCTTAGAAAGATGCCCAGATACAGTTATGTCCCTCAAACCTGAAATACTCCACCTCAGAAGAAAAGTTTGCACTGCCCACCATTTGTGGTGGCAGTCAACAGGGGATATGCAAGTTAGCTTAAATAACTTGTGTATTTCCTTCTGACTTCCCTACTCCTAGAATGTCCATCACGGTGAGCCGAAGAGAGGGTCCTCCCCTCGACTCAGTGCTATACTGCTTACTGGGATGGTCTTTAGGAATCAATTTGCCAGTCAACGGAGCAGGTCTTCACTGATCTGATCAATCAATCAGTAAAGTCAATCTAATAGTGACAATTTTGCTGCTGTCAGTGAAGACTAGCCAAGATTTGTAACTCAATGAAGTTGATCAGGATCTCTCCAGTGACTTAAAAGGGACATGAATAAGACCTCAAAACAGGAAATTTGTTGGAAATCTGTGCGCGCCCTGCTAGCCATCAGAATTCCTATAAGCATAAAGGAACAGTAACTACAAGTTATGGATTGCAAATCTGCCTTCCTTACTATTTTTCGCTCAGTCTTCTAGCATTCTGATGACTGAGATTGCTAAGAAACTTATATTTCATTCAGAGGAAGCAGAATGAATCCAGTGTTCGGAATCAATAGGCCAAAACAGATTGACTTGAAAAGAACCACATATTTGAAGTTTTTCTGAACAAGAAACAGACTAATAATGACTTAAAAATAGCTGAGACAACATCATTACTATCACTTCTTCAAACCTCTCCATGATTGAGAGGTTGAGAACTGTTTGAACACTGATTTCTTCCCCCTGTGGGTTGCCTGAGATGTTTGAAAGATGGAACACTTTGTGGAACTTATCAGTACCCACACAATTTAATTATCTGAAGCCTAGTGAGCAACCCATATAGGACTACCATCTCTTAGGAAAAAGAAAACCAACAAGAATCCTAAAGTAAATTCTTTGGAATTAATCCTCTTATTTATGAGCCTTCCTGCTGATCATCCCTTTTGTTCTCAGCAGACTCCAGCAAACTGCAAAAGGAGCAACCTTTCACTCTGAAGATTGATGTGAGTGCCATGGAAAGCATGAGGTTAAGACCAAAATATTTGAAGGACCCATCCTGTTGAAAGCTCTGAAGGTAATAAACAATATCTTAAAATCAGTAAAAGATGCTACCAGAAGTAAATTTAAAGGCTCCACACTAGGTTGGCAGAGCATTTGCAAAAATCTTGGCTCCTCAGGATTGCAGACATCAGTTTATCCAAGTTTTGGGGAACTGTCTGGCAAACAATTTCAGTTTCCAAGCTGTGATTTTATTACAGGCACACAAAATTTTGCTGTAGCATGTGACTAACTACAGTATTAAAAAAAATTGAGAGATTTGAATGATAAAGTGAAGCCACACTAATTTGCATAGACCAATAAAAAATATTCACTTCAGAGTGGGAAAAAGGAGGGAATGGAGAAACTGAGAATCTGTCTCTTTCTTTTAGACTTAACCTTTGTAATGGGGTTCAAGCTAAAGGGAGCTAAAAATATTTAGAAGCTGGTAACACCATTATGCCAAACTCATCACCCTCATACAGGCAGCTCTTTGCAGCTGTCTTTAAGGCCAGCCAGAGGAGCAAAACACATTTGTTAAGCATTTATCATCAGCCAGTGGGCATAACTTCATGCAAATACAGAAATGAATATACAAAGGAGTAGGGCACTGAATGGTCTAAGGTATTAGAAATACCTAGTGGAATAGGATTTGAGGAGCAACAGTAGGCCACATGCAGGATGGATATATTTGTTTTTAAATGACAAAAGGCCTCTGGACTCAATTGGGGAACTCACAGCTCCCCTACGCATGGCAGATGACATCTGCCAAATCACTCACTCAAAACTCTTTCATCACAAGCATTTGGCAGCCAAGTGGGATTGCACTAGGGAGGCCATGCCATGCAGGAAGAAATTAGCCCATCCCTCCCCCGCCTGGCCAAAATGCCCCTCTCTTCCTGAACATCTCTGCTAACTGGGTCTTGCTGACGGTACTTCTTCAGCACTGTCTGCAAAGGACGAAGAACTTCATTGAGCCTGCTCCTCCAGCATCCCTGCCTTCAAAGACAATGCTGGATCCAAAAGAAGAGACTAAATTTGCTCTTCTTTTCCAGACCTCAGCTCCCCTCCTCCCTCCAAAGACCAGTGGCTGCTCTCCCTCCCTGAGTACAGTGCTGTTAGAGAATACCAGGTTGAAAGCTGGGATGGAGACACAGTAGAGGAGAAAAGTGATGAGACTGCTTAGATGAAAGAAATTAAGCATGTACTTAAGAATTTGCAGGACCTGGGGCATCGTATGCAACCCCTGGCCCTCCCCTCCCCCCAACCCCAACATTAACAGCTAGACTGAAACCATGCAGTCGGGGGTGGGAATGGGGGGTGGGGAGTGGGGTTGCTTTCCAAAAGTTGGATTATCCCAGAACGAGCCTCACACCCTTGCATACCATGGAAACAGGTATTATGCAGACTCCTAGACCTCTCCGTGTACTAGTTACTCGTGGTACATGGGCACATCTGAAATGCCAATGCCATTGGGGCCTCAACACAGAAAGACTTATTTTACCAAACACTTTCCTCTGCAGGCAGATCCACAGCTGACAGAACTTGAGCACTTCCCTTGCAGCAAAGCCATTCTCCCTCGCCGCCACCATCCCCCAATTGTGCTTCGAATACACAATAAATGCTGGCTCCAGCTATATCCGAGTTGGGATAGCTGATGAATACTTGCACTGATAAACTTGGTATCAGATAATGGAAAACTACAGGCATCAGGAATACATGGGAGCAAAAACAGGACATGCTTAAAGGTCTTCTGGATAAGCCATCTAAGACTCAGTGCTGCCATCAGGGCTGACGGTGTTTTTAAAATTTGTTTTGAGGCCCCCATGCCCTCCCAGGATGAGGAGTGTAATTTCTCATCTGAAAACATGACAGCATGTGTTGGCAGTGCTCACTGAAGCAAATGGGAATCTTTCCCTGGAGTTCAAAGGGTCCCTCCCCACTACCATCTCTCACTGGTATTTGAGGACCTCACTTCTATATGTACCTTGCAAGATTTTCTTTAAATTTTGTTTCTTCTCCCACATCCAGCATTTTCACTACCTTGCACCGTGTTTTCTAAAAGTAACAAGGTGTGTGACCTTGAAGGAGGCCAGAACCAGCTCAGTAACTCATCCATCCAGCTAGTTGTGTATGTATTAAGACAGTGTTCAGCTGCCAACCTCTTCAGCAGAGAGCAAGCATGCCCCTATTGTGCTATTACATCTCCATTACCTTAAAACACCAGGCTCCCTAGTTCCCTTCCAAACACAGTCGCACACTGCAGTGCAGCCAAACTGCTGGGCCAGCCCTGTGTTTCCTTTGACAAAGTTAAGCTCTGGGCTTCATTCCTCACAAATGTTGTTTAACTGTAGATGGCAGTCAGTGAATAAATCTACCCTTCTCCATGGCAAAAGGCCCAGCTTTGATATTTTTACTGGCTTAGAGCTGGGTAAATTCAGCCTTGACTTTTTATTTATTTACTCTTTAATGCTGTGCAACTGAAAATGAACAGCTACTTCACCATGGCTGCCAACAACCTTAAAAAACACTAATGCAATCCAATTTAGCTCTCAAAAGATCTATAAAGGCTAGAGGATCAACATTTTTTAGCTTATTCACCCAAACAAAATGATGATTGAGCAGGAAGTCTAATATTTCATTAAGATAGTTTTAAAAACAAATCTGCATACTGCTGACAAAGTGAAGATAGTAACATTAATACAATACCATGAAATGGAGAGTAACATTCTAGTGTCATACTCACCCCAGCCTCCCCAGCAGTTCGGCCTCTGGAACTGGTGGTCCATAGGTCTCTACTTGCAGTGGCTGATACTCATATAGGGCCTCTTCCAGTTTTTGAATGGGTGCTAATGAAATATGCTGACCCTGTTGAAAAGGAATAACAATGAATCTTTAAAATGTGCCATTATATTTTTTCCTGGCTCCTTCATAGAGGTTGGAAGGGAAAACCTACATTTTATAAACCTAGACTGAACATCACATTAACAACATATTGTCCATTCATGAGTCATTTCCTGACAGTAATTTTAATTCTTTGCTGGGACCTACAGTATGGAACGAATGTTTTGATAGTTAGAAATGGAAGAGGAAGAGCGTTAGTGAAATCAGTCTTACCACTAAAGAATGTAGCTACTTCCAGGCTCACTGGTGAAATTGGGTAAAAATTTAATTATCAGAAGTGATAAACAAATATCTCTGAGCAACTGCATTAGATTTTGTAATCAATCGTTTCCTGAAAGCCTGATGAGAAAGGGAAGGTACTTTAATTTCTCTCTGCAGGATTTTGTAACTACCATATAATAATGACTCTCATGATAGGCTTTTCAATAGAACACAGTTCATTCATTCAGCAAACTCCCATTTGCTCCGTAACTAAAGTATAGAAACACGTAAACATAAAATTTCAATTCCAGATGGCACTTACACAGACCACTGAGAAACAGTTAAAATTCCTTTTAAAGCTGCCATCACTGCAAACTCTCCCAAAACAGGCGATTTGAGGTTGAAAAGGAGTGGGGAGAGAGAGCCTTGCTAACACACATTGATGTGAGATATTCTGCACTGATTGTTTTTTCACAGTTCAGTTTCCTACTTTATTCAGCAATGTTGACAGAAGTACCAACAGCAGAACAGAGAACACCACAATCCCCCAAAACAATCTGGGGTCTCAAAGGATTCAACTTCAAACTTGCAAAATGGAGGAATTTGGGGAACTTGTAGCACTGCCTTTGTGTTCACTTTAAAACAGAAAAGTTGAACCATCACACAAGAGCAAGGCTATGTGTAGCCGTGACTTGCTCTGGCGAATGCTTACTTAACAGATTCAAATATGCTACTCATGTAAATAGCTACTCACCAATGCACGGAAAGAGCTCACTGTCTGGCCCACTACATTAAAATTAACTGAGAATGGAGAGAGAGAGAATGTCTCACATTTCTGTTGTCCAGATCCATGGGTCTCAACCTTTTGCCGTTTGAGACGCTCTTGGTGACATGTCATGACCATACAGGACACACCAGCCCCCCGCCCCCAGCCAGATCTAGCCACTTTCCCAGCTCTTCACAACACACTTAGTGCTGTATGGTGACAGTAATGTGTCCTGACACAGTGGCTGAGAACTGCTGGTCCCAATATAGTGGCCTCCCTGAATTACCAGCTTGAAATTTTTTACTTAAGCATACAGAAGGCAGACAAGTAAATGCAAGACCAGCAAGTCTTGAGAAATACTATCAGTGATACATTTCAAAAGGGTAGCCGTGTAAGTCTAGTTTAGCAAAACAAGCACTTTAAAAGTGCCACAGGACTCGTTGTCTACCAGAGATATAGAAAACTAGGTCATATTCAAGGAGCTTCAAGGATCCAGTCTAGCTGAGATCTTAAGGGAGGTGAAATTTTCTACTGCAAATGGATTGTGCACATGATGAGAATGGATCATTTGGATTTCACACTAAATATTTTTAGGCCAAAACTGCTATTATGGCACTGTTAAAACTGAGCAACCACTCAAGAAATGCAAATGTGAGGTTGAAAAACTTTAACTGTACTCCCATAATATTTTAAGGCATGTATGGTGTCTCAGTGGCATTCACAGTTGTCAATTAATACAATATATTCAAGTGTTCATAACTTACATTGTGTAAAAAATGCTCCCAACATGTTACTCGCATCATGGACTATACATTTGGAAAGCTTTAGGTTTAAAAATTCAGCCTTTTTAAAAACATCTTTAACCAAAACAAAGGGTGAGCCTGTGACAGCGTCAGAAACATAAATTATTTATAATATTATTGAAATCAGGATTGCAAAATTGTGAATATAACAAAACATGCTTTGTTAGGTACCATTGGAAAGGTTATAATTTGCTACATACAATATTGCTTAGATGTATGTATTACATTTGTATTACAAGTTCTAAATACGTATGGTATATTTATATTTTAAACTTGTGCTCTGTTTCTGGGTGACACTCCCAAAGAGGCTGGCAGCAGCACTAAACCCGCTTAATAGCCCAGGAGGGGAACTCAAATCTACAAAGAACCCAATAAAAGATTCATGAACCAAGGGGGCTACACCCTACGAGTCACAAGGACATATAGGAAACATGTCTATGACAAGTGAGTTGAGGCTTTTCCATGCAATGTGCTCTGTGGCTGTATCTGGGACAAAGTACAAGCCTCATGGCAGAAACTATAAAATGCAGCTGCATCATCTCCATCTCGTCTTCGTTCCTGCCTGCTGCCTTCAAATCAACTCATTTACACTTGAAGCTGTGAAACAATGGACTGAGACCCATCCAGGTACTCTGTGTGCAACAGACAAACTGTAGAAGGCTGCAAACTCCACAATTCTGCTAAGAATTTGGTACACATGAACTTTGAAGTAATCTGCATGTACCTAATTCCTGTAATCATGTAACAGCTCTCTTTTTATCTGCTTCTCTCCTTTAGCATAAACTTTTAGGTTAAGTCACTAAGGACTGGCAGGCAGCATGATAATCTGGGTAGGATCCAAACTTACACTGGCCTGGTAACGTGGTTGACCCTTTGGGTATCAGGAGAATATTTTTGGTAAAGAGAATATGATTTTAATAACTTAACTTTTACTGGACCTGGTTTCTTATTGGGGACCAGACACTGAAATGAAATAAACAGGGCTTGTAGGAACTTGTTAAATAATAATAATCAAGAAACAGTCTTCTTGATTTTAGCATCTTGATAACCAGTATAGCGCATCAAAAGTGACTAAAAATAGAACTGCTGGCGCCTAACTGGGAGTCAGTTTTGTTGAGCTCTGCTGGTTACACCTAACTCAATTTAACCTGTCTGGAAGGGGCATAAAGCATGTGGCAGCTGTCAAATATTTGGGTTGGAAGACAGTGCTAGATGATGCTCAAGGGGAAAGATTGAAAAAAAAAATAGAGCCATTCATAAGTGCGTTAAAATGGAAACCATCATGCAAATTGATAAAGATCACTAATGGCAAGCACTATTCCTTAGGGCTTGTACAAATGTGTTACAAATTCATAACATTTCACACTTCCATGAGGGAGGATTTTTAAAATTTATTACATTACACCTAGAGGACACGGCCTGCCTGTTTCAGCCTTAGGAGGAGTCTATGACTGTGTTGAAACCAGACTGAAGATAGTGGGCTCCAAGATTCTTCTTTTCCTTTGCTTTATCCAAACAGACCTCCTCTCCCCATTTCCATCTCTGTGGCATATTCTTTTCCCCCCACCCCAGCTTTATTTACGCATCATGGCTATTATATTTTGGAGTTCATGGAACCACAAAAACACTGTTAATTAGAATTAAGATACGTGTTTTATCCTCATAACTCTGTTTATGTAAAAGATTGCACTGCAAGGGGTTTGTGTGCACCTGATTGTCTACTGATATACCAGGTGTTTTAGCTTAAAAGGACACTTTTAAATAAATGTCTACTTATAGCAGACTTAATAATCCAATTTACTTTGCACTAAACTAGATATGCTGTTTCCTTGAAGCATTTCTCTGTTTAGACAAAAGACTCATGATTTCGCACTCAGTACACTAGTGCAATGCTGCAACATTTGGGCTGCAGCAAAGGAATATTTGGGTTCCAGTGCAAAAGGCATATTTCTGTTTTAAAAGCACTTGTTTTCACAAAACCTAGTCTCATTCAAAGGTTTAACAATGTCTCTTTAAGAAATGCTGTGAGATGAGCAGGGTGATCAGATCTTGAAAGAGAACACCAGTACACTTTCTGTAATATGGTTGGAGAGTGTGCATTTAACAACTACTGAACAAGTTAGTGATTGCATATTAGTGTAAAGAGACTGAGCACTTTAAGATGATGCAAGCGCAAGATACCCCCACTTTTTATTCCTCAGTCACCCAGCAGCTTCCTTGTCCCAAGAATTCCGCACCACACTACCTCAGCTCCTGCCTACCCAACACCATTTCCATCCTTCTGCATCTAGAATGAAAAAAAAACAAACAAAACCAAAAAAACAAAAAAAACAAAAATCAGATCTGAGGATCTTCTCGGAGATTAGCAGTCAAAAGGTTTAAAACAAGCATAAGGAAGTATTTCACAGAATGCACAGGTTACCTGTGGAACTCATTGCCACGGGATGCGATGCTATGGCTATTAGCCAATATGGTCCACGATGAAAGGCCACCCTCTTGGTGTACCTTACCTTCGGATTGCCAGAAACTGTGACGGGATGGGTGTCCAGTTCTGTTCATTACCTTTGGAGGTTTCTGGCGTCGGCCACTGTTATGAGATCAGATACAGGGCTACATGAACCACTGATCTGATCTAGCAGGGGCACTACTACATTATCTTTCTAGTGAGACAAAGAAGAGGATGAAGGAGGAAGACAATACCAGAGACCAAACAGTGTAGCTGGATCAGCAGTGAAGAAAACAGGGAGATATATTATGTAGCAGAACTTTCCAGAAGTGGCAGAAACCAGAGGCGCTTGGGTCATTAAAATTTGTCTCAACAATGCACATACATTTCTGTATTAGCCGATGGCTGGAACAGATGATGTAGCAGGCCTTTTCATTCTTTAATTTCTATCTGTCTGGGTACTTATCCACTCCATTATCATATTATCTGAGTGTCTTCCATGTGTTTATTAACGGAAATAGTAATCTACAATTCCATATGCTAGTTCTCATTTATAACAAAGCCAATAATGACTGAACTTAAAAACTCAACAGTAGAAGACCACAACAAAAAGAGCTCTAAGCCACTCTCATAGCTGTTTCCACGGTATCACATTGACTCTACAGACATAATAGGCTTCAGGGTGACAAACCTGGAATCTCGCACAGATTCCTTTAGTCATGAGGTCACTCTCCTCCAAAACAATTTATCTGGAGTAGGGAGCATGCTTTGTTAGTAATCTCTAAAGCTAGAATATTACTTCTGTTACAAGACTTGGAACCCCACACAATGATCAGAGCCCCGCTGTTCTTGGCACCAAGCAAGGTGATGAAAAAGACAATCCCTCATTGATGCATTATTACATGATATTGCATCTATACAAACACTAAGAGGCAAACCTAAAAAGAATAATTGCAATTTTGCTTACCTTTACACTACAGGACACCTTTGAAAAGCCATTTTACTTTCAAGCTCATAGCAATATTCACGTCTGAAACGCCTGTTTTCATGCAGCAGAATTTCCTATGGAGCAATGTTCTTGTAAATGTTTTAGAAATATTCCAGCCTGAACCATAATGCTAATTTTTGCAGCTTCCTCCCTTTCCCCCTCCATTTTCAGCACTGACAAATCTGTGTCAACAGCGCTGATATGGTTTTCTGATGCTGATTAACTACTTTGTTTGGCTACAGAAATACACAGAAAAAGGAGAGTGAAACTGATAGATCTGGAGGGCTTGATTAATATTATTTTAACCTTTACCCTCCTTGTCTTCCACAACCTTTTTAAACAAACACAGAAATGTCAAAGTAAAATGCACAGTACCATTCCTAGGCTTACAATTCCTATACCAATGAGGTTTTTCCAAAGGGACTCAAACATCCAAAACTTTTTTTCAATCCTCTGACTTCAAGAAGAAATCTATTTTCTTATTATGATACCAAATCACCACAACTTTTAGAGAGACAGACCAGCAGCTGCCAAAAAAGAGAACGAAGGAACTTATCTAAAGCATGTCACAATCAATGGAATGCTTTCTACTGATTTAACAGGTTTTTGATCAGATCTCAGGTGGCAGTAATGGTTTTAAGGTTCCAGCAGCTCATGTGAAGAGGAGTTCAGATATGTAAAAGACAAAGCTGATTACATATGGACAACATTTACTGAGACACAGTAAAGCAGACTTGAATTTTGAAAGCCAAACAACTTTAGACAACACGATTTCACTAGGAATGGTTCTCTAGCTCTTCCTTGGAGAATTTCCAGCAATATCGGAGAAGACCAATAGTGCCAAAGAAGATGTTAATGAAGATGGTTACATATGTGATTTAGTATGTGCAAACAGGTATCTGGAAAACTAGCCACACAGTGACTTAGACTAAATCACATGATTACTTACTTACTTCTGAATTTTCCTTCTGCAATATCTGACATAAATAATTATCTGACCAGACTTATTTCTTAAATGCCTGCCAAAAAGTAACATTTCTCTGATCTCTCAGAAGAAAGCAAATGTCCATTTTATAAACTAAAATAAAAAAAAGACTGATTTTAAGCCAGCATTAGAATTTAGTGACTACTCTACAAGAAAAAATTCCAGTTCTTTCTCTCTTCACATCAATACATCAAACTGCTTGTTTATTACCATTATCTACAGTGCCAGCCACTGAAACAGTGGTGATTTTGAAGAAAGTTTGTGGGTGTTTGTTGGAATGAGTCACTCATTCATTTTCAATAGAGACTCCAGAGTTCCGGCGAGAGTTGTCAGACTTTCCCTGGAGCCCCCACTAGTGTGTACAGTGCCATCATTCAAACAAAACAGTATTGTGTTTGAGAAACAGAGTAAAAACACAACATTTTTATGCCACTTCCCAATAAACAACACACAGGTCATCACTGTATTTTTGTTACCACTCCTCCCTCCAACTCTCTTAGAGTCTCTCAGCCCATGGTCTCAAGTCCTACAGATCTGCTTCCTTTCAGTGCAATGATCTCCCCCAATGTAATGCATCCTATTGTATGTGCAATTTCCCTGGTCATTACAGCACCATTATCCGACTGCTCTTCTCACCCTGCTTGTTGGAGGGTCTACTGGAAGGACAAGTATCTTACCCTAAATATCACCTCCTTTGCCCCATTTGAAAAGAAAAATAGTGTCCTCACCTTTGAGCTGGTACTCATAAAACCTTCTGGAAGTGATGGCCACATCTGCAAGCCTCAGGCACTGGCTCATACTTCATTTTCCAACCCCACATTGTGGCCTTAGTGGCACTGAACATTACTTTGTCAGCCTGAAAAGTTATTTTTTAGAGATTTTTTTCTTTTTAACTGAAGACAGAATCAAAGTCATTTTCACTGTGTGAGTCTGTTTCTCAGTAGTGCCCTTCATTGTTAGGAAGAACAGATTATATAAAATTAAACAAATTCAGGTTGCGCTTCCACAATCAGATGAACCAGGGTGTACTCCTGATGCCAACAGGAAACACATGCATCCCTGTGAGGCTACACAGGGATCTGGTTAGCCAATTCAATTGGAGAACTGAAAGACTTAAAGTAGTTAAACTGAAGCTCTTCATTATCTTAAATTGCATAATGAAAATACACAAAGTAAGGGCCATATTTTCACAGGGGCATCAACCCAACTTGCCATTACACAAACTACCTTGCACATGACAATCACAAATTATAGCATTTAATACACTAAACTTATTTGCAATCACACTGCATTCACAAATGGAGCGCATGCGTGTCAATTTCACCTATAAATGCCAAAAGGGTAGCCCTGTTAGTCTAGTTCGGGAAAACAAGGAGTCCTGTGGCACTTTTAAAGACCAACAAATTTATTCATTGCATTATTTCATCTATAGCATACACAAAAGATGTCTGTGAACAAATCAGGGTCATGTTTTAAAAATTCAACCCTGAAGCTCTAGTGACTAAAAATATTAGTATGGCGGGGGGGGGGGCGGGAAGGTGGCAGACAACGCTATACAGTAGTTCCAGTAAACAACACAATCACCCAATACCACCTATATTCAATGAAACTGGCTTAAGTCTTGGTCCATCTGGATGTACCAGTGTTCTTACAGAACAGCTCTTTGCTGGCTATTGTATGTTGACATGACATTATGACAATATTGCTGTGATACTTAGTATCTCCTGAAGGAAAACAATATATGCAGCCTACAGGAAGAAGTCTCTGCAAAAATTCTGACATTCACAAACAACTATTTTACATTGCCTATATTTTTCTGGGACCCTTCACTGTCCATTTTTCCTCCCCTCCCCCCTCCCAATCTCCACAGCTATCTAAAAATCACAAAAAAGGCAGTAAGAGAACATCTAAAGGGGTAGCCATGTTAGTCTGTGTACAACAAAAACAACATGAGTCCTGTGGCACCTTATAGACTAACAGATTTCTTTGGGCATAAGCTTCTGTGGGCTCCAACCCACTTCATCAGATGCAACAGAGATCACCTAGTCCACACCCATCCACTGAGGCAAGACTAAGTGCACCAATAGCTAGAAATACTATGAAATAGGCCTGTTAAGACACACACTATATAACTGATAATTTAAAACCTCTGCTTAAAACAAAAACTAAATAGAAAACTGAACTTGGTCTTTAAAAGATTAGACTTTCAGCTTGTTTGAAATTAAGAGGCCCACTGATATTCTCTGCCCTGTTGTACTTAAGCAAATAAACAGATTGCAACATGAAACTGCAGAATTGGAATTCATATGCAAACTAGATACCTTCACACTGGGTTTGAACAGAACTCCTCACTGCCTAAGTTATTACAAAAGGTGGTTTCGCCTCTACTGCTATTCTCAGTTCTTGGTTTCTGTCTTCAAGACTGTTTGAATGAAAACAGCTTGCTTACTTTGCAGAGATAGGCTAGCACTCTATCCCTTTGGAACTGTTTGAATTGACCTTGTGACCCACCCTTCTCTGTATGTATACTTACAGCTAACATGCTGTATTTTCCATTTCATTCATCTGATGAAGTGGGATTGTGCCCACGAAAGCTGAAGCGATAAAGTTTGTTAGTCTTTAGAAGTGCCACAGGACTTGTTTGTCCCACCCTGTTGAGTTTACCATCTGAAACAAGACAAACTGTAAGTAAAGATACAGAATATATCAGCAGAGTGATTGTGTGGGGGTGGGGGGGTTATTGGAACAAAGAAAAGAGTGGGGATGCCTGAAATAAATTCATTTTAAGGAGGAATTTGATGGGGGGCAGAGAATGCATCTGGCAAAAGGAAGAAAACAAGGCAACTCTGGTGGATGGGGACAGAATGGGAAAGGACATGAAGCACAGTGAAAATACATGAAAGGAGGAGAAAAATGAAAGGAATAGGAAAAATAAAAGAAATAGGAGCAGATGCGTGAAGTGGAGGCAAAAATTAGGTACATAGGAAGTATGTGGAATTTAAGTTTGAAGCACTAACTTTCAGACAGCAATTGAGAAAGCATTGCATGTTAGCAATAAACAGTGAGTATTAGCAAGATATGTGGGTTGCAGGTTTTAAAAGAAAACAAACCTTTATGCAAACCATTTGACTCCTTGATACTAGCCATTAATTGTTAGTAGAAAAACAAGATAGAAATGGTTTATCATCTCTGGGCTTTATTCTCATTGTTACAATTTTGTCTGTGCACGGAGACATTAGCAGAGGACTATGCAGA
This sequence comes from Podocnemis expansa, assembly GCA_007922195.1. Classification (NCBI taxonomy): domain Eukaryota; kingdom Metazoa; phylum Chordata; order Testudines; family Podocnemididae; genus Podocnemis; species Podocnemis expansa. The sequence continues at coordinate 8,520,809 of ML681997.1, read as the reverse complement.
AGAGCCAGGGTAATAACTCATGTTATTACAGAATGCACACACACACTCATTTGAGCAGGTTCAAGATGGGTCAGTAGGTGTACGAACATCCCAGCAATACCTACAAACCTTCATCAAATCTGGTAAGCCAAAGGGACACGCCCAGGGTGGGAAGAAGTACTGATTTACTGTTCACACACACGTATTCCTTTGTTCTTTCTGCTGAGGCTGACAATAAAGGTGCTAACTTCACTTGTGGGTTTTTCGGGATGTTTCTCTCCATCCATCTGAGCACACCTGACAGCTTTTACAAATAAAACAATATGTAAATCTTATACACAGACATCTTTCATTCTTAAGGCCTGAACCTGTGGGGGCTCTGACTACCTTCGAATCTATGAAGGGTTGAATGCCCCCAGCACCTCACAGGAATAGAAACTCTTTCAAGTGCCAGCTGATTTATTGATATGCCTACAGGTGGGTGCATCAGCAGAACTGACAGACCAAGTGGGTGAAGTAGCCTGTTTTATTGAACCAACTTCTGTTGGGAAGAGAGACAAGGCTTTGAGTCACACTATATGGCTCAAAAGTTTCTCTCTCTTCCCAACAGAAGTCAGTCCAATAAAAGATATTACATCACCCATCTTGATTCTCTAACATCCTAGAACTGACACAGCTACAAGCACCTGGCATTAACAGAACTGAGGCACACTGATAGTAACAAATTTGTCCCTGAATCCTTCTGCTATAGATTATTAAAATTATTGTTGTTTCAGGGCTTATTCTTAAACACAGTGACAAGCACATAAATTGCTTTACAGAATAAACAAAAAGATATAGTGCCTACCAGAAAGAGTCAACAATCTAATTTTAAACAAACAGCATGCTGGATATAACTAAATAAGAGCAAGCATGACAGCCATGCAATCACAAGGTTACTCTGTTTAGGCTAATGTGTGTCTTGATGATCCAAATAACTGTCTTATTCATCTCCTTATACTTGGAAAGGGACTAATTTATTTTGTTACAGCGACAGGCTTCTGCAGGAACCGCTAATTAAAACACAATATTCAAATCAAAAAGCACAGGTGGGCCCAGAGTTATATAAAGGGAGAGATGCAAGTCAGTGAGACCACTATGAACATCCTCCAACTGCATTAGCTCCTAGCAAGCTACAGAGAAGCAACTCCTGCCATGGGTGTATGTTCAGAGGGGTGCTTTAGAAATGAGAAAGAAATATTCAACTACAAGATGGGAAGGAAGAGTCATTTAAAGACCAGAGTAATCCAAGGTCCAAAGTGTACTCTGGAGTACTTGGGGGTCACCCATGAAGTTAGTAGCACTCCACGTGGGGCCAAGGGTCCATCCACATGTAGCTCATTGCAGGATCATTCCAGGTCTAAACTGAGTGCTACATGCTAAAGATTTCATCTATTGCTGAGGTATATAAACAAAAGTCAGCTGTAAACTGAGGAAAAGGAAGACTGGATAAAATTACAATCATTTGTTAGTCAAAAGACTAAACCTATAGGAAGGGTCTCTTTTTTGCATCTCAGATGCTATTTCCATACAGTAAAATATGCACTAAGCTCTTCATGGTCAATGCAAATGCTGCCTTGCATTATTTCAAGGCAGCTGCCATGCTGACAAATGACCTTAAAGATATTGAGCATTTGCCTTCCCTTCAATCTCATATTCTTAGTTAGGCCAATAAAATAAAAGTAGAGCTACAACTTAACAAACCGTGTCCCATATCTCTACATACACAGAATTGCAATTTAATTAGCCTTACCTGTCAGTTTGAGAAAGGGGAAAAACCAAACTCATTTTTTCTTTACATTGAAACTATTAAGCCCAAATCCCTACACAAGAAGTAATAAAAATAGCTGGGTTTCTGGTAGCAATAACAAAAATGAAGGCAAGATTAACTGTTACACTTTTATGGCAAACAATCAAAAGCAGATGTTTGAGAATAAAAGTGAGATATCAAAGTGGTTAAAAAGAGCTTTTCAAAACCAAATGTAACTGGCTCATTTATTGTTTGATCTAGCTATTCTCAAGAATCAATGACCCCCCAAGACAAGGAGCAGGATGGAAGTTGAGTCTAAAACATTGACTCACTACAAAAGTCAATGAAGTTTAAGTACTTGTTTAAGTACTTTGGTGAATAGATGCTGCTGAATCAGGGCCCTGGTGAACAGAAATTTTATACTGTGTTCCCAGGTGTTCTGAGGCAAGATGTCAGTGTCCAGTCAAACAAAGACTCTGCGGTGGTAAGTCCACAGCCAGTTTTGCACTCTGTGAAACAGCATATTTTAAAAGAGAGTTTTACAATAAGTAGGAACTTAACTTTTCAGATTCTTCTACAATATGGGGGGGGGAATGGCAGTTTTGGAAATGAGATCCATCCTTCTATTGCAGGGTCCCAAACAAGGGTGTCACCCTGGCGTCCTATCTGATAGGTCTCTCTCCACAGCATGCTTCTTTTGGGGCCATGCAGTGTACCTAGGGGTGTAGCATAGACATATAGTGGTGTATCTGCCCACGGCTTCAATGAGTAGAGCGAAGAATGCCTGGTAACATACGTGAGTACGTACTCAATACACCTCTCTACTCACCCAAACTATGCCTCCCTTTCTACACTAGTTTTAGAGTCGCATGTCCCGCTGCCTCCTTGCTGCCAAAGTTATTCCTCGCCCCCAGGGAAAGACTCCTGCACATGGGAGAGCAAGGAAAAACTCAAGCCTTTTTCCACAGCAGGGAAAGATCCTGGCCGGGGCAAGGCCCTGGTGGGAGGTTTCCCCTTTCCTCTCCCATAGTCTTTCCTTCCTTTCTCTTTGCTGCTTGAATTTTTCATCAATACATGTAGCTGCACACAGCACAAGGTGGACGTGGCATGCTTTTCACTGTGGTGCATCACTACACATACTCTACACAACACGAGTGTACTGTAAACACAGTCACAGTTGTCCAGATCTCCCTGCCTGAAAGGAAACAGAACTCCTTGATGCATTAAATGTACATTAAGATGTTCATAGCCTGTATAAAAGTTTCTAGGGAAAATGATGCACATTATTTAAATGGAAGGCTCAATCGTTTAAAACTTGACTCGTGAGTAATCTTCACTCACATGAGCAAACCCACTGAAGTCAATGCAATTACACATGTGTGAGTGAAGGTTTGCATGCTGGGCCTCTACCTCTCAATGCAACAGATGCTAGCTTGAAGTAGTCATCACAGTCATCCATAAACGAAACTAGAGTTATCTGTGGTGTGACAGGCATTTTCTACTGAGTTAACTGAAAACAGCATTCCAATCAAGGCTTAAACAGGATGACTTTGATTTACATAAATGTAAATTAGGCAAGTTTTGCTCCTGAGCTACCCATATGTAAACACAATTTTCAAAACCTTTCCAGTCTATCTGCAGGACAATCAAATATACACACAAACAAATATATAAGCACATGCACTGGCCTCACCAACATGAGTTAGTTTTGGGTGACCAAGACAGGCTGCTTCTTAAGACTGCCAACCTCTAATCCAGTGGTTCCCAACATTTTCTCTGCCGTGGCACACCTTGCTACCTTTAATTAATTTGAGGCACACCACTGTATAATTGCCAAATAAACTCATGAATATTCATGAGCCAATGAGCCAATCCAGAGGTCTTTGAGTAGCTTTTCAAAAAATTTGCACACCTTTGAGACCTCATGGCACACTTGGGTGCCATGGTACACTGGTTGGGAAACACTGCTCTAGTCCTCTGTGACCCCCATCACACTGGAAGCCATCCATCCAGCAACGCAGTGCATCTCCACAAATGAACTGCACCACAACACAAATACTTCCACACCAAACCAAGCACGCAAGAGGCCTTTGGCATGTCAGGCTTCAAAGTTTTGGTTTTTGTTTTCTTAACATTTGTTTTTAAACTGTCCAAGTATTAAAAGGGAGAGAAAATGTATTAACATATAAATCTCAGCAAGAAAATGGTATTTACAGAAACTGAAGACCAGAGCTGAAAGCCTCACAAAAAATCCCAATACCTTAAATCATCCCTCTTTCCTCCAGCTACCTACATCATCTCCTTGCACATGAACTTTTGTCCACTCATAGTAAATTGAAAAAAACATGTTTCACCTTTACTATATTTTTCCTCTGCTGGTTTCAAATTAAACTTGGGCCCAATTCAAACCCTAGGGCACAGGGATGAATGATTTACATCTCTTGTGACCACAGAAGATCGTGTGTGGGTAGAAGCATTCACTGACGGGGCACCCACAAGAGATCTACTAGGGCAGCTTTATTCGACAGAGCTCCACAGTAGCCTTGTGAATGGAACATCTTCAGGAGACTCACTGAATCACTCAGATGAACCTCACCCACTTCACAGGCTGTGCCAGTCAACTCCAAGCCTTCTCAAAAGTAGTGTGTACTGTGGGAAGAATACCGAGAGTCCTGTAGCACCTTATAGATTAACAGATTTCTTCCGGCATAAGCTTTTGTGAGCTCCAAACCACTTTGTCATCTGATAAAGTGGTTGGAGATCACAAAAGCTTATGCCCAAAGAAATCTGTTCGTCTAACAGGCATGGCCAAACTGCAGCTCAGGAGCCACATGCAGCTCTTGAATGAAAAAGTAGGGCTCCTGGAAGAACATCAGCAAGTCTGTTTAGGAAGGCAGCCCCAGCCTAGGAATTCAGGAGAGGGTCAGGATGGTGGGGAGAAGCAGTGGCATGGTCAGGGATGGCAGGGAGAAGTGCGGCATGGTTGGAAATTTAAAAAACTCACCACTAGCCTACAGTCTTCTACATTGAACAATAGCTAAGTTTTTACTGTATAGGCCTAATTTTCATGGTAACCTTAATTATTAGAATCTGACATTAGTAGGATCAATATCTGCCCTCTTTTTATGATAAAATTAAAGTGTGCAATGAATTTTAAACTTAGTAATTTTGGAGTAGGTAAAAGTATATGGCTATATGCCTTAGTGCAGCTTTTGAAGATTTAATAATCAGCTTGTGTGCCTCTTGAGTTCTGTAAGTTTGGCCACCTCTGGTCTATAAGGTGCCACAGGACTCTGCATTGTTTTTGCTGAACACAGACTAACATAGCCACCCCTCTGGAAATTTTAACTGTGGTGGTTTGCTGGTGTACTCTCTACTCCCAGGGGGAAGGTGAGTTAGGCCCTTTGTTTGAACGTTAGTATTTCTTTTAAACCAGTATTGAACCAATTTCCACATAACTGAGGACCACTTCTCCAACTCATATGAGCAGCAGCCCCTTTGTGAACATCTGAATTTTGTTATGTAGGGGACAAAACCTAGAAAGCCAACATAATGCACCTCAAACACACACACGTCACCTCTATGCATTTTTGCTGATAGCTGCAGTTTGGTTTAAATTATTTAGAATGTTCTGTATTGAACTATACTAGAACATAGTTTGAGATAAAATGACCAAATCTCAGTAATATGGAAGCTGAGCACGGTGCCCATTTTTATTTTAAATGAATACAGATAATAAATTATGTGAAATAAGGAGTACCACCAAATGTCTTTGCAGAACATTTTGCTAACCCAGCTAATGCCCCCAGTCCTGAACAGATTTACAAATTGTGCTCAAGTTGAAGCATTCTGAATAGTCCTATTGAAATCAAAACTCTTTGGAAGCCTGGTCGACATTCACCACGGTTTTCAGCAGCAGTCAAAGGAGATACGCAAGTTATTTTATGTAGCTGGCATACCTCCCTTCAACTGCCTGAAGCCTGCTCATCATGGCAGCTCCACTGTGCTAAGTCAGAGAAATGCCTTCCCTTTGACGCTGTGCTACTCTTTTTCACAGGACTTACCAGGTCAACTTCCAGATCGATTGAGCGGGTCTTCACTTGACCCACTCAATAGACTTGGAAAGAATGAACTGAAGCAGCAAGTTTGACACTGTCAGTGCAGACTTGGCTCCTGTGAACAAAGGTAAGCAGGCGCTTGAATCTTTGTAGGATCAAGGCCTTAGGCTCTAATCAAGCAGAACACATAAGCATCTACCTCACTTCAGGCACATAAGTGGGCTCACTGAGGACAAATTATAAGCCTAATCGCTTTTCTGGATCTGCGCTTAAAAACCCTTATTATGGAGCCTAGTGTTTACTGACTTGCATGAGCCTATCCATTTCAATAGGCTTACGTACAGCTTTAAACACAGCGATGCTGGTAGTGAGGGATTGCAGAAACAGTGGCAGAAGGGACAGTCAGCACCTTAATAACTGAACACACAGCTCCCTATGGTCTAAGTGAAAAATGTTTAATCCTTCCAAAGACAATCACTTTGTCCAGCCACAACCAATACTACGCCCCAGTATGTGCTATGGTTTTACTCCATATCCCGGGCATCTGGGCTACAGAGCCTCAGAAACAATGGGGATAGGTTAAGTGCATGTTTAAAGTACACTCCCATTTTCATGCCCAAATTGTTTAGCTGGGTCAGGGCCAGAGTGGACTGAGCCCTTCATTGGCTTTACATTAGGTCAGATCCTTAACATTATTATTTTTCCGCAATAGGCACATTACACTATCAAGGAAAAGCAGAACAAAGCTCAATCTTTGGGCTATTTAGTGAAAGACAACTCTGTTTTCAGCTGGCTGCAAAAAGGGCTGAGGAGAGGAACACACATCCTGATCAAATGCCCACTGGAGTCAACGACAGCATTTATAGCATAAATTTATTTGAAGAACTCTGGTATTAGGAGGTTAATAGCTCTAATTTTAAACACCAATGGAAACTTCTTAAAAAACAGGGTTTGACTGTTTTGTGAGGAATATTCAATTATTGTACTAATTATTCTAATCTTTGAATGTGAAGCCTTCCCCCTCCCCCAATCCTGCAAAGACATGTTAATTTTACACACTGTGAGGAGCCCCATTGAATAAATACGTGCCTGGTCTTTATAGGACCAGGGCCTTAGCTTAATAAAAATAATCTTGAATTTAACTGATTTCCAAACTGCTTCTGGTCCTGTTTCTAGACGAGGGGTCTCAAACTCACAGCCTGCAGGCTGCATGTGGCCCCTAAAGTTATTTCTTGTGGCCTGCAACAACACTGTCATCATCAGTATTTGCAATATCATTGTATGAAAAAGGTTTCAGTGCTGCAACCCTCGGACTAACATAATAGTCCTCATGCGGCCCTTATGGTGATTTGAGTTTGAGACTCCCTGTTCTAGACCCTAATTTCCATCTGAGATGCTATTTTTATTTTGCCTAAATGAAAATATAAAATTGCAAGAAAACTTAAGCCAACTTTAAATTGTAAAATAATTTTATGTGAAATGGATGTGTTCAGGAATTCATGGCAGTCATCCCTTTCAATATTATGAAGGCTGTGCTTCTAAAAAAAGGCTACAATAACAAATCAAATTAATTTTAATTATATTTTTATGTCATTTTGGACAGATCACGTTCCATGTTTGGCTGCAAAAGGGAGAAACTGCAAAACACAGTGCAGACAAACCACAATCCTTTGTAAATTAATGTTTAGGGATGTTGATGTATGTTTCTTGTTACAGAAAAAACAACATTAATTTGCTTATTGAATGTCATCTATGCACTCTGTTAACAACATAACGCATGCCAAGTTTTTTATGAAACTATAAATTTATTAAATTTTAGAAGTCACTGAATAATGCAGAAAAACGTGCTGGTTTGGTGCAGTAAGTACAGGTCCATTTAAAGAATAACGAGTCACAGAACTTAAGCCTTTTTGGAAATAACTGTGCCTGTTAGGAGCACTGACTTTCCACCAGTTGCTGTTCCACATGCTATTGCCAATCAGATGCATTTGCTGTAGCACATTCCAAAGTTTACTAATTAATCTCTGCACTAAACCCCACCAGTGGCTGTTTGCCATTTGAAATGATCACCACTTTTTATTTAAAGAGATAGTAACTTGCTGGTTAAACCAAACCCTAACTCAAAAAAGAAAAAAAAGGAAGAGTCTAAGTTCCATTTTGCTAAATCCATTATCTTTTGCCAGAATTTCTGTAATAACTGGCCAAAAAAACCCTGCTGAAATAAATAATTTAAAATATCAATATAATGTGAGCAATGATTTTTAAAAAGTCTGATTGTTCCAAGCTTAATAATGATTTTCATTTGGATACAGGAGTTAAATTCAGTGGTGGTATACTAGCTGCAACCTAGGAAAAAAAATTTCTATCATTAGCATTTTTGCAAAGTGGCATACACATTTGAGGTCATATGTTCTGATGATTCCAAACTCTTGATGCATCTCTTGTTGGCTTTTAAATATTGATTTCGCATAGTACAATCTTTTTCACTGGTTTTATAGATTGCTCTCTTTTAGCATGCTAGCTCTGTGACCTTCACTGTGACCTCTGCAAAAGCAGTTGGGCATTTTACTGTAGTGTAAATCCTCACAGACAAGTCAAACCTGTTCTTTTTGGCATCCAGCCTTTCAGATGAATACTTGCTGAGATTTATTATGAAAGGGGAATGGAGGGGCATTATTGCACAACATTCATCCACCCCATATAGCTAAGATTAATCTTTCACAACCTCTGAAGGCTTTTAAACAAACAAACAGATCTTCTTTTAATTATACAGGGGTTTCTTATGCGTCACCTATTGTATATCATTTTAAGAATCATTCAGTATTTAACAAAACAGACACAAACAGAAAAAGCACGTGAGCAAAGGTGTTCTTTTATTATTACTAAGTAATATTAGTATTTCCTGGTACTATACACTAGAGATTAGTTTTTTCTAGTAAGCCTTCAGTTCCTACACTGAAGTATTATTTCGTGTTGTTGTTGTAAGAGCACATATTGCCCTAAAAGGGTCCATTAATTATTTTTGTGATGCCATGACGTTCCTACAGGATATTTGATGGTTTTCCTAGAAATACACCATGACAATAAAACAATGATTCCAAGCATATCAAAATACACTCTCTATTGCAGTGATTTCTAATCTTTTTGGTTTGAGGGCCACAGATAAAATTTTTACACGCCTGAAGGGGCCACCAGTCTCTGTCAGCAGACCCCTGACCTCTACAGCCAGACAGGCGTTCAGCAAGGAGATTCCACCTGGGTCCCTAGGCAGCAGTTCCCAGCTGTAGCCAGAGCCGGGAATGGAAGATCAGTGCTTACCTCCCTCTGGCTCCAGCAGGGACCCCAGCACTTATGGACCTAGGTGGAGCTCTTTGCCATACTCCCTCCTACATCCCCTTGGCTGCAACAAGAAGCTTGCACCATTTTATTAGCCCTGCAAAAAAACAATCTGCCTGGATCCTTAGGCAGAGGATCCCTTCCACACCCAGTAGGAAGGGAGCCATGGGCCACTTTGAAAGCCCCCGAGAGCCACTTTTGGTCCCCAGGCCACAGGGTGGGAATTACTGCTTTACTGACCATTAATTTGAAGCCTTTCAGGATGTGAAAATATTTAAAAATTCAGTTTCAATGCAATTCCATGGACTACTGCTGGTGGTGGTTGTGTATCAAAGAGCAGGTACCTCGGTGTCGGTACAGGAAGGCAAGATTATCTGAACCAAAAATACAGTTCTTTCAAGGAATGTAAATAAAACCTGAGGTGAGAGAAGGATTCTGCAAGTTCAAAGAACTCTTCAAAACATTCAAAATACAGGAATTAACATACTAGTCACATTCATTCTTTAGGATTTGCTAGCTGATCTACCACCAAACTTGCCTCATTGGGGTAAATAAAAGTAGGAAGAATAATATGATTGCATGTTCTGGTCTGAGAATCAGATTCAAAGTAGTTTATCTGATAATCACTCAGCATTAACAAAACTGCAATGTGCTGATTCAGGTGAATATTACCTTATCTAAACTCTGAATTTCTGTGAAAAGTTCTCTCTCTCTCTCCCTCAACAATCAGCTATCACAGACAATTGAAAATGCATGAGGGCAATGTTCAGACTGGAAAAATAAAGAACTGGTATGCTTTTCTCCCCCTCACACAAGCTGTTTTCTAACACAAAATAGTCTCCCTTTTTCTGGAGTGCCAAATCAGTCCTTCTCTGTCATTTCAGCTCCCCCAGCAAAATGCAATACAATAGACCAGATGTGGCCAAACTGAAACTAGGAAGCCACATGCGGCTCTTGAATGAAAAATTGTGGCTCCTGGAAGAAAGTCAGCAAATCAATTTACAAAAGCAGCCCCAGCCTAGGAGTTCAGGAGGGGGTCAGGACAGTGGGGTGAAGTACAGCATGGTCAGGGATGGCAGGGGAAGTGCAGCATGATTGGGATTTTAAAAAACTTGCCACTAGCCTGTGGTCTTCTACATTGAGCAGCAGCTAAGTTTTTACTGTATAGGGCTAATTTCTGTGGTAAGCTTAAGTAATTATTAGAATCTAACATTAGTAGGATCAATATTTGTCCTCTTTCTACAATAAAATTAAAGCGTGTAATGAATTTTAAACTTAAGTGATTTTGGAGTAGGTAAAAGTATATGGCTATATGCCTCAGTGCAGCTCTCAAAGGTTTAATAATCAACTTGTGTGGCTCTTGAGTTCCATGAGTCTGGCCACCCCTGCAATAGACTAACAACTAAGATCTTGTAATATACCTAATCAAAAAGGAACTGACATTAAAGTTATGCATTTCCTCCTATATCCCCATTCCATTCCCCTTCTCCCATATTAGTTTTTCCTTTTCTTGTATTTCCTCACCCCCGCCCCCCAACTTTGCTTCCCAGACCTATCTTGCTCTTTGGCATTGGAATTGGCAGGAGGAATCTTCTGGCTGGCATGAAATGTCCATTTCAGCCTCTAATAGCCCAGCCCAGCCCAGCTGTTTCATTAGATTCTCCTCTACTCCCATCCTAGGCACTCTCCCACTGCCCACAGCAGGTCCTTTCTACGACATTCAAGTCTTGTAGCCAATCGTACAGAACAGAGGTAGTCTGGACACACCAGTATGCCACTTCAGCCTACTTTGAGGTCTGAATGAGGGCTCTCCCCACAGCAGACAAAGCAGTTTCTGGTAAGTGCAAGTGTCATATTCTTACATCCTTTTAAACAAATAAAAACAAAACAAAAAAAGGGCACAGCCACTGCCCTTTGGAATGGCTGAAAAAATGGATAACAAATCTGTTCTGTATAGGCCAATATAAACATACAATTCCCCAAATGTTTGAATTAGTTGATAAACAACAGTCCAGTAATGTCAGAGATGCACCATGCAGGTTAGGTAAGGCATGTATTATACTAGTTTGACTTAAATTGGGTTTAAAAAAAAAAAAAAATCAATCTAGACCAGGACTTTACATAACTTTTACCTATGCTGAAAAGATTTTAAAACCTCTAGAACTGAGACAGATATATCCTGGGTTGAGAGCAGTGGTTCCCAACCCTGGGTTCGCGGACCCCTGAGGGGGGCTGCAGAGCTACTCCAGGGAGTCCACAGGCAGGCTGGGAGCTGGGGCTGGATGACACTGGGAGAGAGCTGTTCTGCCACAGGCTGGGAGTTTTTGAAACTCCTGCGCTGCCCTGAGCATGCTCAGCTGATGCTCAAAGAGGGAGCAAGTCTGTGGCATGGCTGCTCTCAGCTCCGGCGACCATGTAAGGGGGCCTGGGAAAGTCAGACTCAGGGATAGGCAGCTGCCAGGGAAAGGGCACGGGGGGGGGGGGGCACTGCCTGGGGCAGTGGTGGAAGCCAGTAGCAGGGCAGGGGAGTTAGGGAGGAGGTTGGGGTGACTCAGGGCTGGACCCTGCCGAGGGTGCCAGATTCCCCTGGCGCCCCCCCCCCCCGACTGGTCTGCAGCAGGGGCAGGATTCTGGTGGTGTGCCCCCCCAGCACACAATGCTGCCCCTGACACCAGCTCAATCCCAGCTGCGGCCAGGAAGTGGGCCACAAAACTTTTGGACACTGGGAATAGATCCCCACCCTTGAAAAGCTTGGGAACCAACCCCTGGTATAGAGATTTTATGGCCTACAAGGCTCCTCCAACCACGGGTCCAGACAAGAGACACTTCAGGTACAAAGATGGGCTCAGATACTACGAAGCACTCTCCCCATTCCAGGTGACCCTCGAAGAGGCAAGCGATGTCCACACAAGGGCAATGAGTAAAGAACGGACAGGTCTGGGGAAGGGTGGGCAGGAGTCAGTTTCCATGTCAATGTGACCTCTTGGTAAGTAAGATCTGCTGACAGATCTAAAAGGATCTATGTGGCCATCTGATCCTTTCTGTCATTAAGTGATCATTGGCCCCACATAACAATGCAGGGTCTGTGTGCGTCCCCAATTTGTTCCTGTGGAGGACCCACCTACCTCATTACCACCACAAAAAACAACAAAAAGTAGCATCTCATTTTGCAATTTTGAGAGAAGCAGTGACCGTAAAAGAAACCCTGGTATTGCAGAGGGAGCAACGCTGCCTACCAGGGAGGTGGCCAGGAGCAAAGTCAGACTGACAGATACATGGGGGTATGTGGCATGACCTTATCTGCAAGCTGGTGCTAGGGGTGGGGAGAGCCCTGTTTCCCTGACTCTACAAACCAAGGTATGGAGATGAATGAACAGAGGCAGGGGGAAGCACGTAGCAAGAATTCTCTCCCAGACCTTCCCCCAAATTGGGAGATCTGACCAGGGCCAGATCTTGTCACCCAATGAAAGCAATGGGAGTGCTGCCACTGACTCCAGTGGCATCAGGATCAGGACCTCATGCACAGGAATTTCCACTCTAATGGAAAAGTAAATCATGCTTTAGGATTTCCTAGTCAATTTATCATCAGATCTTGCCTTGACAAATACACAGGAAATAATGGAGAGCCCTGAGCTGCGAATCATGTACAAGCTCAGTTTGAAGTGCAAGTGATGTTTTCATCCATCCACCCTGTTGAAGGAAAAGGCCCAGGAAAAAACAAACTGAATTGTGAAAGTAAATGCACAGTTATGGTGGTGATGTCTAAGAGAGAGCTTTGGATCCTTTGACCGTGGGATGTTGTTTGAGGAAGGACTGCTAGGAGGAGAGGGGATCTGTCTAACGAAGAGAGGGAGAAGCATTTTCACAAGCAGGCCTGCTAATCTAGTGGGCGAGGGTGGTGTCGGGGGCGTTAAACTAAGTTCAACTGGGGTAGGGAATCAAAACCCAGAGGTAAATGAAGAAGTAGGACACAAGGAGGAAGTGCAAGGAGGGGGGTGCAACAGAGAAGGCTTCCCAATTCATAGAGAGAAAGTAGGGCAATCAACAAATTGCCTGTAAACAAAACACAAGCAGCTTGGAAAACAAGCAGGAGAAATTGGAATTCCTGGCACAGTCAGGGAAGCATGACAAGACTGAAGTAACCTAGACTTGGTGGGGTAACTCACACAATGGGAGCACTGTTATGGATGGGTATTAACCATTCAGGAAGAACAGGCAGGGGAGAAAAGGTGGAAGAGTTGCAGTGTATGTAACAGAGGACTACGACTGCTCAGCTCCAGCAGAAAACTGTAGAAAAGCCTGTTGAGAGTCTCTGGCTTACAGGTGAGAGCAACCAGAGTGATGCCACAGTGGACATCTGTTATAGACCACCAAACCAAGAGGATGAAGTAAACAAGGCTTTCTTCAGACAAATAATGAAAGTTTCCAGACTTGGAAACCAGGACCTGATCTTCATGAAAAGTCTTCATGAAATAAAAAAGGGCAGAGTCTTCGTGACTTCAATCACCCTAACATCTGCTAGGAGAGCAATACAGCAGAGCACAGACAATCCAGGAAGTTTCTGGAGAGCACAGGGACAATTTCCTGCTGCAAGTGTTGGAGGAACCACCAAAGAACAATGCTCTTCTTGACTTGCTGCTCTCAAAGAGGGAGAGTTGGTGAAGGAAGTATAAGTGTATGGTAACCTGGGCAACAGTGACCATGAGATGATTGAGTTGAAGGTCCTGACAAAAGGAAGGAAGGAAAGAAAACAGCAGAACATGGACACCGGACTTCAGAAAAGCAGACAGACTCCCTCAGGGAGTTGATGGGCAGGATCCCCTAGAAGGCTAATATGAGGGAGAAATAAGTCCAAGAAACCTTACTGTATTTTTAAAGAAACCCTACTAAGGGTGCAGAAACAAACCATCCCAATGTGCAGAAAGAACAGCAAATATGGCAGGCGACTAGCTTGCCTTAACAGAGAAGACGTCGGTGAGCTTAAACATAAAAAGAAAGCTTACAAGAAGGGGAAACTTGGTCAGATGACCAGGGAAGAGAATAAAAATACTGCTTGAGCATGCAGGAGTGAAATCAGGAAGGCCAAAGTACAATTGGAATTGCAGCTAGGAAGGGATGAGAAGAGTAACAAGAAGGATTTCTACAGGCATGGTAGTAACTAGATGGTGGTGGTCAGGGGAAGCATGGGCCCCTTACTGAATATGAGAGGAAACCTAGTGGCTGATGATGTGGAAAAAACTGAAGCATCCAAACCTTTTTTAGTGTCCGTCTTCACAGACGGAGTCAGCTCTCAGACTACCACACCGGGCTGCACAGAATGGGGAGAAAGTAAGCAGCCCTCAGTGCTGAAAAAACAAGTTCAGAACTTGATGACTGGATTTGTGGATGCGGGAAGAGCCGTTGATGTCATATACCTTGACTTTAGCAAGGCTTTTGATACGGTTTCCCACAGCATTCTCATTGGCAAATTAAGAAAGTATGGGTTAGATGCATGGACTGTAAGGTGGATAGAAAACTGGCTAGAACAACGGTTTCAGCGTGTAGGAATCAATGGCTCCATGTCAAGTTGGCAGGCAGTAAACAAGTGGTGTGCCCCAGGGGTCGGTCCTGGGGCCAGTTCTGTTCAATGTTTTCATTAATGATCTGGATGATGGGATAGATTGCACACTTAGTAAGTTTGCAGATGATACCAAACTGGGGGGAACGGTAGACACCCTAGAGGGCAGAGACAGGATTCAGGGAGACCTAGACAAACTGGAGCAGTGGGCCAAGAGGAATCTCATGAGGTTCAACAAGGATAAGTGTAAAATCCTGCACTTGGGACGAAAAAACCCCATGTACTGCTACAGGCTGGGGAGTGATCAGCTAAATAGCAGCACTGGAGAAAAGGACCTGGGAGTCATGGTGGATGGGAAGCTGGATATGAGTCAGCAGTGTGCTCTTGCTGCCAAAAAGGCCAATGGCATACTGGGCTGCATCAGAAGAAGTGTTACCAGCAGATCGAGGGATGTGATCATTCCCCTCTATTCTGCACTAGTGAGGCCACATCTGGAATACTGTGTCCAGTTTTGGGCTCCCCACTACAAAAAGGACATGGACAAATTAGAGAGAGTCCAGAGGAGGGCAACCAAAATGATCAAAGGGCTGGAGCACAAGCCCTATGAAGAAAGACTGAAGGAACTAGGCTTATTTAGCCTGCAGAAGAGAAGACTGAGGGGGGATTTGATAGCAACCTTCAACTACTTGAAGGGTTGCTCCAAGGAGGAGGGAGCTCGACTGTTCTCGGTAGTAACAGAGGGCAGAACGAGAAGCAATGGTTTCAAGTTACAGCTGGGGCGGTCCAGGCTGGATATTAGGAAAAACTTCCTTACTAGGCGAGTGGTGAAGCATTGGAATAAGTTGCCTAGGGAGGTGGTGGAATCTCCATCTCTGGAGGTGTTCAAGTCCCAGCTGGACAAAACACTGACTGGGATGATCTAATGGGAGTGGTCCTGCTTTTTTTGGCAGGGGGTTGGACTAGATGACCTTGTGGGGTCCCTTCCAACCCTATGATTCTATGATTCTATGAACTATTTAGAAAGGTTAGATATGCACAAGTTCATGGATCCTGATGCAGTCCATCTGAGGGAACTGGCTGATTTGATTGCAGAGCCACTAGCCATTATCTTTGAAAACTCACGGTGACTGGGGGAGGTTCAGGATGACTGGCAGATGACAAATAAAGCGCCCATCTTCCCCCCCCCCAAAAAAAAGGGGGAAGGAGGAGATTCCAGAGAACTACAGACCAGTCAGCCTCACCAAAGTCCCCAGAAAAATGATGTAGCAGATTCTCAAGGAATCCATTTGGAGGCACTTGGAAGAGTCATGCAAGTCATGCCTGACCAACCCAGCTGCCTTCTATGATGAGCTCATGGGCTCTGTGGATGTGGGAAAAAACAGTTAATATAATACATCTTGACTTAAAAGTTTTTGATACCATCTCTCACAATATTCTTATGAGAAAGTTAAATAAATATGGATTAGATGAATGAATGATAAGATGAATAGAAAGCTAGCTAGATTACTGGGCTCAATGGGTAGTGACTGACAACTTTATACATAGTTGGCAGTCAGTAACAAGCAAACCAGCCCAGGGGTTCATGCTAGGGCTGGTTTTGTTCAACATCTTCACTAATGATGTGGAGGATGGGGTGGATTGCACCCTCTGCAAGTTTGTAGAGGACACTAAACTGGATGGAGTGATAGATATACTGGAGGTAGGACACAGAGTGGCCTAGAAAAATTGAAGGATTTTCTGCCTCTCCTCCACCGCCGCAAAATCTCATGAAATTCAACAAGGAGGAGAAGTGCAGAGTTCTGCACCTAGGATGGAAGAATCCCATGCACTGCTATAGACTGGGGACAGACTGGCCAGGTCCCAGTTCTGCAGAAAAGCACTGGGGGGGTTACAGTGGGCAAGAAGCTGGATATGAGTCAACAGTGGGTCCTTATTGCCAAGATGGCTAACAGCATATTTGGCTGCATTAGTAGGAGCACTGCCAGCAGGTCTAGGGAAGTGATTATTCCCCTCTATGCAGCACCGGTGAAGTCTCACTTGGAGACCTCTGTCCAGTTCTGGACTCCCCATTACTGGAAGAAAATGAACAAAAAGGAGTGTCCAGAAGAGGTCAACAAACATGATTAGGCAGCCAGAACACATGACTTACAAAGAGGCTGAGGGAAATGGGCTTGTTTGGCCTACAGAAGAGAATAATGAAGGTGGAGAAAATTAATAGCAGCCTTTAACTACCTGAAAGGGGGTACCAGGGAGGACAGAGATAGGCTGTTCTCAAATGGTAGCAGATGATAGAAATAGGAGGAAAGGTCTTAAGTTGCAGTGGGGGAAGTCTAAGTGAAATATTAGTAAAAGCTTTTTCACTAGAAGGGTGGTGAAGCTCTAAAATGGGTTACCAAAAGAGATGGTGGAATCTCCATCCTTAGAGGGTTTTTAAGATGCAACTTGACAAATCCCTAGCTGGGATGACCTCATTGGGGCTGGTCCTGCTTTGAGTTAGGGGTTGGACTAACTGACCTGCTGAGGTCCTTTCCAACCCTAATCATCTAGGATTAGCATGCATGCCAGCGTATGTTTCTATTCAAGCATAGGGAGACACCACTGCTAAACAGAGGACCACAACTAGCTATGTTTTACATATAGCAGTCCTACTAATACACTGCAGAATGTTAGCCTAAATTGCAACAGCATTATATTATTGACTTTTTTGTTTGATGGTCCAGCAGAGACCCAGATCCTTTTCTGAATTATTCTCCATTTTATAGCAGTGCATTTGACTTTTTCCTTCCTAAAGGCCATATGATCTTATAGATTTCAAACCACTTCTCCAGAATCTCAAGGTTTCTTTGAATTCTAACCCAATATTCCAGAGAGTTTGCAACCACTACCAGTCTGGTAAAATCTACAAATTATATAAGCATATTCTCCACTCTATTATCCAAGAAATCAATGAAAATATTAAATACTACCAGGCACAGGACTGGCTCAAGGGAATCTACTAGATACCAGTTTGACAGCAATGTACAATGCATTCCTGAAGTCAACCAAAAGCTACACACAAGGTCTTCTACATTCATCCGTATCATTTGCAGTCTACTTTACTGAGAACAAGATCTGAATCCGCATCCTCACAGCAATACTTCCAGCAAGTTGATGGTCTATTGCTTTATTTCTTACCAATTATTGCAAGTGTTACAGAGTTCAGCTTCCTGTTCTTCAAACAACCTGTTAATTTAGACAAATTTTCCATATGTGACCCCTGACCTTCCATCTCCTGTCCATAACATAGCACTGACCTGTTTTGGCTCACTTAGTCTCTCATTTCCCTCGCACTCTAAAGTTTTCTTTAATATTTAAAACAGAGCCTCGTAAGGCACAACAATGAGTACATACACTATTCTCTCTAAGCCCCAACTTAAATTTGCGGCAGGCAGGATTCTTAATAAATGTTTCCCAATTGACACGCAGAGTACGTCACAAATTATACCAAGGTCTCACACACCCCATAAATACCAGCATTTATTTACAGGCACTGGGTTTACCCATATGGGAAAAGAGCAAAATAAAAAGAACAAGTTATAACTTTATTACGTGCTTGGGTCTAGTCCCTTCCTTAGGGTATTTTCTCAAAAGAGTTGACAGAAATAAAGATAAGCCACAGAACTTTCACAGACCAAGAACTCGTCCCCTTAACAAGTGGGATTTCTTTTTCATGGGCAGCCAATACTGTCAATATTCTTTTCTAGCTACACCTTGATTGACTTTTTTAATCCAGGTTGGGTACATATAGGGAATCCACCTTTTGATGTCCAATGAAGATTGCCTAAAGCAATATTCCCTTCACCTGCCCTCTCCACCTGAACAAACATCTCCAGGAACATTATTATTTAGGTTTCATTGGTACAGAACATTGGCTCTTTGATCAACAATAACTTCCGTTGTGACATTCGCTAGCACATAATGAGTACATCTGCTGGAATATTGACTATGCAGACACCCTCTCTCCCTATTGAAAGGCATTTTTAATTTATTTTTCTGAACCTGAACAAATCAGAGATCCCTGAACATGGAACTACAAGTTCTCCCCTCCTAAACACACAAATATCTAGCAAAAGATACTACAAGTAACAAATGCCAAAGTGCTGTACTGCAATTTGTAGATCCACAACAGTAGTTCTCAACCTTTTCAAGTTAAAGCCCCACTGATTAACACTAAGTAAAACATTTATTCCCCACCCACCCACTCACTTCCTTGACCATAAATGCGCGCGCGTGCGCGCGCACACACACACACACACACAAACACACAAACACACACACAAAATTCTCAATTAAATAAAAAATACTTACTTACTTGAGTAAAAAGCTAAGCCTTCCCTGGTGTTGCCACCACTGCATACCTGTATGGCCCGCTTCTACCCATCCCTCATGGATGGTAGGTAACAGAGGCGGGCCCCAGCTCCAGGCCCCACCAGCTGGGGCTGCTCCTCTCCAGCCGGGGCTGCTCCTCTCCAGCTAGGCACCTAGCCAGGGCGGGACTAGGAAGGCTGCTCCTTCACTCTGGCCAGAGCACAGCTGAGGGCTGATGTGCCCATCATGGAGCTTGGTGGGCTAAAATGACTTCAGTATTACTGAACGCCCTTAGACCCCTTGTCTTTGGGGACCGTCCTCAAAGGGGTCCCACCTCCCAGCTTGCGAATTGCTGCCTTACAATATTGGAAGACATTCAAGTACACCAAAGTCTAGTGGAATGAAAAAGAAACACATTCCCAGATATATTAAGATATATGCCAACCAGAGTAAACCTGATGCGTGCATAGTTAGGAAGGGGGGGGGGGGGGAAGAGAGTCACATTTAACGCAGCTCCAAAACCATTCTTTGGTCACCTCACCATCAGCATACTGAGCATGATCACAACATTTGAACCCATAAAAGTAATTACTGAGACTAATGCAAGACATCCATTTCCCTGTATTATTCCAAGGATTAGGGAAATCTAAAGGGAAACATTAAGCTTAAACTTGAACCTCAACTAACATCCTTTGCATTTACAGTTCCCTTTCAATGTTCGAACTATAGTAGAAATGAAGGAACCCAGAAACACTAGTGTGAAATGACACTGTGGAAACAGAAGGCCACTTGGATAAAAATCCCACCATTTATTGAGAAAGCAAAACCTCTAGGAGACTTCATGAACAAGGGGATTAAAAAGAAATGGAGCAGCAGCCAGCAGAAGGAACACTCAGATTGAAAAAGGAGCCTAGAAGACCAACACGCTTATTGCTGTACAATGCAAGGCTTGAAACAAGTGTTAACCGATGCATCGCTTCATGGACAAGATGTAAACAATGTACATGAGCAAAGGGGCAAGCTGTGACTACCCAACAGTAATGTTTTACAAGCCATATCATAAAAAGAGACTCTTCCCCACCACTTAGCTAACTTAAAGCTTGTTAATTGGAAAGGAGAATCATACATAGACAGACAAATGCTCTGGATCCCATTATTGTAGTGAAAAGATTACTATCTTTAAGCCTGCTGGGCAGTTCTCTCCAAAATGGATACAGTCCAGCTGAAAGGCTGACAAAGGAAATTGCATCTCTCTTTGCCAATTCTCTCTTTCCCAGTCAGATCTCAAGGTGGCCAGACCTCTCTCCAGTAAGCAAGAAGAGGAGGAGATGGAAATGTCAGACAAATGACTTCAGTCATCACCATTGGTCCAAGAGACTTGAATTAAGATGCAGCAGGCCATATCTGCATGAAAACTTAAAGTAAAAGGTACTGACAACATTCCAACACTCAAAGTCGAACCTCATTTATATTGTACATTTGAGCTTCCCTTCAAAGCTTTTAATCTTACTCCACAATTTGTCTCTATGGCAAGCCAGACGCCTGTATCCTTAAATATGCCTCTGCCTTTTACTCTTGCTGCTTATCTTGAAGAGTGTTTTTATCAGTCTATGATCACATTCCCCCTTTATTCTGGTCGACATAAACACAGCCATGAAGCTATCAGGGTCATTTCAGGGGAAGAAATCTGTTTTACTGTTTGTGGAGTAATTAACACATCACTATGACTATTTTTGAGATTATTTCTTCTAGCTTGTGACACTCTAGTTTATAGTAGGGGGAAAACACACACACACACGGAGTCCTGTGGTATATGAGCTTTCGTGGGAGAAAAATCCTACTTCATCAGATTCTGGAAGAAGCATCTTCAAGAGCCCGCTGAAGTAGAATTTTCTCCCACAGAAGCTCATAAGATAAATAAATTTCTTAGTCTTTAGAAGTGCTACAGGACTCCATGTTTGTTTTGCAGAACTAGACTAACATGGCTACTACCCCTTTGGAACTTGCCCAGTATATAGGATGCCATTTATATCCAGATTTTCTTTTACTTTGAAAAAATACTCCTATTGCAATAATCAATTAATTCCAAGCTCCTTAGTCTACTCAGTTTCAGCATCAAAGCCTTCCATCAAGCTGTTTAAGACTTCTTCTACTGCTCAAAATTCTCTCAATGTGAAGCTTCTGTCTATATAGCTTTTTATAACATATCCGCCACCATGATATTTGAGGGTAGATGTTTACAGATCACTTGCTTGAGAATGGGGGACGTAATCAGGACTATCTTCCCACTTATAGAAAAAAAGATGCATTTATTTCCAACTTGACTTTCTATTTGGTACGCTTATTCTTTAGGATTACATGGTAGTAGCAATGTTTAACATTCTTCACTGATAAAAGTAGTTCATTTATCTTCACCATGCTGATGTAGCAGGAACAGATTATTAATTTTAATATTAATGATTTATGTAACTTGTGGCCAAAATATGGTATCTGAAGTATAGATTTATTAGATGCTTTCATTAAAGACAGCAGCACTGAAAAAGTTATACTGGAATAATCTATAAATGTGTTTACATTATATGAATGATTTGCTGTTCCTTCACATGGCATGTAGGAAGTCAGCACTCTTCAATGTGTAAAGTATTTCCATGTGCTTAAACCATGATCTTTCCAAAGCAAACAATGATTGCAGAAAAAAATTTATTATTCTATATTTTCTTGCCAGCTGTTTTTCTTCCCTCCCCTTTTTTTTGGTTTAATTTTTCTCCCAGGCACTTTCTTTTTTCAGTCAGATCTCTCCCTGTTGCTCACGACACCTACTCAAGGAAAGGCAGCAAAATCAAAGACATTTTTAGGATTAAAAAACAAATAATCCAGTTTCTTATCTTGAGCTGATTTAAAATTTTATTTTTTTAAAAGCATTAGTCTACACACAGTGCATACCACAGAACTACACTGATTTAAATTAAAAGTGACACAACGGTTAGTGTGGATATGATAACATTATCCATTTAGAAATTGCTATTCTTGTATGGCACAAAAACTGTATAGACAAGCCCACGCCCTGTCATGCACTTGTGTACATCTACAACCGAACCTTAGAATTACTAACGCCTCAGGAATGTTCCAAAGAGGCAGGAGTGGAGGTTGGTTGCAACTGTGAACGAAATGTTATGGTTATTCTTTCAAAAGTTTACAACTAAACATTAACTTAACACAGCTTTGAAACTTATGTAAAAGAATAATGCAACTTTTAACTATCTTTATTTAAATGAAGCAAGGGCAAACAGTTTCCTTACCTTTTCAGAACTCTCCCCTCTCCCATTTTTAAGTAGATTAACATAGTACTGCCCTCCACTTTTTTTTTTCTTCCCCATTTTAAAAGTCTCTTATGCTTCCTGATTGCTTCTTTCTGGTTCCAAATAAGGTGTGTGGTGACTGGTCAGTTCATAACTCTGATTTTTAGCACTCTGTCTATAGGTACCTTTCCCCACCTTAGCAAAACAAAGGAGTCCTGTGGCACTTAAAGACTAACAAAATTGTTAGTCTTTAAGTGCCACAGGACTCTCTGTTTGATTTGCTAAAGTAGACTAACACAGTTGCCACTTTGGAACTTTTCCCCACTTTAACACTTAGGGTTTGTTCACATGGTACAGTTGCACCAGTTTAACCAAACGTGATTTCAAATCAATTTAGTTCAAATTACGTAGACAGGACACATTTATTTTGTTTAATGTCTATAAATAAGGCATGGTGACAGATCCTCAGTTGATGTAAATTAGCATGGAGCTTGATGTCAATGAAGAGGCAAAGATCTGCTCCACTGGCTACATAAAATGTTGCATCAATTTAACTAAACTGGGGGCAACTTTGGCAATGGCTACACTGAAAAGTCATGGTGACAGTAGTTATATCAATGATTTTAAAAGCGCTGTAATTATAGGGCTCACGTCCACCTACACAGCAGTCATTTTGTCACAAAAACAGAGTCACACGTGGCACTGTAGTACCTTCAGCGCACTGTGGTCAGATATCCCACTGTGAAACCTGGCAGCATCTGTCACAAGGAATTCTGGGATGAGGACAGGAGCACAGAGCAGCTCGGGTACTGGTTCAGCATCCCATCGTGCAATACGTTTCCGTGCCACCATTCATTGCATTGCTTGTAGCTAGTGGTGCCATTTTCTCCATAGCTGCTGGCCGTTTCCTGTGCACTCACCATCTCTATCTGAAGAGATGGATACTGCACTATCCTCTGTTATTGCTTTCAGAATTCTGAACACATCGCAGTGGGTCACGCAATACATCACGAGCTCTGAATCAGAACTGGAACCTGAGAAGCCAGGCTAGCTGAGTGACATGCAGACAAACAGTACCTCATTACTGTTGCCATTCCCATGCACACGGTGAACCACCATTTCTGGATGCCTGAGACAAGCCCTGAGTGGTGGAAGCATATTGTGCAGGTCTGAGATATAAATGTGTGTCAGTGGATGTGCAAATTTGTGAACATAGAAATAAATAGTGCTTATTGTTCATAGAACTTTTTTTTTAATTATTAAATACAAAACAGTACACAACAAAACTAAATGCTGGGAGGAGGGAGGCTTGCCTCCTATGACACCTACAAACAAATCCAGCTGTCATTATCATAGCTTACTAGAGAGTGGAATGAAGAGGATAGCAAGAAGGTCCATGACTGTGGTAGAGTGCAGGGAAAAACGTTCTGTTGCAGCTGCAGGGAGAACGTGCTTGAATGAACTGTGCCTGCAATGACATCATTGCCTTTAGAAGCCTTATCCGCCCCTCCATAGCCTTGATCATGCACTCATGGCCAGTGAAAATTCTCTGCTGTGGTTTTTCTTCTGTTCCTCTGTCCATCTTCTAAGATTCTGACACTGATTGTCTCCATGCCCTTTTCTCTCTTTTGCACACCTCAGAGAACTGGAGGAGTCCCTGGATCATCTCCTTACTTCTCTGGGGTCGTTTCCATATCTGCCAGAGGTGGATGCCAGCATAGGGGCCTTGGATGCAAAGGTCACATCTTTAAGAACAAGAAACTAAACAGAAGCACTATTGAAAGTGCCTGAATAGTACATGTGAATCACTCTGTATCTGAAATGTCTTATTCTCACTGTCCCCCGTCATAGAGCACAATCCCTTGGATCAGCCCAGAAATGGTGAGTTTGGGAGGGTGGGCAAGAGCATCCAAGTAGATCAAAGTTCTGAGTGGGTGCTTGTCTGGGGCACACAGGCAGATGCACTGGGAAAACAGCTTTGAAATTGTGCCACCATTCTCCATTGGCAGGGGCCATAGAAGCCATTATCTCGCTCCAGATAGACAGCGAAGATGCTAGGATTCATCTCCTCAACATGAGCAGCTTCTAACTAGGTCCCTATGCTGCATGATCATGTGGTCCCTTGGTACCCACTCATGTGATTTCCAGTTGGCATGGGAAAGCATCCAATGCTAAAAGAAACAGTTGCTCTGCCAAGAAAGCTGAGGCAAAGAATCAAGGAGTACTTCCAAGAAAGTTCTCTTGAGGTGATACCAGAAGATACCCACAAAATTTCAGTGTGCATTAAACGTGCTTATCGGTCATACTTCCTAAATGCACAAGGAACTGAGAAAGCACATGCAAGTAAAGCTACTCCTATGCATTTCTATCCCTTCAAATACCTGTATGTTTAAGGCAAGCTAAGGATGCTCACACCTCCTGTACACAAGCAACATCTGCTTCCAATCACTCACCAGAGCTCCCTTCTCCTGCATCAAGAGTAGAAGGGTGAGATTGCTAGTAGTCTTCCAGGGTAAAGAACAGCTACCAACTCCCAGCTTCTGCAACCAAGTTGCTTCCCAGCTCTGGGTCGTCCTCCAGCTTGACTTCCTCATTGATGACGACTTCACCAGGATTCAGTTTGGTATCCAGCAGATGTAGGGCCACACACGGGTATCTTGGGGGTTGATGTGAAGTCCCCAAAGAAGATGGCTTCCAGCTCTTTAAAGCAGCAGCAGCTCCTCATTGGTTCCACTCCAGAGCAACAGTCTGAGTCCATGGCTTTCTGACAGCTCTGCTGCAGAGCCTCGATTTTAGCTTGGCACTGTAGGGCGTCCCATTCATAGCCCTTTTCTGCCAATGCACGAGAAATCTGGCTGTAAGTACCAAAGTTCCTTCAAACTGGAGCAGATCTGGGACCACCTTGGCAACTCTCCCCAAATGCTGGTAAGGTCCAGCAGCTCTAGTGTGCTCCAAGTGGGAAAATGCTGTGTGGAGATGCCATGATCACCTGAGATGCAAGTTCTCCACACTAACCAACCAAGAAGTTGTATAAATATTTCTAAAACTTCTGTGGCTGTAAAGAGAGGGAGGAGGGTGGCTTCAGAGCAGCAGTGTGCAAATGCATGTCCCAAGTGATTGGGACTGGCATTGCGAGACATTTCCAGAGGCTGTTTAATGCAACAAACAAACAACACTGTCTACACCGATGCTTTCGTGACAGAACTTTGGCAAAAAAGGCTCTAAGCCCCTCATCTAGATGGTTTTATTTTGTCGACAAAACAAGGCAGTTCTGTCGACAAAAGGGTCACTGTAATGTGTACATAAGGACTGTTTTGTCAACAAAAGCTGACGTTTGTCAACAAAACTTCCTAGCATAGACAAGGCCTTTGTTTATGGACACCCTTACATCAGCTAAAACCTATCCTACATTGGTTCCCTGCCCACTATAGCCTACATTTAGCTGAGGTTGCCCTTGTTAACTAAGTATGATTTTACTAGATGTTACAGTATTTCTTCGCCAGGCAATTTTAACAATTTTGCAAGACTGAGATTTTCTGCATGATGAGTTGAAGTACTTGTAAAATGTGTGTCAATTGGCTAATACAACAAGAGTAACGTTTGCACCCTTATCTATCTTTAGAAGTGTTCTGCAGCAGGTAAGAGTTGCCACCCCTACCTTGCAGATGAGGAGGCTGATGCCCAGAGATGAAGAGAGTCATCCAAGATAACAAAAACCAGCAGCAGAGCTCAGAACAGAACCCAGGCCTCCAGACTCCCAGTCTAGTGCCCTCTCCCCAGATTACACTGCTTGTCCAACGACAGCATTCCAAGGGGGGTTACCAGAAGTGAAGGCCATGCAAGAGCAAGGGTTAACAAGTCTCCACATGTCCCTTCTGTCAACGGAGGTGGCAGACATAATGGCCACCCCGTCCCCCAACATAGCCCTCTAGACTATGGAGCTCACAGGGAGGAGTGTTAAGTATCTATCTCCCCTGATGGGTCTCATCTCCGGGCTATCCAGCTCAAGGGGAAGAGTGTTAAGGATCGATCTTCCCTGATGGGCCTCAATCTCCTGTGTGAGTTTCTTCCTCCCTAGCTTTGTGTCAACAAGGAGGGGGGTGAGTTCCTATCCCCCCTGAACAATTTCTCGGCACCCCCGTCACCACGAAGGAGGGGTCATTGTCTGGGGTCCCAGTTTTATCATTGGTCCTGACCAGGATCCCACTCCTAATTGGCTATTTTTACTCTGGCTGGGCAAAATTCTATTAAAACCCCCTGTCTCAGCTAGCTTGTTGTTCTCCCACCCTCGGATGCTAAAGGGCATGTCGTGACCGGGTCGGACTGATCTCCCGACTGAGACAGGGAGTACCCGCCCACGAGACCTTTTTTTTTCTTTTGGGGTGTACACGGATTGCCAGGCGAACGATTAAGTGCTGAGATGCTGCAGCTGGTCTGCCTCCTCGCTTTGGGTTCTACTGCGGTCCTGGGACAGGTATTATAAATCGATATAGGCCTCCTACCTTCTCTTAATCATTCTACTTAGTACCATTTATATATAGGCTGTGATTGTAGCTTCTTCACCTGAGTTTTGCATAGTTTGTGTAGTTGTTATTATTTCCTCTGTATCCTGCATAATCTTTTTATGATATAGTTGTTTAAGGTCTAGCATAGTTTTGTGTTGTTAATTTGCCAGGTGTTTTGTTAGTCATTTGTATTTTGCATCCTTCTTACTGTATAATTGTTCATTACTCTGCTTCTGCTCTAAACTGCTGGCCCCAAACTTCCCCAGTGTACACAGGGGGAGTGTGGGGGTTTATTTTTCTCTCATCTGACTTTTTTTTTTATTCTGCCGCCCACCCTTCTTGGCTAGCAAGGAGGAATGGCTTCCAGCCATTGGTAAATACGCGTCAGGTGGGCTGGTCAGTGCCTATACCGATGTTGAGGCAGTAAAAGGCCAGAAAAGTCCTTGACTTATTATGGCCACCTTCTTGTAGGTTATTAATCCATACTGTTATTTAACTATACGTACTTTTGTAGGTTGTAAGTGTTTTGCATAGACTCTCATACTTTATCCTGTTGTTTGGCTGGAGGTGTTTTACAGGTGCTTTATATAGACTTTCCTGCTCTACACTGTTACTTGGTTATAAGTGCCTTGCATAGGTTTTTAGCTTTATATTGTCATTTAGTTATAAGGGTTTATTCAGATTTTGCTTTATACTGTTAGTTGGTTATAAGTGTCCTATCTAGGTTTTGCTTCATATTGTTAGTTGATTACAAGTAGTTTTGCATAGATCTCCTTGTTTTACACTGTTAAGTGATTGAAGGTGTTTAAGGTGTCACTATAAAAGTAGTTTTTTTGTTTAATTGAACTGGTGTATGTCTCATTGGTGGTTGTCGCCGGTCCATCCCAGTCACATCGCGAACCCGGGGTTCAACACCTTCACCCTAATCCAATTGTACAATTGGGACTTAACTGGTTAAGACATGTTCCAAAAACAGTTGAAAACATAGTTCATGCAGACTATCCTGCATCAGTAAAAAGAACAACTTTTAGCTCACCATAGTAGTAGCTTTATAAAATTCATTATGAAAAGGCAATTCTGTGGATCAACTCTAGTAGGCAGCTCATCTGTTTTTGCCTGGTAGAGATCTTGTAGGTGTTTGTCCACAATGCATACCTACATGCCTCCAGCTTCCACCTGGGACATATTACATGATACATCGTCTACAGCCAGGCTTTAAGGTACAACCGGATCTGCTCCGATCCCTCAGACAGAGACAAACACCTACAAGATCTCTACCAGACATTCCTGAAACTACAGTACCCAGCTGATGAAGTGAAAAAACAAATTGACAGAGCCAGATGGGTACCCAGGAGCCACCTACTAGAAGACCGACCTGACAGAGAAAACAACAGAACCCCTTTGGTCATCACCCAGAGTCCCCAACTTAAATCTCTCCAACACATCAAAGATCCACAACCTATCCTCAAAGATGATCCCACACTCTCTCAAGCCTTCGGAGGCAGGCTTATCCTTGCTTACAGACAGCTTCCCAACCTGAAGCAAATATTCACCAGCAGCCAAATGCCATACAACAGCAACACCAGCACAGGATCCTATCCTTGCAACAAACCCCGTTGGCAACTCTGCTCACACATTGACTCCTGAGATACCATCACGGACCCCAACCGCATCAGCCACACCATCAGGGGCTCATTCACCTGCACATCCACTAATGTGGTATACTCTATCATGTGCCAGCAGTGCCCCTCTGCCATGTATGTTGGGCAAACCGAACTGTCCTTGCGTAAAAGGATAAATGGACGCAAAACGGATATAAAAAATGGCAACATCCATAAACCAATAGGAAAACACTACAACCTCCATGGACACTCAATGGCAGACTTGAAAGTTGCCATACTTCAAAAAAGAAACTTCAAAAACAGACTTCAGCGTGAAACTGCAGAGTTGCAGCTGATCTGCAAGTTTGACACCATCAGGCTGGGTCTGAATAGAAACTTTAGAATGGTTAGCACATTACAAAAAGTGATTCATCTGTTCACACATTCTCTCCCTTTGATCTACCAGTGTGAATGGGCCCCTTCTGCTCTCTGAACTGACTTTGCTAACACTTGCCTTCCTCCATTCCGGCACGTGTATATATACAACTCCACTATAGTTTGCACTTCATGCATCTGACAAAGTGAGTTGTAGCCCATGAAAGCTTATGCTCAAAGAAATCTGTTAGTCTATAAGGCATCATAGGACTCTGGCTGCTTTTGCTTATAAAGTTTGCCAAGGATACCAAGCTGGGAGGGGTTGCAAGTGCTTTGAAGGATAGGCTCACAATTCAAAATAATTTGAACAACCTGGTAAAACGGTCTGAGGCAAACAGAATGAAATTGGATAAAGACAACTGTAAAGTACTCCACTTAGGAAAGAGCAATCCATTGCACTTACACAAAATGGTCAATGACTGCCTAGGAAGTAGTACTGTCAAAAGGGATCTGGGTGTCATAGTGGACCACAAGTTAAACACGAGTCAGCAGTGTAACACTGTTGCAAAAAGTAAACACCATTCTGGGATGTTTAACAGGTGTAATGTAAGAAAGACACAGGACGTAATTCTTCCATTCTACTCCACCCTGATTAGACCTCAGTTGGAGTACTGTGTCCAGTTCTGGGCGCCTCATTTCAGGAAAGGTGTAGACAAATTGGAGAAGGTCCAGAGAAGAGCTACGTGAATGATTAGAGGTCTGGAGCATTTGACTTATGAGAGATTGAAAGAGCTGGGTTTGTTTAGTCTGGAAAAGAAGAGACAGAGAGGACATGATAGTTTTCAAGTATCTAAGAGGTTGTTACAAGGAGAAGGGAGAAAAACTCTTCTCTTTAACTGCCTTTGGTAGAACAAGAAGCAATGGACTTAAATTACAGCAAAGAAGTTTAGATTGGACATTAAAAAAAAATTCCTAACTGTCAGCATGATTAACCACCAGAACAAGTTGCCTTGGCAGGCTGTGGAATCTCCATCACTGGAAGTGTTTAAGAGCAGGTTAGACAAACACCTGACAAAGATAGTTTAAGAGGGTACTTGGTCCTGCCGTAAATGCAGGGGAGAGGACTTGAGGACTACTCATGGACCCTTTCAGTTTCTATGATTCTGTGTGTATAAACAAATACCACTTTGGCAACGTTCAGGGGCCTTGAAGTGGGCATCAATGCAACACTCTAATATTGCAATCTAAACGTGCACAGAGGAGAATCAGGCCATTTGTCTTTGGTAGGCTTGCACAGGAGTAATAAGGCTTGATTTGGACTACAGGATGTTTATCGTTTCACTGAAACAAACAAGGAGACCAGTGGCACTTCTAAAGACTAACAAATTTATCTATCACATGAGCTTTCATGACAGAAAATTCCACTTTGTCAGATGCTGGAAGATGGGGAACTTGTTTGTTTTGCTGAACTAGATTACCAAGGCTACCCCTTTGGAACTTACCACAGTAGTAGGGAGAGAGAAACTAAAACAGATCAACTTTAAGAGACTAGGAAGAGTTCTGCATCTTGTCAATTTCCAAAGGGATAGCCATGTTAGTCTAGTCCAGCAAAAAAACCAAGGAATTGTGTGGCACTTAAAGACTAAAAGATTTATTTTTCGCATGAGCTTTCGTGGGAGAAAATCCCACTTCGTCGGATGCTTCGACGGTGAACTACCCATTTTCGAAGCATCCGACGAAGTGGGATTTTCTCCCACAAAATCATAGAATCATAGAATCCTAGGGTTGGAAGGGACCTCATAGGTCATCTAGTCCAACCCCCTGCCAGAGGCAGGACCACTCCCACTAAACCATCCCAGTCATGGTTTTGTCCAGCTGGGCCTTAAACACCTCCAAAGATGGAGACTCCACCACCTCCCTTGGCAGCTCATTCCAATGCTTCACCACTCACCTAGTAAAAAAGTTTTTTCTAATATCCAGCCTCGACCTCCCTAACTGCAACTTGAGACCATTGCTCCTTGTTCTGTCCTCTGTTACCACCGAGAACAGTCAAGCTCCATCTTCCTTAGAGCATCCCTTCAAGTAGTTGAAGGTTGCTATCAAATCCCCCCTCAATCTTCTCTTCTACAGACTAAATAAGCCTAACGTTTTCAGTCTTTCCTCATAGGGCTTGTGCTCCAGCCCTTTAACCATTTTGGTTGCCCTCCTCTGAACTCTCTCTAGCATGTCCCTGTCCTTTTTGTAGTGGGGAGCCCCAAACTGAACACAGTATTCTAGATGTGGCCTCACCAGTGCAGAATAGAGGGGAATGATCACATCCCTTGATCTGCTGGTAATACTTCTTTTGATGCAGCCCAGTATGCCATTGGCCTTTTTGGCCGCAAGAGCACACTGCTGACTCATATCTAGCTTCCCATCCACCATGACCCCCAGGTCCTTTTCTACACTGCTGCTACTTAACTGAATGTTTCCCAGCCTGTAGCAGTGCATGGGGTTTTTCCGTCCCACATGCAGGATTTTACTTGTCCTTATTGAACCTCATAAGATTTTTATTGGCCCATTGTTCCAATTTATCTAGGTCTCCCTAAATCCTGTCCTTGCCCTCCAACGTGTCTACTGTTCACCCCAGCTTGGTGTCATCCGCAAACTTACTGAGAGTGCAGTCTATTCCATCATCCAGATCATTGATGAAAATGTTGAACAGAACCGGCCCCAGGACCGACCCCTGGGGCACACCACTTGTGACTGGTTGCCAGCTAGACATGGAACCTCCCCACACATCTTTATATTTGTAAAGTAACACATTAGAAATGGAAAAAAAAATGAGGGACTGAAAATGTAGACCTTCAGGATCTCATTTTTACAGCTACTGTTCAGAATAGAACTACTCAGATTAACAGCAAAATAATACAAGGTAGTAATATCATCATTTGCAGCAGTTTATATACTTTTGCACCTAACATTTGGGGGTTGGGTATTAAGTGACCATAAAATGGCTAATACTTAAAGACTGAAATACAAGCCATTATCTAGTAATCATAGGATTCATTAAATATCTTAGTCTGTTGATTGGCGCACAGAGAATGTGATCTGATGAGCAATTGCTTTAAATATCCTACCTGTCTTATACTTCAAACAATAGACATTTCAAAACATTTAAATGCAGTTACACATGTTATCTGCCTGAACCTTTACAAAAACATCATCTTAAACAAAAGAAGAGGTTACTTACCTGTAACTGGTGTTCTTCGAGAGGTGTGCTCCTGGCCATTCCGTTGTAGGTGTCTGCACGCCCCGTGCACAGCACGCCGAAAACTTTTTCCCCTAGAGTACCCGTAGGGTCGGCTGTAGCGCCCCCTGGAGTGGTGCTGTCGCCGCTCCCTATATATGCACCAGCCAACCCCGTCCCTCCTCAGTTCCTTCTACCCCACTGTCTGAGGGGAGGCGGGAGGGATTGGTATGGCCAGGAGCACACCTCTCGAAGAACACCGGTTACGGGTAAGTAACCTCCTCTTCTTCTTCGAGTGCTGTTCCTGTCCATTCCGTTGTAGGTGAGTATCTAGCCTTACCTTGGAGGTGGGAGACATCATAGACAGCTTGCAGCACTGCCCTTCCCACTGCTGCATCCTGCTGCGCCTGCTGGGTGATGGCATAATGCTGCGCAAAGGTGTGCGGGGAGGACCACGTCGCCACCTTGCATATGTCTACGATTGGGACTCCCGCTAGAAATGCTGTTGACGCCGCTTGGGCCCTTGTTGAATGGGCCATCGCCCTTGGCAGGTGTCTACCTCCCAGCTTGTAACACTCCCTAATGCAAGCCTTAATCCAGGAAGCGATCCTCTGCGTCGACACCGGCTGGCCTTTTTTGTAGTTCACCACTGCCACAAAGAGCAGGGGTGTCTTGCGAAATGGCTTTGTTCTTTCTATATAAAAGGCCAGTGCTCTACACACATCCAGGGAATGGATGCACCTCTCCTCCTCTGACGCATGGGGTTTTGGACAGAAGACAGGCAGGCAAATGTCCTGGTTCACATGGAAGTGCGATACCACTTTGGGCCTGAAGGGTGGAGGTGGGCGCAGCTGCACCTTGTCCTTAAAGAACAGAGCGTATGGTGGCTCTGCTACCAAAGCACGCAGCTCCGACACCCTCCGGGCTGAGGTGATGGCCACCAGGAACGTGACCTTCCATGGCAGGTATAGCAGGGAACACGTCACCAATGGTTCGAAGGGGGGTCTGGTGAGTCACAACAGGACCACGTTTAAGTCCCACTAGATCGTAGGCGGTTTCAC
Source organism: Podocnemis expansa (assembly GCA_007922195.1). NCBI lineage: Eukaryota > Metazoa > Chordata > Testudines > Podocnemididae > Podocnemis > Podocnemis expansa. The sequence goes on along the minus strand of ML681997.1, from coordinate 8,487,673 downwards.
TGCCAGGTACAGTTTTGAGAGGCCTGTCAAGAATCTTTTCACCATTGGGACGGAGAAAAGTGAGCTATGCTCGGAATTGTTGCGGAAAGCCACGATTGCCGCTAAGTGGACCTTTAGGGATGACAACGACAGCCCACTCAACTTCAGGTGCCATAAACAGTCCAATATTCGGTGAATGGAGACTAATGATGGGTCCTCCCCGTTGACCCCAGCCCACTGTGCAAATCTGCGACACTTAGCTACATATATAGTCCTTGTGGAGGGTTTTCTGCTGCCACACAAAACCTCCCTCACCGGGGAGGAGCATAACTGCTCGCTGTCTGTTAACCATGAAGGCACCACGCGTGGAGTTGCAAGGCCTCCAGGTTGGGGTGGAGGAGTTGTCCACTGTCCTGGGTCAACAGGTCTGGTCTGAGGGGCAACCGAATCGGGCTGCACCTGGACTACCACATTAGAGCCGAAAACCAATGCTGTCTTGGCCACGCAGGGGCTACCAGAATGACCCTCGCCTTCTCCTCCTTTATCTTCCACAAGACTCTGGGCACTAGCGGCGTTGGAGGGAACGCATACAGTAAACCCCCTTACCCCCAGTGGATTTTGAAGGAATCCGCCCTCGACCCGGGACTGCGCCCCCGGAAGGAGCAGAATTCCTGACATTTTGTATTGTGCTCGGAGGCGAACAGGTCCAGATGGGGATAACCCCACCTCCGGAAGAGTGACTCCGCCACTTCCGGGTGGAGAGACCACTCGTGGGTCATAAACCTCCGGCTGAGCTCGTCCGCCAGGGAATTCTGGAGGCCCAGTATATATGATGCCACTGGGTGGATCTTGTGGCGAACGCAGAACTCCCAGAGGCTCATGGCTTCCTGGCAAAGGAGACGCAAACGCGTGCCGCCTTGTTCGTTGACATAGAACATCGCGGTGGTGTTGTCGGTATGCACCGACACTGTTTGGCCCCGAAGATGCTCTCGCAACACCTCACACGCCAGTCGCACTGCCCTGAGCTCCTTTACATTGATGTGTAACCGGGAGTCCGCATGCCGCCACAGGCCCTGTGTCTTGAGGCCACTGAGATGCGCCCCCCCAGCCTACATCCGAGGCATCTGTCGTCAGGTGAAGCGACGGTTGGGGAAGCCGGAACGGAACCCCTGAACACAGGTTGGTCTCGCAGCCCCACCAACAAAAGGTCTCTAGTACCAGTGCGGGCACGGAGACTATAGTGTCCAAGCTCTGTCTCATCGGGCGGAACACCCCCGCCACCCACAGCTGAAGCGGTCGCATCCATAGGCGGGCGAGGGGAACCACAAAGGTGCAAGCTGCCATGAGGCCCAGGAGGCGCAGGCATTCCCGTGCTGATACCAGGGGAAATTTCATTAAGGAATCCACCGCCTGCTTGATGGTTTGGAAGCGGGCGGTGGGAAGGCTCACCCTCGCAGACGTCAAGTCGAGAACCGCCCCTATAAACTCTATGCGTTGTGTGGGAACGAGCACCGACTTCTGAATGTTTATCAGCAGCCCCAGGCGATCGAACACGGACTGCGTCAACCTCAGGTGAGATAGCACCTCCTGACACGACTTGCCCACGACCAGCCAGTTGTCCAAATATAGGAAGAGGGTGACCCCCTTCTTCCTGAGATACGCCGCTACTACCGGCAAGGCACTTTGTAAATACCTGCGGAGCAGCAGAAAGGCCGAAAGGGAGCACCGTGAATTGCAGATGTTTCCGGCCGACAACGAAGCGTAAAAACCTTCTGTGCCGAGGGCTTATCACAACGTGAAAGTACACATCTTGTAAGTCGAGGGCGGCATGCCAATCGCCTGGATCCAGAGACGGAACGATTGAGGCTAAGGACACCATCCGGAACCGAATCTTTCGAAGGAACCTGTTGAGGCACCTCAAATCTAAAATTGACCATAGGCCCCCTTTCGCCTTGGGAATGAGGAAATCACGGGAGTAAAACCCCCTGCCCCTGTGGCCTGGCAGCACCTCTTCCACCGCCCCTTTCTGGAGTAGGGCCCGCACCTCCTCCCACAGTACTTGCTGGTGGGCCTGATCCCGCAGGGAACCACGCAACGTGGGGAGGCCCGCGGGGGGTAACATAGAAAATTGGAGGGAATAGCCCTCCCGAACTGTTCTGAGAACCCAACGGTCTTTTGTAATCTTGCGCCACTCTGGCACGTAACAGCACAGTCTGTTGAGGAACAGGGGAGTCTCTGGATCCTCGGTGCTTGCTAAGTCGCTCTCACACCGACCATCAAAAGGTCTTTTTCTGGTTAGCCGGCTGATGCGAGACCCCTTGGCCGTTGGGCTGACGCCCTGAGGGCCTACGGGATCCCCTACCCCTCCGCCTGTCATCGTCCTGGCGGCAGTTGTAAGGCCTCGCTGGAGGAGGAGGCTTGAATTGCTTCCTTTGGCTCGCTGGTGTATGGAGTCCCAAGGATTTAATTAACGCCCTCGAGTCTTTCAAAGTCTGAAGGCGGCCGTCCGTCTGCTGTGAAAACAGCTCTGGACCTTTGAAGAGCAAGTCCTGAATTGTGGCCTGTACCTCCTGGGGCAGACCCAACGCTTGTAACCACGAGCTGCGCCACATAGTAACCCCAGAAGCCATGGAGCAAGCAGCCACGTCAGCTGCGTCCAAGGCCGATTGTAATAGGGCCTTTGACACCACCTTGCCCTCCTTGATGGATGCCAACATTGCTGCTCTGGAGTCCTGCTCCATGCAGTCAGTAAAACACTCCAGGGCTGACCGGGCATTAAACATATAACGACTAAGAATAGCCTGTTGATTGACAATTCTTAATTGCAGTCCCCCCGTGGAATAGACCTTACGGACAAAGAGGTCCACTCTTTTAGCGTCCTTGGATTTGAGGGTTGAACCAGGACGGCCCTGTCTCTCCCGCTCATTTGCTGCGGCTACCACCAACGAGCTGGGGGTGGGGTGAGAATAAAAATGTTCATAGCCCTTAGAGGGCACAAAGTACTTTCTTTCGGCTCGCTTGGCCGTAGGGGGAATCGAAGATGGGGTGTGCCACAGAGCCTTAGTGGTATTCTGCACCGTCTTAATAAAAGGCAGGGCCACACGGCCCGGTCCCTCTCAGAGCAAGATATCCACCATGGGATCAGCGTCCTCTGTGATCTCCTCGGCTTGGATGTTCAACCCGGTGGCTACTCGACGGAGAAGCTCCTGATGAGCCCTGGCATCGTCCGAGATAGTCACCAGCTTGGCCCTGCCACCACCTCATCCGGAGGTGAAGAGGATGACTCCTCAAGTTCCGGACCCCCCGACTATGTCCTGGAACGCGTGCTGAGGCCTCCACCTGACCAGGCTAGCCGGGACCTGGTCGTCCCTCACGGACTCCACCTCCGATGTTGCCCCGGTACCGGGGCGAGCACCAAGCGCAGCAGACAGAGTAGACCTGGCACCAGAGCTCGGCATGGGGTTCCCTGGGCCGAGGCCCTGGACCCTGATGGATGGCCCAAGGAGTCCAAAAAGGCCACTGCATCCCAGGCTGCCACCCCGACCACTGGGGGTGAAATGGCGGTACCGCAGGGGCCTGCTGTGGTTGTGAACTCGCATCCTTATGCGAGCGATGCAGTGCTGGCTCTTCCACCGAGCCCGATGAAGGACTGGACCTGGGAGACCACAGCGGTGCCGATGAGGACTGCATCGGGGAACCTCATTGAGCTTCTCTGCCCTCGCGGTGCTGGCGAAGCAGTGACGAACGGTGCCGGGAAGAAGCTGGGGAGCGGAACCGGGGAGCCCCCGCCGCTGCAACCACAACTGGTGGTACCAGCGAACAGTGCTGTTTCGCCTGAGACAGTGCCTGGTTATGCCCGTGACCAGCCATGAGAGGGGTCGGTTTCCCTTGGGACAGCACCGACCCCGGTGCCGGGCCCGCAGCCGGTGCCCTCGGTGCCAAGCGGCTCGACAGCTCATGCGCTGCCGCAAAAGCCTCGGGCGTGGTTGGTAGGACCAAATCCTCTTCCAGAATATCTCTGGTAGGAGAGGAGGTCAATGCCGGGCTGAGCTGCCCCTCAGTGGGGTCCTGCACCGAAGCCGGGGACAGGGATATAGGTCGGCCAACGCGGCTCTGACCAGAGTCCTGCGCCACCGCCACTCGGTGTGGCGAGCACCCTCTCTCCACCCGCTTCTTCTTCCTGGGCGGTGCCGGGGATGATGACCGGCGCCGAGGCTCCTTAAGTGGCTTAGGCTTCGGTGCCGCTGACGGCGCCGATGATGCTGAAGCGCTCCGCACCGACGGTGCCATGCTCAATTCCGAGTCACCGGGCACCGAACGAAGGGCCTCTTCCATGAGGTGGAGTTTCAGCTGCTGAACTCTGTCCTTCTGAGTTCGTGGCTTGAAGCCCTTACAGATTTTATACTTCTCGGCGAGGTGAGCCTCGCCCAAGCACAGCAAACAGTTACTGTGCGGGTCATCAACAGGCATGGGCTTCTTGCACAGTCCACAAGTTTTAAAGCCCGGCATAGCCCGGCCCTGGGCCCGGGGCAGGCTCTAACTACTAATTTAACTAAACTAAATAATACCAAAAACAACAAAGAACGAAGTTCGGGTACTCCGAGTACGTGGCCACGTGCAAAGCGCTCGAAGCCAGGGAATGTTCCAGTGACCGACAGGGCGGTAAGAAGGAACTGAGGAGGGACGGGGTCGGCTGGTGCATATATAGGGAGCGGTGATGGCGCCACTCCAGGGGGCACTACAGCCGACCCTATGGGTACTCTAGGTGAAAAAGTTTCCGTCGTGCCGTGCACGGGGCGTGCAGACACCTACAACGGAATGGACAGGAGCAGCACTCAAAGAAGAAGCCATTTTCCTACTTAAAATCTGTTTATGGTTTCTCAGTGTCCTCCCTCCCCCAGTATTTAAAATCTAAATGATGTTGCCACATAGAGGATATATATTATTTTAAATGTTGTAGGATGTAAATCATATTTAAGTCAAGATATTCTTCAGATAAATGGTAGAATACTTAGAATCTACCCCTGAACTACTACATTGTAACCTATCATTCAGTTTTTGCATACTTAATAAAATGCATGGCTTCTGTATCAATGCACTGTTTCTTTAATGCAGAGGTCCTGTACTCGTGGCCCACTCTGCACACTGCCATAGCCCATGTGATATTCCCAGGGCCATAAAGGTAGAATATATAACTGTGTGGATACAACCAACATAATGCAGGCAGCTGCATATGCAGCTCACAAAGGTAAATAGGTTGGGAATTGCTAATTTAATGAGACAGAAATTCTGATGTTCCAACTCAACCCTTTCCTTTCTGGAATCTCAAAAGTCAATATTCCGCTTTCCAGATAATGCAGTGTTTATTATTGCTAATAAAGACCTATCTTGTATTAGAGAAAACAAAGTTGGAACAATACATAAGATTTTTCTCTGCATGTCTTCCTTATACAAGTCAGTATAACTACGACGTTGAGCACCCATGATTCCAACCAGAGGCAAGTGGACCTTTAAAGTGCTCGATATCTCCAAAAACAGTTCGGAAGTAACCATTCGGAAGAGAGCAACTTTAACTTGCTTCATCACAGTGCATGAATAACTATCCCTTTATGTGTTGTTTGCCCTCCTACAGCAGCAACTAGGTCTTCTGTCTCCACTGTTTTTTTCACATGCAGGATTAACTGCCTTCAGAACAGTCACTAGATTCCTCCAGCTTCTACAATTTCAAGAACGAATCTGTAGCTTAAAAACTACAGTGTTAGACTCTGGAACAGTGGTTCCCACCCTTTTTTCTGCTGTGGCACACCTTAATACCTCTAATTATTTTGAAGCACACTTCCATTTAGTCTCCGAATAAACTCATGAATACTCATGAGCCAATCCAGAACTCTGAGTAGTTTTTCAAAAAAATCCTTGGCATACCTGCTCAGGCCTGAGGGCACGCCTATGTGTCACGGCACACTGTTTGGGAAACACTGCTCTAGAACAGCAATGGTAGCTGCTAACCAGACAAATATATTTGTCTGATTTTGGGTTTGGAACTACAGCTCCTGATGAATTCAAGGGCATTGTTATGACCCTGCCAGCAGGTTCGACAATTTGGGGACCTTGGGGGGCAATTACTGCACCAGTGAGGTACGGTGTAATCTTTATTGAAAACGAGTATGGATGTGAGGTGAGCTGTGGAGAGTGTGTGGTGTGTGTGTGTATGAAGATTGTCACAGTGTCTCTACAATGGGGGTTTTCAGCTAACTTAACTAACTCACAATAACTTAAAAGATGTTTCAACACCATATAGGAAAGGGGGGGTACCATGCAACTTGGTGTGCCGCAGTGGCGGAGGAAAGCAAAGCCAACGGGGGAAATAGGAGTTTTGAGGTGGGCACAGAAGAAACAGAAGGGGGCTTCAAGAACAGGAAGGAAGGGGTGGCGGAGGGAGCCAGTGGCCGTGCGGGAAGTGGCGGAGGCTGCGGAAACCAGAGGGGGCAAGAGGGGAAGTGGCGGGAAGCGGTGGGGGCGAGAGGGGAAGCGGCGGGGGCGAGAGGGGAAGCGGCGGGGGCGAGAGGGGAAGCGGCGGGAAGCGGCGAGGGTGAAAGGAAGTCGTGGGAAGCAGCAAGGGTGAAAGGGGAAGCCACGGGGAAGCGGCAGAGCAAAAAGGAAGGCAAGAGAGGACAAGGGAAGTTTAAGGAAACAGTTTATTTAACCCAGGGGAATCACAGAGGGGAAAATAAAAATGACTTGGTAAAAACTCTACGGATAACAACTAAATGATACAATCTAGCTTAACACTTCTAAGGCTTACAAATTACACTAAATGTTGCAACTTACAATGGTACTTCTAAAACAATTAGAGAGGAGAGATACAACAACCAATATAAGGCAGTGGCAAACAAACTGAGGACACGGAAACTCAAACAGTGGAAAGAGAGGCAGTAATCTAAGAAAAAAGAAGGGGGAAGGCAAGAACAAAAACAAGCCTGCTCTTAGGAGCGTGGGCTCAGTAGAGCTGAAAGAGAGCGATGGCAAAGCAGCAGCAAAGGATGAGGTAACTTTATTAAGGAAAGCTGCAGGGGCAGGCTTTTACCAATACCACCAGCAGCAGCAGCAGCATTACAGGCAGGAGAGAAAGAGACTCGTTACTCGGCTGGCAGTTCAATCGTGGTATTCTCAGGGAAGAACTCGTGAGCGGGGAATGTCAGAGTCTGGGTGATCAGGCCAGGCAGGATGTCAGGAACCGTCCTGCCTGATCACCCCAAGCTCTGAGTTTTTAAACTGTTTGTTCCTGTCAATTCAATGATTACAGGGAAGGCGGGGAACTAAGGTGAGCATGACTCATGCCTTCACCATTTCAAAGATCTCACAGTTAGGCAGTGCCCACCTACGCCAAGCCCTGTAGAGATCAATGGGGTGCCAGCAGCCATCTAGTTCAGTTTAAGGGGGCCATCTAGTTGAGTTGAAGGGGCCATCTGCTCCCCTTAACATACTTCGCATACCTAAGTGATAGCCCGGGAGGGGAGGCCATCAAATTAACTTAATGAGCAATGGACATGTTAGTGCCAATTAACAGTGAAAAACTAGCTGTCAAGGAGCACACTCATCACTGGAGTGCCTCCTTATGGCTGGGTGTGGCATAGCACATTCTCTCTCCTCCACTGACAAGTGCTTTGGCCCCACAGCAGTCTGTTTTTTCTTCTAACAGCCACCTGGCAAAGACACCATGTTTGTTACCCCAAAAGTCCAACAACAGACAGCCAAAGTGCTTACAATGCATCTTCATCCCTGACTTCGGAAAGCCCCGAACAGAGCATGCTACGACTAAAGAGCCCAATGTCCTTATCTCTTTAAATCTGGGGGCTCCACACCACCTTCTCAGGTGGTTGGTAGGCAGGGCTGTCCCTAGGCTAGGGCAAGAGGGGCAACCGCCCAGGGCCCCACACTTTGGGGGCACCACAGGCTCAAAACCACTCCCCCCCCCATGCTGCGGACTGGCCAACCTGGCCAAAAGTGGCAGCCTGGTTCACAAGGCCAGCTCTACTGTAAAGTGAGAGGAGTGGCTTGGGGTGAAAGTTGCATAAGGCAGTAGATCAGGGTTGCAACATAGGTGAGTCATTTGAACCAACAATGAGGTGCTAATTGTTGTTCAAACAACCTCTATACCTCCTCTCTAAGTCTGTATCTCTTTGGGCTTCTCTCATTCATATGAAAAGGACTGACCTCACTGGCAAGCAACCTTTGTGTTTTTTATCAATAGAGCCAAGGAAGAGAAGAAAACACTTTGAACACTTCCTTGTTCCACCATTTCTGGGATATGGGGATTGCAATTATTTTTGCAAATTAGGACTTGCCTTTTCTTTCATTGAGTTGAGAATTCTCTTGCTTGCAATAAAAGTTATAACTTGTAGATTTTAATAAAAACTCCAGAGATTTTTTGACTAATAATTAAAAAGAGAAGAGAAAAGCAAACTATTCGAGTAGGATCCTGTGCTGCAAAACATGGTATTTTTTCTACAATTAGAAACCTTAAGTAACAGAATTAAATCCAACTCAGGGATGTATCTGCTGGAAGAAGAAGTTATAATAAGGTCCTAATCTAAAGGGGAGTGGAGAGCCCCACTGTGTTGCTGCCTTGTGCACACTGACAGTAACAGGGGTCACCAGACCAAGCAGAGAGGGCTAGCACTCCTTCAATCACAATATTGTGGACCATTGTGTGTTCATGGAAACTCAAGGAGCAGATGAAGAGTAGAGGTGAAAGTGGAACCCAGAGCGGCTGCTTCAGTTCCTGGGATTTGGCAGTGGAGAAGGGAGCAGGACCTGGAGGGACTTGGACAGGCCCAGCAGCAGACAGGATCTTCCAGGACCTTTCTTTCCAGCATGGCATTGGCTCGCTTCTCCCTCCTCTGTCTCAGCACTTCCATCTCACTTCTTCACCCAGTCACCCCCCACCCCCATTTGCAAGGAGCTCCCACACACACACACTCCAGGCTACTGCATGCAATTTTAGAGACCTGACATACTTCCTAATTTGAAACTGGAGTATGGCATACGGGATCCCTGTAAGTGATCTCAGATTAGATGTGTAGATTTCGGAGATGCAATAGAAGCCTCAAGAGAAAGGATAAAAGCCATGAAGGATTGCCCCCCACACCCCAGCACCAATGGTCACCGTTCCATTTTCTGGCGGCAGCTGCTTTTTTTCAGTGGAGGGTCACTGCACAGCAGGGGGGTCCGGAGCTATGTCCCACGGAGAAAAGTTTGACAACCACTGGCTTAAGGGCGGCTGAAAAACCACTCCCGTTTTGCCACTTTTGGCCAGCTAGCCTGGTTCCTGGCATGGAACGGCCAGCACAGGGGCCTGCCCCTCCCCTGAGCCATCCGGCCCCACCCCCCAGTGCCCGGGGGGAGGTGAGTGGGGCCCTGCAGAGGGCAATTAGCTCAGGGCCCCACACCCCTCTTGGGACGGCCCTGCTGGTAGGGGAACCGAGCCCCTCCCAGTCCAAGGACATCATAAATGGGTAAGGTCTATCTAGTCTGACCCATACTCCCACACAGCATCTTCCCTTTCTTGTAGCCAGAATCTCACTATGTCCACCCTCCTGTCAAGGCCAGGACTTGCCGTGCTCCACTCTGGAATCCCCAATAAGTCACAGAACAAAAGTACAAATTTAAACCATCTCCCATTCTCCTCAGGCTTGACCTTTCATGCCTGTTAAGTTCTCCTGACTGTTCTTCCTGTGAATACCTCCCAGAGCCTTCCCCTAAAAATCCAGACCCTTATCTTTCATCAGGGCTTACCACTGGAGTCAGCCCTACTCTCCATGGTTGCTTCATATCCCTCCTCATACCCTGCACAACTTGTCAAGACAGGAGATGCTAAGGCCAATTCTCCCTCTGGGCTTCCTCCGCAGCCATGCCAGTCTCCAGTCCCAAAGTACAAATAAGGAGTTTTTTCCTTTCCTCCCTGCAGCCCCCTTCTGCTCCAGACTTCCTCTCTTTATCCCAACAACCCAGCTTCCTCCCCAAAAGAGCTTCAGCTCTAATTACACCTGGTCACCCTTCAGATGCAAATCAGGTGGGTTGACTGAGCTCCCATGCCCACATCATCCTTTCATCATACTGGCCCATACAATGTATGGGTTCCAAAACAAACACCCTAACATTTCATTTAACTCTAAAAACCCTAATACTGGCAACAGAAGAGAAGAAATCTACAATATTCAGGTGTCATCTTCTTCTGTTCCAAACAACAATCATCTATAGTCAAACATTCTATATTTGCTTAAGTCTCATTTGTTTCAAAGATGTACCTGGAAACACTATGCTAATCGTCAGGAGGTAGGAATTTATTCAGTTACTGATATAAGACATTTCAAAATGGCTTAGCACAAGAAACACCAAAAATTAAATAATGCTCACTATGGTCAGAATTTGCATACTTTCTGCCCCACTCCCACAGACAAAGATACACCCTACTGGAATGCAAACAGAAGTCTCCTTCAAGAACTGAATACTCAACAAAAAGAACAACATCTCAACTGAACCATAAACAGTAAGTCTTCGTCTACAAAGACTTTGTCCCAATTCTAGCGGTTGGTGGCCTGACATTGAAATAGTTGCAGCCATGGAAAATCCTTTGCAGTGTGGCTTGGTGGGAGACAGCATTGGAATGGGACTCAAGAGACTTATGCTGTATTCCTGGCTCTGCCACTGGGTAACTTTGAACAAATCACTTCAACTCAGTGCCTTATTTTCCCCATACATAAAATGGTACAAAGACACTTACATTCTTTATAAAGCATTTTGATATGCATTGAATATTGATAAAAAGCACTATGCAAGAACTAGGAATAATAAATATAATAATAATGGAGTGGAGAACCACTGCAATTATCCGAGTCATGCAGGAAGACAGATAAGATGCACGGGATGTGGTTTAATAAGGCTGCAACACTATGAACTCATGTGGCATCTATCCAGCAATAATTCATACCATGCAAGTTATCATGTCCTTAATCCTTATTCTCTCAGTGGCAGAATTAACTTTGACCCCTTCCCCCTTCCTTTTTGGCCTTCCTCGGGGCACTCACTTAAAGTTTCAGGATCCCAGCTATCACCTCTTTCAGGCAGAAACCCACGTAACCCCTTCCAGATCATTGGTTTAGGCTTGCCCCTCTGCACCTCACTATTTTTGCTCCAGCAGGTCCAACTAGGATCCAGCATCTGTGGTTACCCTTTCTTCAGGGGTTGCAACAGTGTACACCAATTAGTAACCAGCTTCCCCAAAGCCAAATACCTTCATTCTTAAGGTGCATTTATTATCAGAGTTAAAGCATTACAGAGAAAAACAATAAAAATGTCCTTTACTCATGCTAAGAGCTTACCAGAAACAGACCTTCAGTCTTAGGGGTCTCATTAGGCCAAAGTCTTTCCAGCCTTTCTGCAACAGTTGCCCCACCACTCCTTGGAGAGGGGGTCCCCTCCATTTGCTGACTCAAGTAAGGTTCTGTGCCAGTTTAAACTCACTCTTCATGCTAAAAGCCATTTCTTTGTTGGCTGGTCTCTGGAAAATTCTGTCTCAACCAGGATAAGTAAGCTTCCCCAGGGGGTTTACAACTTGAGAGATTCATCTTAATCACCCCCCCACCACCACCACCACTGTTTTTAGTTCCTAGAAAAGCAAACCTTCCCTCCCCACACCCACACAACTGCATAAGATCCCCAGCCCACAGCAATAACAAACCACCCATAAACTTAACACAATATGGTCCCACATAGTTGCAATATCTGTCACAGTTACCACCATCAGGCCCCAGACCCTCTCCACAGCTGACACCTAGCCTGTTGCCGAGACCCCACTTAAGGAGTTTTCTCCTCGCTGAGGACAGCAGGAGCTTCAACACCACCTCTAACTTTTCTTCTCTTAGGTCCATTTCTTACTGCAGTTTGTCAGGAAACCAGACCGCATATGGAACAAGTACCTGCACTAGATACCCACCAGCTGCTAACCGAAACCTTAACTCTACTCCTGACCCAATGGGTTGCTGAGCTGCTGTGCAGAAGGTGGAAAGAAACCCTCTCTATGCTGGCCAACCAGGCAGTACAGTGTGGGAAAATTCTTTCCTAGTCCCCAAAGGGGTGACTAGAGCAATGCTTATGGCAGATCCAAATCTTGGTGCAGTGCTAATCTCAAGGTTGGGAGCTGCCAATCCTGGTGTGAGATGGGCTCTTGTCACAATCTACATTCCTCCACTGAGCTTCCAGGGGACAATGGGTGACCTGATCCCACCAGTCTGCCCACCAACCTAAGTGAGGCTCCTGTCCCATCCCCCTCCCCCCAGCCATCTTCCTCTCCCAATGCCAAAGGGTGAGGAAGACCATTAAAGGAGCCACTGCTCCTTCTTCCTGCCATTCCAGCCAGATACACCATCCTTGAGACAGCATGAGTGCTTTTGCTTTCACCAAGTTTACTTCAACTTATCAATTAGCACAAACTCCACTGAAGCAGATATTTACTTTCCTTGTCTGTATTTAGGGTTCATTTGGGTGCAGCTAGTCAATGGCTGGCAAGTGATTGCCCATTTGGATTGAATTCCCAACCTTGACAAGGCCTAAATTCATATTTCAGTGACTATTATATACAGGACCAAGTTTGCCTGTTAACACTCTCATAAAAAAGAATCACTAAGTAGAATATCTTGTCTGTTAAAGGACTATTGCATTAATTTTACTAACATCAACAACAAATTCCAAACTCATTCATTTGTGTAAATGATGCTGATAATTTGATCTGCCTCTGAAAAAGAAAATGACTTGCTTTAATGTAAAAGATCACTCTTAGTCACTGCTGCATGAAGTGTTTAGAGTTTCAAGGTAGTTCATCAAAAGGCTATTTGCATTTCCAAACCATCTCTTTACTTTGCCCTTCACATGATATTTTCTGTTACCTGGACTGGAATTATCACCAAGTAATAACTAGGGCCTGAACAGATGTGAATTCCTCTCTTTAAAATGCCAGTCAAAAGTTCTCAGTTGCACACAGCAAATTAATTGAATCTAGATATTTTCATGACAAAAGGGTTCATATACAGTACCCATTTGAAAACAAGAAATGTCTCATATATTATATTTACAGGCAACAGGGTCACAGAGGACACCATCACAAGTTTACTGACTAGTTCTTAGCTTTGAATGTTAATTCCCTTTTAAGTAACAATAAAGACAGTGAGGTGTAAAGAAACTTTAATGTCAACTCATCTGTATTATTAACTAATCTGTAAATACTACCCTTTTAATTTAAAGGAAACAGCCTTTAAACCAACTATCTGCAGTGTTGTTATAGAATAATGAGATAATCTTTTGACATGCAGAAGCAGTTTAAATATCTAGACAACAATATAACAATTGATACTGGACTAGAGTAATTAAGTCATTATCCCCATACAATGTGTTTTTGCTACAGGGAATCAGCAAAAATGTGTTGCAGCAAGCCAGACACACCTTCTAATGATGAATAAAAAGATTTACACATAACCCAATATATTTTTCCCCAAGCCAACTAGAGTTTAAGAGTGTGGAGGAAAGAAAGTAACACAGGATGCTCTACGAACTTCCCAAAACAGAGAGTTTTGGTTTTAATTTAGTTAATTAAATAAAGGGCAAAGTGAGGGCAATTATAAATGGAGGAGTCAATTCAGAGCTAAGGAGAAGAAAAAGCTTTTATGGTTATGAAAGTGTGAACCACTAACAAAAGGAACCTCGTTATGTGATCTAAAAACTTTGCAAAAAAAAAAAAAAAAAACTAAGACGGCTTGCACAATAGTAACTCCTTAAGGACTCGATCCTGCAAAGTGCTGAATAATTTGGCCCCGATCCAGCAAAGCGTTTAAACATGCGTTTAAACTCTCAACAATGAAATAAATGGGACTACTCAGGTGCTTAAAATTAAGCATGCACTTAAGAGTTTTTCTGGATAGGGGCCAGAGTGCTCCACACCTTCCAAGATGGAGCATTAAGAGAGGGCTAACAAACACTATAGAAAGGTGTGCTCTTTACCAAGCTCCACATACCAGGAGTGGGAGTCAGGGTTGCCAATTTTTTGTCAATCTACAGAGAGTCAGGGAGAAAAAATGTGAAATTTTACCGTTGTCCATAAATCTGTTAAAAAAGAAAAACGACAGCAAAAACAGCCAGAGATGGGGAAAGCGTCCTTCGAAGTCTCTTGCAGCCTCACCTCCTGCCAGTCCAGACAGCCTGCAGGCAGGGAGCAGCAGCAACTCTGTCCCCCAGCCCTGCTGGATGCCCCAAGCCACCCAGCCCTGGCTCCCTGTGCCACAGGCTGCTGCCTCCACAGCTGTCTGCCACTTGTAGTTGCAGTGATAGTGGTGGGATGAGACTAATTGGCAACCCTGAGTGCAGTGGAGACTAAAAACGGTAACTCAGATTAATTCTCACACAGAAATCTAATCCATCTGAAATGTTTCTGGCTGAAGATAAATCAGCTGGAAAGAACAACACAAGAAGGAAAATGGTTTGATTCCCTCAAAATCTTAGCACAAAGAAGGCCAAACAGTAACAATGGTGAATTACTAACATAATCGCATGTCATACAAATGGATGCAAAGACTTCAAACACACATGCAACTATCTAGATCAGGTTTGGCCAACTCAGGAGCCACATGCTGCTCTTGAATGAAAAAGTGAGGCTCATGGAAGAAAGCTAGAGGAAAACCGCCCCAGCCTAGGAGTTTTACATCTCCCACTCTGAGCATGTTCAGGGGGAGTCCCAGCCTGTGCCTAATCACTGGAGTGGCCAGGTAAGGGGACCCTGAGGAGTGTGGGGGGGGGTCAGCCTGGGGGCACCAGCATCAGTGCCTGGGGGCTAGAGAGGGGGTCAGGATGGTGGGGAAAAGCAGTGGCATGGTCATAGAGGGTGGGAAGAAGCGGTGGCATGGTTGAAGAGGGAAGGGAGAAGCTAAGTTTTCACTGTATAGGTAGGCCTAATTTTCATGGTAACCCTTAAGTAATTATTAGAATCACACTAGTAGGATCAATATTTGCCCTCTTTTTATAATAAAATTAAAGTGTGCAATGAATTTTAAACTTAATAATTTTGGAGTAGGTAAAATATGGCTATATGCCTCAGCGCAGCTCTTGAAGGTCAATCAACTTGTGTGGCTCTTGAGTTCCAAAAGTTTGGCCACCCCTGATCTAGATATTAAGATAGTGGCAAACTAAACAGTAGGATTAGGTTTAACTCTCCCAAGTCACCTACTACTGTATAGCTAGGAGACAGAAGGAACACAAACAATTAAAAGGCACTTGGAGGTTTTTTTGTTTGTTTTTTTTTAAACCTGGAGCAGATCTTGGATACCAGCTCCATGAACTATAAAAGAATAACTGGAGAACAGAAGCAGCTGTTGAACATTTGCTGGAACCTGAAGCAATTCAGGCAATAAAGTAGTACAGTTAATTTGGTCTTTGTTGCGCTCAAAGTTGAAAGAAACAACTGAACATGATGTCAAATAAGAATGTTATTTCTAATTAAAACAGTGCTGGAAGAGTAGCACCATACAACCATTATTCTCTCACTTGCTGTGCTCAGTTTCCTACTAAGATACATTTCAGTGGTGTCCTAGACAACCCATGTCTCTAAGCACTAGGACTCATTCTTGAGAACTGAGAATTGACTACTCCTTCCTGTGATGACTGCTGCTTCAGGATAGCATGTCACTCATAGAACCATAGAGTTAGAAGGGACTTCATGAGGTCATCTAGCCTAATCCCCTGCCAAAAAAAGCAGGACCACTCTCACTAAATCATCCCAGCCAGGATTTTGTCTAACCGAGCCTTAAATATTTCCAAAGACGGAGATTCCACCACTTCCCTAGATAGGCCATTCCAATGCTTCACCACCCTCCTAGCAAGAAAGATTTTCATAATATCCAACCTTGACCTCCCCTGCTGCAACTTAACACCATTGCTCCTTGTTCTGTCCTCTGTTACTACTGAGAACAGCCTAGCTCTGTCCTCCTCGGAGCATCCTTTCAAGTAGTTGAAGGTTGCTATCAAATCTGCCTTCAGTCTTCTCTTCTGCAGGCTAAATAAGCCTTAGTTCCTTCAGTGTCTCTTCATAGTTCTTGTGCGACAGCCCCTTGATCATGTTTGTTGCTTTCCAATGGACTCTTTCTAATTTGTCCACATCCTTTTTGTAGTGGGGAGGCCAAAACTAGACACAGTACTCCAGATGCAGCCTCACCAGTGCCGAATAGAGGGGAGCAGTCACATGCCTCAATGTGCTGGTAACACTTCTACTGATGCAGCCCAGTGTGCCGCTGACCTTTTAGGCAGCAAGAGCACACTGTTAACACATATCCAGCTTCCCATCCACCATGATCCCCAGGTCCTTTTCTACAGTGCTGTTACTTAGCTGATCACTCCCCAGCCTGTAGTAGTGCGTGGGGCTTTTCTATCTCAAATACAGGACTTTGCACTTGTCCTTGTTGAACCTCATGAGATTTCTATTGGCTCACTGCTCCTATTTGTCTAGGTCTCCCTGAATCCTATCCCTGTCCTCCAGTGTGTCTACCATTGCCCCCAGCTTGGCGTCATCCGCAAACTTATTGAGTGTGCAATCTATCCCATCATCGAGATCACTAATGAAAATGTTGAACGGAACTGGCCCCAGGACCAACCCCTGGGGCACACCACTCGTTACTGGTTGCCAACTAGACTCGGAGCCATTGATTCCTACTTGCTGAAACCATTGATCCATCCAGTTTTCTATCCATCTTACCATCAACACATGCAACCCATACTTCCTTAACTTGCCGGCAAGAGTGCTGCGGAAACCGTATCAAAAGCCTTGTTAAAGTCAAGGTATATCACATCAATGGCTCTTCCCACATCCAAAATCCAGTCATCTCATCACAGAAGGTGAGGAGGTCGGTCAGGCATGATTCACCCTTGGTGAATCCATGCTGATTGTTCCTGATTACTCTATTTTCCTCCAAGTGTTTCAGGATGGATTCTTTGAGAACCTGCTCCATGATTTTTGCAGGGATTGAGGTGAGGCTGACAGGTCTATACTTCCCCGGATCTTCCATTTTCCCTCTCTTGAAGATAGGTACTATACTTGCTTTTTTCCAGTCCTCCAGCACCTCCCCTGTTCGCCACAAGTTTTCAAAAATAGTGGCTAGCGGTTCTGCAATCTCATTAGCCAACTCCCTCAGCACCATTGGATGCAGTTCATCCAAACCCACAGATTTGTGCACATCCAACTTCTTAAGTAGAACCTAACCTGAGCTTCCATCAACAAGGGCCTCTTCTTCTCCTCTCCAGTTTACCGTACCCAGGGTAGTGACCAGGGAGCTGGCCCTCCCTGTGAAGACTGAAGTAAAAAAAACATTGAGCACGCCAGCCTTTTCCTCATCCTCCACCACAAGGATACCTGCCCCATTCAGGAAGGGACCTACACCATCTTTGATCCTCTTCTTGTTATTGACATACTTGTAGAACCCCTTGCTGTTGTCCTTCATATCCCTTGCTAACTGCAACTCCTATCATCCTTTGGCCTCACACTAACTTTAAGCTAGTTACTGAACTAGATGATGATGTACCCAGAATGAAATGTTTGTAAGTTAATGGTTGCCATGACCAGACAGAGAAAAGTCAGGAAACTGAAAGCTCAGGGTGAAATTCCCACCTCAGCTCAGGCTGTTGTACAAAGGAGGAGGAGGAGGACAGAGGATAAGACACTAGTTTGGGACTCAGTAGGCCAAAGATCTATTCCACATTCTGCCACTGACCTTCCGCATGATCTTGGGCACTCCTTTCACCTCTCTGAGGCTGTTTCCTTCTCTCTTTTATCTTGCATACTTAATCTGTAAGGTTTTTGAGGTAACATCTAATTCTGTGTGCTACTATAATAAATACTACTGGTTTTATAAAAAATAAAGAACAGATACACCAGAAATTGGGCTCTTTATTCAGCTACAATGAAGCCAAGTAATATTAAAAGGATGTTTTCGCTGCTGAAAGAGAACACTCTCCTGCCCATAGTAGGTCTCTAACATCATTCTCTAACTCCTCAGAGAACAGAAGCGCAGGTGAACTTATCTATATGAGATGACAAGTATTTGGACAATCTGAGTTCACATGCTTAATTTTTTTTTAAGCTTCATGAAATTATCCCTGAAGAACTTCATTCCTGGAGAACAGCAATTCTCTACTAGATGGGCTGAGGACAATCATAAAAATGGGGACAAGGGAAAGACTGCATGAGAAACATTTTGACATGCTGTCTCACCTCATATACATTCTCCAGAACAGTACGCTCACGTATTAATAAAATACTTGCACCATACTCTGATCACGTAAAAAGCCAGATGAGCGCTAAGTACTGTATGTAGCAATGATACCATCAAACAAGGCAAACTACAAGGATCCAGTGGTCCCCACCATCAACCTGCAGGTAGCAGAAAAAATGAAAGGAAGCTACTATTGCAGCAAAATTAGGCCTTTCTGCATTTGTGAACTGCTGCCTTCAGTACAATGCAACACCACCCAAAATACAAATAGGTATCCTTAACAGGATACATTCTGAGATCAACTCCTCTGTAGGCCCATCTCCCCACCAGAAATGAAGTGGTCTCCAAAGAGTGTCTTAATTTATTCTAAGATGATCCTGAAGAGATTCCTAGGATAACTGCCCATTAGTGACAACAGTTGCTCCCTTCAGCTAGTTCTGAAATCTTTTTAGCTACTAGCACAGACATGGTACCACAATTTTCATGACTTACTAGAAGTGCAGTTCAGATTGCCACACTTTCTGTAACACTCAACTGGTTTACAGCCTGGGCTTAATAAACAGATGTTACACTAAGGAAAATAACCTTTAAAATATTCAAACTATGCAGGCAACTGTAGTCACAAATACGAAAGGAAATGAAGAGACAAAAAGGTCTCCAGCTCCCTATTCCACTCGCCTACATAAAACATTAAACTACCTGCTTACAAAAAAGACACTTCTAGGACCGGCCCAACCATAAAGGTGAACCAGACAGTTGCCTAGGGTGCCGGGCTTTAAGGGGTGCTAAACTAGATAGAAGTGAATTCTTTTCTCTATTTAAAAATATACACCAGTGTTCTCTCTTATAATGGGAAGAGGGGCACCAAAGTCACAGTTTATTAATAAAAGAAGCGCTTCATTTTGTCAACCTAACCTGTAAAGAAACAGCAGAGATCAAGCTTAAATAGCTATCCAGGTAGAGAAATAAGGAGGTTCCTTTTGGTGACAGGACCAACTGAAGGGGAAATATGCTATCTTATCTGAGTAACTGAGGATGTTCTCATTCAGTTTAATAAACGAAGCTTGCTCAGAGAACAGAAATATATCAGGCACAAAACACACACAGGACACTTAGAACAGCCAACCTACCTGAATGTCTTTCAGGAGACTAAAATGTGCACATCCCTTGTAGCTCAAGAGCTAAATCATGTCATCAGTCAGGCTCAAGAACACCTCTCACTTAGACCATCCAAGGGAAAAAAAAATTTCATATTCAATTTTAAAAAAATGTAAAGCACTACAAGAGACTTTTTAAAAAACGTAGCAACTTAGATGCTCAAAATAAGTTTTGCAAGCCATTCAACAAGAAGTTGGGCCTCTGCTGCTGTAGAATGTAAAATTAAAAAAAGCTATCCTCAGAGAAGAACAAGCAGCTGGTAAAGGGGAAAAACAGAAACCAAAACAGAAAGGATACACAGTACTTCTTTACATGATTGTTTCTAGGACTCTCCAGGGATGGACTTGAAGCACTAGACCTATACAGCAATATTGCTTTCACTGCAGGTCTGCACATCGTATGTATGTAATGTGGGATTTTTCAAAAGCACTTACTCAGTTCTGGCCTAGCTCTTGTCCCATGGGAGTCAAAGGTGAAACTCCCATTTTATTCAATGGAAGCCACAGATTCCAGTGACAGCAGCAATAGGATGGTGTTGAGCACTTACCTTTAAAGACTGAGGCTATAGTAGAACATCCTGCATGAGAATTGCTACATACAGCACAGTATCACAAACCTGTGAGGTGCTGAGCACCACAGGATTTGAAGCAGCTCTGCATCTGCTTAGTGCTTCAGAGGCTTGGAGCCGAAATGAGACTTCATCATCTCTCTCACCAGGAAGCACTGTTTTAAGCAGTTTTCAAATTAGGTTTGTACCACCCTCTTTCAAGGTATATTTGCAGCACATAGAGTTGAAGGTCAGAGGGAGCCATTATGTCAAATAGCCTGACTCCATCTCATAGACCAGAAGTTTCACCCAATGACTGCTGTTCTGAGCGGAAGAACTCACTGTGACTAAAGCATGTCTTACACGAAGGTATCCAGTCTTGAAGAGAAGGCATGAAGACATAAAGAACCCACCGCTTCCCATGGCAGTTTGTTCCAATGGTTAATAACCTGCACCATTAAAAATTTATGCCTGATTTCTAATTTGAAATTTATCCAACTTCAAACTTCCTGCCATAGATTCTGATTACGCATTTTCTACTAGATTAAAAAGCCCATCAGTAACAAAAATTTTCTCCTCATGAAGGTACTTACTGTAATCATGCCAGCTCTTAATCTTTTCTTTGGTAAACTAGGCAGATTGACTTCTTTACTTTTCTCACTGTAGGGCCTTTTTTTTTTTTTCCCCTCCAGCCCTCAAATCATTTTTGTGACTCTTCTCTGTGCATTCTCTAATATTTCAATGTTCTTTTAAAAATGTAGGCACCAGAACTGGGCACAGCATTCCAGTAGACATCTAACCAATGCCACGTACAGAAGTCACACACCTCCCTATCACGCTGATACTCTGTGGTCCTATTTATAGATCCAAGGACTGAATTAGCCCTTTTGGCTGCAGCACTGCACTGGAACTTTGTGTTAATTGTTTTTCCACTAAAATCCCTAAATCCTCTTCAGAGTCACTGCCTTTCTGGATACTGTCCCTTTTCAGTAGGTATGATCTCTATTCCTTATTCCCAGATGTGTAACTTTGCATTTGGCTGTATTAAAAACACCTTCTTTGAATAGGCCCAGCCTATCAGTGATCCAGATATCTGTGTGTGACTGCTCTCTCACCATTATCTACCATTTGGACAATCTTCAAGTCATCTTCAAATTTTATCAGTGATTTGATATTTACTTCCAGATCAATGATAAAAAATGCTGAACATCAGGGTAGTACCAAACTCCATGGAACCACACTAGAAATATCTTAATCAAAGATGACTCCCTATTGATGATTTTTTGAGATCACTTAGCCAGTTCTTAACCTATTTAATATATACAGTCTTAATATCTGTAAAAAAATGTTTAATCAAATGCCTTATGGTGCTAAGTCAAATGTCTTACAGGAGACCAAGAATACTACAGCTACCCAGCTCTCTTTTGTTAACCAAGTGTGTAATCTCCTCAAAGAATGAGGTTTATATTTATGACAAAATCCATTTTTCAAAAATCTGTACTGATCGACATTGTGTTTGTTTTCTTTAATTCTTTACTAATCAATTCCTTTATCGTCTTTTCCATTATTTTGGCCAGGATTTATGTCAAGATAGCTAGCACACAGTTACCAAAAAGTCATTCCTCCTACCTTTTTTGAATACCGGCACAATATTAATACTCTTCCAGACTTTGCAATACCAGTAAATTTCCTGAAGTTATAATGAATGTCAAGCACACTAAAGATTTCCACAACCAATTCTTTTAGTATCCTTAGCCCAGGGCTCAACAAAACCCAGGTGCCAGGTCACCATGACAACTGGGGTTTATAGCCTGGCTCCTAGCTCGCCTGCAGAAATGCAGCAGAGCAGAACCCTCTGGTGACGAAACAGAAACAAAAACAAACACAACACCCCCCACCTGCCAGCAGCTAGCTGGGAGCCAGTTTTGTCAAGCTCTGCCTTAGGCACAAATTAGTCAGGCCTGTCTATTTGAAAATGCCTGTTCCTACCAGATGATGTCTAACATCCTCATTGGTTAGAAATGCACTGGAAAGTACTTCATCCTCCTCGTGACACAAGCGCATCATTTTGTTTCTTTCTAAATACTAACTTGCAATTGTTACAGCACCCTCATGACACACTCCAACAGTTCTTAAGTTAAAGAATGAAAAATACATAGTAACATTTTGCAGGAAAGAATAATAATTAGTACAGCCATCCAGTTGAACATTGTTAAACAAAATAATAGTCTTTTTCTGTTAACTTTTTCTACACAATCACTAGTTCACAGCTCACACCAATCTACCCCTACACTTTAGAAGCAAAAATCAACAGCAACATTCCATATCACAGGAATACAAGACAAAAAAAAAATCTATTATTATTTGTCAAAGGCTGACACTATGCTCTGTCCTGTAAACAAAGAGTAAGATGCAAATTCTGCTCTCAAGGGGCAACTGCTGTAATTCAGGATTTGTCTACCCTGGTGCTTATACCAGCAAAACTTTTGCCATATACGGCAGAGTTGCCAACCTTCTGTTTTAGTTTTTATTGACATGAAGATCTGAAGTTTAGTTATTTTTCTGACAACACTAAAAATACCATCATCAATACAATAATGTTACAATATTATAATCAAGTCATACTGTTAGCAGCCAAGAAAAGGTTTGGCTGCTAGGCTAGAGAGATGAAAATGATAGAGGAGGAAATGGGGAGAGGGACAGGACAATAAAGGCAAGAATGCTGGGCCAGCGGGTGATGGGAAAGGCTCTGGGAGAGGACTGGAAGGGGTCCCACCATAGGTAGGATAAGGAGCCACAGACGCAATGTCACATGCAATCTTTCTCCTCCCCTCCCCCCACAAACACAGGGGGGCCTCCTGTGCAATCTGTCTCATCTGTGCCCTGCTGATGCTAACTCAGGCTTTCTGGGTGCAGAGGCTCCGTAACTCGTCCAGCAAAGACGGGCTTAATGAGGCAGGAAAAAGCAGGAATCCAGCTGCACAAAAGCCCCACCCCCACCACTCTGCCATGGAGATCAGTCGAAGCAACTGCTGAACACTAGTGGCTTAAGGGCAAGGCCAGAATGTGTATGAACTTTCCTCCCACTCATCTGTATCAGCCCCATCTACCCTGGATCCAGCCTTTGATCAAACCCCATGCACCCTCTGTAGTGCTGCCCTGCAGTCGGATGGTACCTTGTGGGTTTCAGTGCTGGAAGACCTCCACTTCTATCCATGCTGAGCAGCCCAGCGTACAGACAACTGGAAGCCTTCCAGCACAGGACCGGAGGAAGCATCCAAATGCTCAGTCCCACTCCTCTCCAGGAGAGATTTTTACAGATGTTCTCTTTTAATTATGGACTCACAGACAACAGTAAATTTGCACGCTTTTTAAATGGACAGCCTGGAAATTTACAGACATTTAGCAACCCTGATTCAGGGCTGTGGGGAAAAGCCACACTGGTGAGTGACACAAATTTTGTGGGCATAAGTATGAGTGCAGACAGTGTTATGTTAGTGGGAAAACTCGCACCTGCTGACACAACACAGCTACTTATACCAACATATCTTTGATGACCTGGGCAGGGTGGTTTTTCCAAACCCCTGAATGACAAAAGTTCTGCTGGAATAAGCACCAGTGTAGACAAGCCCTCAGCCACAGAAAATACAGTTCAGACACCCCTGACTAAACAGACGGATGCTACAGAGATGCTGGCTCGGGTGAGGGGTCACTTATTTTGGAGTATCAATTCTGAGTCATTAGCTTTGGATTAGGAAATTTTTGATGCTTTCAGAAGATGTTTTTAGAAGGAATTTTTAAAGTCTTTTCAGGACACCTTGGACAATAGACATGTTATTGAGAACGGATAAAAAAAGATCAAAGCAACTTGCAATTTGGTGTTATCACATCCTTAAACGTGCAGATTATAGGCGTATAGTTTGGTGGGAAAAGAGAACAGAAGAAATGTTTAGTTTAGGAAAGAAAAGAACACTCATATTGTGAAAGAATGGAGCTAAACAAACAGGAACGCTGACAGACCCTTAATTACCACAGAATTATCAACGTGTTTAATGTTAGAAACACACTCATCTCTCCTGTTCGCTTTGTTTGAGAATGTGGTATTCTTATTCACATGGCACTGATTTTCTTATTCTCTCTCTTCCTCTCTCACATACACACACGCTCATGCGTGCACACACTCTTCTAGTGCAAAAATAAGCAAATGGAGCCTTCTGAAGGCTCTGGAATTCATTTGAACAACTGCATCAAACAAAAAAGAGGCAAAAGAAAGTAACTTCCAAAGGATCAGGTACATCACAACTTGACAAGGGCAACATATGTACAAATGTTTTGGGACATTTATGCAGCCACAAGTGATTTCTTATATTCTAATAACTGGAATGCTGATCAAGCAAGGAGTCCATCACATGAGCATTTGTGGGAGAAAAAAAGTTCATGCAATAAATAAATTTACTAGTCTTTAAGTGCCATGGGACTCCTTGCTTGTTTTGCTAAACTAGACAAACACGGCTGCCCCTTTGGAACTTGGAATGCTGATGTTCTTGAACTGCTGTCTTTTAAATTACATGAGTAATTAGAAACTATACTTGTCCTTGGTCTGCATACTACCATATGCCAGTCAATTTGAAAAGATTATGTCTCTCTCAGACTAGCAAAACCTGTGCTTTTTGACAGACAATGAAATAAAATGAAACAAGTCTTACCATTTTGATGCCAGTGGAAAATGTGACTGGTTTGACTGGTCTGGGTTTTTCCAGCTGTATTTCTAGCTGTGTGGATCTGTCTTTATGTTGAGCTAAAAGCAAGGAGGCTGGCAGATGGGAACTTTCCTGTAAACATATTGAAACATCGATTGAAATAGTCAAAATATTCAAATATTCAAAAGGAAAAAATGCATTCTTCAAACCTGCAAATGTCATCTAAAAAGGCCATCACCAGCTGAAAGAGGTTATGCTAAATATTCTCTATGAGAAATGGTTTACAGAAAACGATCACTTTCAGTAATAAGAAAAAGCTGCAGAAGCCTCATAAATCAGAATAATCTGCAAACAACCGGTTTTTATAGAATCCACATTAAAGACAATATAACGGGGTCCTTATTGCAACTGGCCAATGCAACCATATTATTAAAATAAAAAAAATTAGAACATAATCACAGAAGGAGTAGTGGAAAGCAGTATAACTTGGATCAGATGTTTACCTAAGACGCATTCTTTCTACAAATGAATTCAGACCCGTTCGAAATTGTTTCCCATTAGATTTCACCTGAGGCCGTTTGGAAATGATCCTTGCTCTGCCTCATACAATGGTACTATTGTAAATGCAACCAGCAGCATATTTATTTTCTCCTTTACCAACTTGTTTTTAGGGAAGCCAGCCAATATTTTAAAAATACATATATATAAGTAATGAAGTAAATAGTTAACTTGCTTAACTACTTAAAGTCTTAAATTTAGGCTACAACAAAAAGATTCTTAACATGTATACACAAACCACATTCCACATTCCATAGACAGGGGGACAAATTATTGGCTAAATCATTCTTTATTATACTAGCCTGATTATCTACACTAACTCTAAGATCTTCCAACTTCTGTCTCCTATTGAAGCAGTGGAGGGAAGGAGGACAAGAAATTAGGGTTGATTACTCCCAGACTCCTTTGCAGAGCATTTTATCCACAAAGCACTCATGACAGTGCATGCATTTCTGCTCTGAGGAAGCAAAGAAATGCTGATTTGTACTCCACCTTTGTTACTAACTTATAAAGCAAGTGAACCCTCAAGGCCAGACTGTGACTGTAAATATTTTATTTTAAAGAGTTAAAGGTAGAAATATGACCTTCAATGGGAATTAGGCACCTGTGCCTCTGAAAATCTCCTGAACTGACACTAAACCAGTAAGCTGCACCCACACCTATTACTGTAAGACTGAGCCCCCCTCCACACCCTTCCTATTGGTTGTTATACTCACTCACTGACCCTTGTCTTCAACTGTAAATATTTAAGGGCAGAGACTGTCACTCAAAATGGAACCCTAATCTCAGGCATGGGATCATACAAATGATCCGGAGGAAAAGCACGGTCCTGCAGGTGTCCAAGCATAGGTTCAGCACCCTTATTCTCTGCGGAACAGGGACTGCTCCCCCTTCCAGTTTACATACTACTAAAAAGAGAATTTGAATCATCTATTTGCTAGGCTAGGGCCTAAATTTTTAAGCACCTATACATCATCCTACACACTCACAGCCTCAGGTGTTGTTATATAGCAATAGCGAAGACTAAAGTGCCGCACAACTCCCTGTTGTTTTTTTACCTTAACAAATGCTAATTCTTTTTTTTCTCCAGTTTTCAGACTGAACATGCTCTCTGTGGTAGCAGTAATGGGCAAGGAGCCTTAAGTTTTTTGTCCTCTTCCATGTTTGTTGGATTTCTCATGCAACACCAAAACATCAGCCAATTTCTGAGCTAACTTCTCAGCAGTTTCTACATTAACAGAGAGATGCACAATTCTGGGAAATCAACACTGCACCAGCAAACCACAGTGCTCTTGATTCACTGTTTGTCATCTCCAATAAGTGCACAACGTTTTTAGTTAACTATCGCTACAGAGCAATAAAGAGCTAGATATAGACCAGATCCCGTAAATATTTATGTATCCAGCTTGCAAGCCACCTTAGCATATTCCTGATTCTGTGAGCAGGAGATAACACTTCCCTTCCCCCAGTGTAATTAAGAGAGTCACGAGGGGCCAAGTCGCAGAAACCTGTCCCCACCTGCCTATAGGGAACATTGCTGCCCAGAATTCATACAGCACAACAGGCTCATCCTTGCCTGGACACGCACTCCCAGCCCCATTCAGCCTCTGGCACACCTTCAACATGAAAGTGGCTGAAACAGGACTGAGAATCTGAACCATAAATACACCAGGGATTTAAGTAACATCTCTAGTATTATTAACATGCAATCACTCCACAGTGAATATTGTACTTAAAGACATGTTCACACTGTTTGCCCAGGCCCAAGCTCTCAAAGTCTGGAAGATAAGCAGCATTGCTCAAAGCGAACCAGATTTATAAGATTTAAGTTACAACTGGCACATTCGTGAGAAGTGGCAGCCGTCTCCCTCAAAGGAAGACGTCATCAGAAACACTGGCAGCATGAAATCTGTCCAACCATACAGGAGGCATCATGATATAGCAGATAGAACAATGGACAGGGATTGAGGAAACGTCAGGTGTTTTCCCAGCTTGGCCACTGGCCTACATGTGACCTTGGGCAGATGTCCATCTGTCTGCTTCTCCTCCTATCTTATGCCTCTCTGGTCAACTTAAATAGTAAGCTCTTAAGGGCAAACCAGTCTCTTATTACATTTGTTACCATCTAGCACAGTGTTTCCCAGCCCGGGGTCCGTGGAGCTGGGGCCGGATGTCACGAGAGCCTCCGATTGCCAGCGAGACCAGGCTTCCAGCCAGCATGGAGCTTCCCCCAGACAGGGAGTATTTAAAACTCCTGCCCCTAAGCATGGTCTGCATGCTCTGGGAGGGCAGCCTGGGGGTGGCCAGGTGCCAGGAGCTCCAGTGAACAGGTAAGGGTGGGGGAAGGGACCCTGGGGGGCAAAGAACGAGCTGGTGGGTGGGAAAACGGGGTGGCCATGACTGCGGCGGCTCCCCAGGGAGGGGGATTGGGCCATGGCCACATCAGCCCCCGCTCCCTGGCACAAGAGCAGTGCAGGCCAAATAGCCTGAAGGGGGCCGCAAAAAGATTTCCATAGTTTGAAAGGGGTCCCCAGCCTTAAAAAGTTTGAGAACCCCTGATCTAGCAAAAATGGCTGAAGCCTCTAACCAATACTGTAATTTGAACAACAGGGCCATAACAAGACTTTTTGTCACCTGGGGCAAGCAGCCCCAAAGGCACCCCCTCATCCTGGGCCTGATTCAGCCCAGAAGCTGAGCCAACACTACGCTGCTGTCAGATGGTGGTGCGGAGCTGGGATCCATCCCCAGTCACTGCCGACCATCAGCACAGAGCCCGATCTGCCTCCTGCTGCCACTGGGGGGCCTCCCCACCGGTGCCTCTCCCCAACTGCTGGGCCTCCCCCCTACACCCCCACCAGAGGACCTGTCCTGGGATGGCAGCAAAGGAATGGAGCATACCCAGGGGTTAAAGTATCATTTGACTGGCCCCAGAACCCACCTAATCTCTGGGCCACCTTCCTGTATTGTCCAGGCCCCCTTTATGCAAGTGCGGGCCTCAGCACAGGTAAGCATTTACAACTGCTTCTCAGTACCATATGCATTGGTTATCGCTCTATAAAATATTTATAATTTTATATCGCATTTATGTCTATATTAATCATTGTCACAAACTAGCAAACACTGCATAACACAATAAGTATTGTGATTAACAATGTGATAATTAAATAAATTGTGATATAGAATTGAACACAATGCAACACAGTGATATGTGATATGTAACTGAACACAATGCATAAGCTGAAACAATTAAGAAACAAAAACACAAAACTGCATTTATTGCTTGCAGTAAAACACAGATATGCAAAATCTCAAACTTTAGAGAAACTAGACAGAATCCTGTGGCACTTTTAAAGATTTATTTATTCCATGAGCTTTGAGGAGAAAATCCCATTTCCTCAGACACTTCATTTTCAGCGTGTCTGACACAGTGGGATTTTCTCCCACAAAAGCTCATGCGCTAAATAAATCTGTCAGTCTTTAAAAGTGCCACAGGACTCTGTTTCTCTACAACAGACTAACACAGCTACCCCTTTCAGTCTCGAACTTTAATAGTTCAGTCTCCACAGTCCATTCATCCAGTGCTCTCGCTGCTCTTAATTTATGTCCTGGTGCTGTAAAAGCCTGTCCATCAGGAAATGGATTAAGACGAACAATTCTTTTCACATACCACCACCACACAGCACTTTCATAATCTTCAGTCATTATTAATCTGAGCTGGATTTGAACTAGCCACAAGTGAAAGGTTCAGTAACTCATTACCCCCTCTCTGCAGCCAGTCAGTTCCCCTAAAATAGGACAGCTACAGTAAGGAGTATGTTAAGCAGTCTTATCAAGAAAGCTTTTAAAGCAACCTGCCTCTCCCCTGCAGGAGATTAGCTGCAGACTCAACTAACAAAGCACTTTTTTATTCTTATGTGAAACATAACATAGCAGAGAAACGACCTGGCATAAAACCACCAAGTTTTGTTAACATCAGCCTCCTACCTGCATAAACAGGCACAAGGGTCTTAGTGTCTAAGGAAAGTGTGTAGTGGCTCAGAAGGAAGGATTATATGAAGTGGGATTTTCTCCCATGAAAGCTCATGCAAAAAATAAATCTGTTAGTCTTTAAGTGCCACAGGACTCCTTGTTTGTTTGTTTTACTGAACTAAACTAACACAGCTACCTTTTTGGATTATAGCAGGCTGAGAGCATTAGGTGCCAAGGCCTGTTGGTAGCAAGAACAGAAGGATCTGCCCTACTAGCTATCAATGGCAGGATGCGTCCCCCTCGCTCAAATCCATAGGCCAGCCACAGAGGAAGATCAGTTACTTCAAGAAATTGATGCCTTTTGAAAGACTCTTTATAAGTGACTATGACTTTATAGCCAGCCATGCCATCCCTCCATGTCTCCCCCAGGTACCAGCTGCCCTGGCTTCATCCATCACTCACTTCTCCAACCACCCCACCCACCAGCAACCCATCATTCATCTCCTACACACCCCCCAACGCACTTGCCCTCTTCATCTTCCTTCCCCCACCTTCTCCCTAACCTGTCTCTTTCCCCGGAGCATTATTTTTAAGAACAGGTAATTTTTTTATACAATTTTTAAAAATTATTCTTATGAAAGTTCTGCTGGAAACCTGCGTTATTTCAAACACTCCAGAGATGCACCGTAGGGAGTCTGGCACTTGTTTCTCACCTTTCCAGCCCATCCATGGCACTGCCAGCAACCTGCAGCCTGGTCTCTTCCAGAGAGCTTCACGCAACCAAAGCAGCTCCAGCCCCCCTCCCCCTAAAACCCACTACCAACCTCTTCTCCCAGCTATTACAGGGAGCCTGGAGTTACTTCTTCCACCCCACTGGTGCCCCACCTGGCCCAAAACAGCCCCCTGTTATTGCCCCCAAACCACCCCACAACTCAGTGCCCTACTTGGCTCAAAACCACCCTGAATGTCTGTTGCCCCCATCTAGGCCCTCCTAGCCACCCCCCCAGCCCAGCACGAAACTGTCCACCCCCCATTTCCTCTAAACCACCTGCCCCCCCCGGCCCCAAAGCTGCCCACTTCCCCACCCTACGGCCCACACCACTGCAGCTGGGCAGCTATCGTCCCATCTGGGTCTCTCACTCACTCGCTCACCCCCCAGGATTGCTCAGATTCCCACCCCAAACTGTCTTTCTGCCAGCCCCTCCCCCCTTGCCCTGGCCCTGATTTGTCCTCTGGGGCACCACACTGGGCCTGGGGTCCCCTGGGTGGCCTGCCACCCTCCCACCCTCTAGCTTCCCTTTCCCTCCCCTGAGCCCTGGCACCTTGTACTTAGGGGGATTCAAATTGCCCTCCTCTCTTCCCCTGCAACAGAGAGAGGAGCTACTCTGTCTCAGCAAGGGGGGCAGGTGGCTGAGCTGAGAGCAGACTCTGACACTTAGGGATGTGCATGCACCCCTGGGCAGCTTACACAATAAGAGACCTTAGAGTGGCCAAGAGGTGCAAATCACTAAGTAAGATAAGTTCCTGGCAGGAGAATACCTAACCTGTCAGGCTAGCACAAGCTCCTGTCTGCAGAGGAACAGAGCAAAGTACTCTCCACTTCTCTGCTGCCAGGGCCTATCTGTGTGAGCATGGTTTTGATGCCCGGTAAAACCATTCACCCTAGGGCCTTGCCCCTTTTGCCCTGCCGTAGTTAGGTGCTGCTGAACAACATACAAAAAAGGTTGTGAACCAGTCTTCAAACTTGCTTTAAAGTTTGAACAGTAAGGGCAAAATTATTTTGTTGTTGTGTGAAATCATCTGTGTGCACAGCTCTGTCAGGACTAAGAATTCAGTACATGGCTAGAGAGCAAAATATTGAATTTGCAATCTCTCGTATGCATCTGATGGACATATCTGCCCTTTGCTGTTTCTTATTGTTAAATTAGTATTAAAGCAGGTTGGAAAAGTCCCAGAAAACTATAAAAATCCAACTATTTTTATGCTTGCTTAGGGACTGGTACACAGAGAGCAACAGCTCCCAACCTGTGATGCAGGGCCCGCTTGGGGGCACCAAAGATACAGAGGGTCCATGCGGCTTCAGTAATATTGAAATCATTTAATTCCCAAGTTCTGCACTGGGCACAGCCGCCTTAAGTTCCATGCCAGCCAGAGCAGAGGAACAGCCTCTCTAGCTCCACACTAGCCAGGCACCCAGCTGGAGAGGGAAAAAAAACAACAACAAAAAACCCAACAACTGTTTCCACAGGAATTTCACAAGTTATTGCAGAAATTTATTTCTGCTGGTTTTATGAAAGCATGATTTTACAAAACTAAGCTTTAAGGCAAATCTGACAGCCCCCATTTAAAACTAGATACACACTGTAAAGTTTTCTAGCCTTCCTACTCTGCCTTTAACATTACCTTTCTGTTGTTTTAAAAATATTTAGATACATTTTAATAGCAATGCATGGGCAATCCCAGTTAAATTACCTATTTTGGTCATGTTATAAAGATTATTTATAACTGCTCTTTTCTCAAGCCATCTGGCAAACTGTATTTCCAGTAAAACCAACTGCTGAGTAAGAAAACAATGTTGGCCCCCTACTAAATTAAATAAGTGTATTTTAAAGCACGATTCAACACACTTTTTAAAGTCAGAACCCAGTTCAAAACCCTTTTTCCAAGCCATTAAGGAAATATACTGAGTGTACAATGGAGTTATTAATTGGCCTGTTAGTCAAACTATGCCTAACTAAGCAGATCATGAACATCATTTTCTTAAAAGTTATAAGACTTCACTGGATACAAGGTCACAGACTGATGTGGGATTTCCCTTTGTGTCAGGATGCATCCACTGGAGAAAAACAAGAGGGCTTTCTAAACATCTATGCTGGTGTTTAAGATAAATGAAATGCCTGCTCCTTTCAAAGAATAGAATAAAAGGCTGGCCCCAGGCAACGCAGTTCCTCAGCAGAGTCCCTAAAACCATAAAACAAACTCCTAAATCTCATACCACTGATCCCTCTCCATTTAGCAGGGATCCCATTGAGCCAAAGAAGAACTCTCCATTCCCAGGAAGAAAGGAAAGTAAGTTACTTCTTCAAAAACAGCCAGAAATAAAATGCAAGAAAAGTAGGTTAACAATTTTAATGTGAGAATCAAACCAAACAAAGCAAAGAAATTCAGAATTAAGGCTGACATAGCATTCTTAAAGCCAATCTACTGGCGGAACAGCAGAGTATATAAATTCCTTTGCTTTTCTTGGGCCATACTTTTATTTATAAATGCACTTGTGCACATGTACAGTTCTAAGAACTCCCTAGTACAGCATGGGTGTGACAGCATACAGAGTTGTGAATCCAGAGTAGAACACAAACAGTGTGCATGTTGCCCTGTGCCCCGAAAAATCACCACTGAATTTTTGGGATCACAAAGGATAAATCTAAAAGTGGTTCCAAAAAGGAGGTAACTTTACAAAGGTTTCTAAACATAGCTGACCACCATATTTTCCAAGAACACACCATACCTAACTTAATAATAATAAAGGCTCTATTTTCTCCTCAAGAGAAGCAAATGTTCATGCCAAAATACTTGCCGAAAAAGGCATGCTATATTCAAAATAAGACCTTTTTTCCCCAGTTGTCTGTATGCCTGCTCCTGTTTGCTTAACACTTTCAGTGCGCAAGGCAAATATCCTGATCCTTTACTGTTACAGTATTTCTGACAGAAGCAGGGGTAGGAAAACAGTTGCTAATTTAATGGACAGGCTGGGTAGACTCACCATGACAGCCTCTCTGAAATACAAGTACCTCTAACTGTCACAAGGAAGTACAGTATGGAATACAGACTCTATAAAACAGACTTGCTGAAGGAAAAAAATTGAGACAAATTAAGCAGCAAATAAAACAGTCACAAAAACACCTTCTTATTCATTCCAAATGCCTGCATTTTGTTTGAGGACTCCCTGCATCATTCCTGCCAATTTTTTTTATAAGATCTGTGGCCAGATGTTTGTAGGAGAAAAAGAATGAAAAATATGAAATGAACAAAACTGTTATTTTGTATAATTGCATAAATAAGCCCTAAGAACTGAACTTAAAGGTTAAAATTTGTAGTTCTCTTTTGATACCCACCAGTTCATCCAGAAGTGCCTGTTTATTCTTCCTTTTCATAATCTGCTGCATTTGTTCCTCTTTCTGTATGAACAGTCGCCTTTGTTCATTTTCTTGTCGTTCCACCTCTAAAGCTTCCTCCAGCTCCTCTTGCTCCCGACTCTAAAAGGGGAACATTAGAAATTTACTGTTGTGGCCATACTCTACACATTTGGTAGATAAAGTGCTGCCGCAGCACCCTTCCCCCCAAATAATGGGGGTGATCCTAACGTTTTTGGCAAGGATCTAGACAGGCAATGAAAACTGATTAGAGACATAGGTAAAGGCAACAACTCCATATGAAAAGACAACAAAAAGCCTGTGATTTGTGAACTTATAAATGAAACAAGAGGGTATAGAATAAGGGCATGCAGAATAGTGAGAGTGAATTTGGTGCTCCAATTCACTTTCTTTTGTCAATACAAGAGCAAGGGGCGATTCAACCAAACTGAAAAACTACAAATTTAAACTGAATATTTGTTTTCAAAAAAATATAATGGATAGTTAACTTATGGAACTCATTGCCACAAGAGATAATTGAGGCCTAGAGCTTAGTAGGAGTCCTATCAATTATGAGAATAACAACGATTATATCAGAAAGGATATTAATACTTATGCTTCAGGAAATAAGCCAACCACAAACTGATGGTCATGAGAAAGAATGACCCCCATTGGTAGGTTGCACCGTAATGTTCCCCTATGTTGTTTCATGCTTCTTCCTAGAACATAAGAATGGCCAAAAATGAGATAGACCAGAATCCTGTCTTCCAACAGTGGCCAGTGCCAGATGATTCAGAGGGAGTGAACAGAATATGGCAATTTAGTAAATGACCTGTCCTGTTATCCAGTCCCAGCTTCTAGCAGGGAGAAGTTTAAGGACATCAAGTTGTACCTCTGACCATCTTTGCTAATAGTCATTGCTAATAGTCATTGACAGACCTATTCTCATGAACTAATTTAATTCTTTTCTGAACCCTATTATGCTTTGGGCTGTCACAACATCCCAGGTTGACTGTGCATTGTGTGACACTCTTCCTTTTGTTTGTTTTAAACCTGATTCCTATTAATTTCTTTGGATGACTCTAGGTTGATGAGTAAACAACACTTCCCTATTCATTTTTCCCACCCCATTCATGATTTTATAGACCTCTATCACAACTCCTCTCATTTGGCTGTTTTCTAAACTAAATAATTTTGAACAGTTTAGCCTTCTTAATCTAACCTTGTGTAGAAGCAATTCCAGACCCTTAATCATTTTTGATGCCACTCTCTGTACTTTTTCCAATTTTAATATACTTTTCTGAGATGGGGCATCCAGAACTACATGCAGCATTCAAAGTTGGGGTTTACGGAGCAGCATTCTGACACCTTCAGCCTTCTTTACTATCCCAAATTGTTCCTAACGTTGTTAGATGTTTGCATGCTGCTACAAATTGAGCAGCGGTTTTCAGAGAACTACCCACAATGACTCCAAGATCTCTTCCTAGAGTGGTAACAGCTAATTTAGACCCCATTGCTTTGTATGTTTAGTTGGAAATAGGTTTTCCAGTGTGCATTACTTTGCATTTATTGACATTGCATTTCTCATTTTCTTGCCCAGTCAACCAATTTTGTGAGTTCCCTTTTATGTCTTTGCAGCAGGGCCCGCTCTACCCACAAGCCTATGAGGCCCTGGCTTGGGGCACCACTGGCTTAAGGGCACCACACTGCTGTACCAGGGGCAGGGTGGGCTGGCCCAGAAGCCGGACCCTGGGTTCTCAACCCTCCCTGAGCCAGCCACTCGTCGCCAGCGGTGGAGCAGGTCAGCCCATGGGGCAGACTCTGCTCTCTCGCTCTGCCTCTGGGCTTGCCCTCCCCGCCCCTAGGGCAGAACAGCCGACCCAGGGGCGAAGCAGGAGAGCGGAGTCCAGCCTCTAGGCTGGCCTGCCCCACTTCTGAGCCAGCTGTTCCCTGCCCCGGGGGTGGTGAGAGCCAGCCCAGAGCAGAGGCGGGGCACCATAGCTCCTTGAGCAGCCCTGCTTTGCAGTTAGCTTTAGACATAACTATATAGATAACAGTGTATCATTCGCGAACTTTGCTACCTCACTGTTTATCCCTTTTTCCAAATTATTTATGAATATGTTGGATAGCATTCGTTCACTCGTTCCAATATAGATCCTTAGGGGACCCCACTATGTACCACTCTCCTCTGATGCATCTGATGTTGACACAGTCAGACAGGATATCTGACTAGATGGACCTCTTGTCTGACCTGGTATGGCACTTGCTATGTTCCTACAATAGTCTGAGTTCCAAAGAAGAAACAAACAACACATCAACTTTGCCCTCATGGCTTTATACACACATATGCGGAGCAGTTGTCTCTCTTGCTACTACTTTGGTCCAACACCTTCCTTCACAAACTAGGGAAGCATTTAAGGTACGTAAGTGCAAAAGGCATGTAGGATCAGGCCTCATTGTGTCATTTCTGTTAATATATTTGTCTAAGAAACAGTTTCTTCCTTAAGGAATGAGAAATGATATATATTTTTAATGCTGATGGAAACAAAACCTGATAGAGAAAACTTTTTAATTAAAAAATAAATCCTAGCTAGACTACTTTTAAAAGGAAAGCAAGACTGTTTGAATCGTATTTTAATGAAAAACCCACAGGAAAGTATGTGTGGCCTGCATACAGAACACATGCATTATAGCTCTAATCTCTAAGAAAGAGTATCATCATGAGTACTCAAAAAGACTTTTGTCTTGTTAAAATATAAAAGTTTGTTTCACTATCACTCTTTTAAATTTTGCATAAGCCAGGCCTTTGTTTTTCCGTTCTCTAACTCTCTTGGGAGCTTCATAATGTCTGTG
This sequence comes from Podocnemis expansa, assembly GCA_007922195.1. Taxonomy (NCBI): domain Eukaryota; kingdom Metazoa; phylum Chordata; order Testudines; family Podocnemididae; genus Podocnemis; species Podocnemis expansa. The sequence continues at coordinate 8,451,471 of ML681997.1, read as the reverse complement.
TCTGGAGTTCCTTTTCCCCTTCTTTGGATGAGAAAGAAATGATTGTCTTGGTGTAGAAATGAACCCAGATTCTTCTGGATACTGTCCAAATACACTGCCAGCATACATACATTTGGAAAAGCCTGCATTTAACACCTAGCTATGTCAGCCCCTCTTCCTAAACCCTCCTCCAAACAGGGAGCACACAAAATTCAGTTGTCAACATGATCTCTCAAAGCAGATCTTTGATATGGGTAAATATTTGCATATCACATTTTTCTTCCTAGCAAGCATGTTATTAGGTGTGACTTAGTTTCTTTTCCCCCCACCCCGGCTTTTAAAACCACATTTTACAATTAATCCTCTTTACAATACTTAATTCCTCAACTAATGAAAAAGAAATTTTAAAAAATGAGTAAACTAACCAGTTTTATCTTGTTTTTCTGAATGACTTCTTTGTTATCCTTCTGGTACATATCCATTTTCTTTTTGGTGTTCTCCAAATCCACATTGTTGGTCAAGTTAAACACTGCATTGATATTAAAAAATAAAATAAAATATGCATGAAATCATAGTATGCTGTGGGGTACACAACCATACCGAAGAAGTAGTACCCTTATAATGTTCCTTATTTCTACCACATTATTTGTGTATACCTAGCTGGCAAAAATTCACATAAGACACACAAGGATCAGATTCCAAACCGTTACATCACTTTCAAATCCACAGTAACTTCATTTACTTCAATGGAACTCTTGTTCTCTGTGTAACTGAGATTAGAACCTCATTTTTTTGCTTCCTTCATGGGACTCTGGTAGCATAATCCCTTGAACTGCATCAATAGCCAAAATACACAGAACAGTGGCCTTTATAACATGGAGTTTATAACTAAGAACTAAACTAAGTAGAATCAGTACAAATGATGCCTTTTCTTTTCACATGGATCATCTTGGCACAAGGACTAATAAGGCTTCACAGCTTCACTATATGGTGGAGATCCAGATTTATGTTCTTTAAAGAGTTAAGAAGCACAACAACAGAGTTTCATTTGCCCTCACTGAAAACCACCTCCTTTATACAGGCAGCCATAAAAGAAAACAAGTTAACCGAGTACTCAGTTTTATTCGTTGTGCTAGATCTTCTTGTGTACACAACAAGCATTAGGAGGATATTAGTAATTTAAATTATACAACAAGATGAAGGATATGCAGCCAGCCACCTCCCTTTGTTTTGCTGAATGTTGCCCATCATCTATATCCGAACTAAAGATGCCTCCAGGAACAGAACAGCTTCTGTAGCAGGTGGATTGAAAGAACGAGGTGGTGCAAGGGATTAGTAATTGGATACGGAGTCTTTCGCAGCTAGGTCGCTGGTTCAAATCGGGGTCAAATCAATTCTGATTCAAAGCCATTATCACATGAAGACCATTTGGTGGCCTCTGTCCAGTCTGAAGTGGACACCAGAGAGACTGATGCATCCCCAAAACCAGCCCAGATGGTGACCTTGCCTAGGCACACAAGCCACAAATACACCATATTATGAATCAACATGGAGACTACACAATCCACTTATTTGTGGCCCCTCCAGAACACAGAGGTACATTGACACAAAAGCAAGGAAGTGAACACGGTCACTGCTGAGCATCTCATGAATAAGAGAGGACAAAGTAAAGATTCCTCATGCAATCCGAATCAAGAGAGGCACTAGCCTGTGACTCAGGAGTCCAGGTTTCAACACATGCTCACCACAGGCTTCCTGCGTGACCTTGAGGAAGTCACTGTCTCTCTGTGCCTCAGTTCTCCCCCACCACTCCATCTATAAAATGGGTATAACAGCACTACTCTACTTTGCAGAGTTTGAGAGAGGGAAAATACATTAAAGATTGTGAGATGCTCAGACACCCTGGCAGGGTGCCACAGCAGTACCTTATATATACACATATAAATGCTCAGTAATTCAGCATGATGCAAGTGAGGTTTACAGACTCAAAAAACCTGAAGTACTGTAACACAGGGCTCAACAAAATTGGTTCCCAGCTAGGGCTAGCAGTTTTATTTTTGGTCACCAGAAAGTGTTCCTCCACAAAATTTCCACCGTGAAGCTAGGAGCCAGGCTACAAACCTTGATTGCCATGGTGATCTGGCATCTGGGTTTTGTCGAGCCCTGATGTAACAATAGGCAGGAATGCATCATGCTGGTTCCACTGGCTTGTGCTCTTCCACTTGACTTACATCATTTCTTCTCCCATACTTTGTACAGTACAACCGCTAAAGCGAACTTTTGGGAGAGTTCTGAAGGAGGGAAGGGAGCTGTCTCGGCCCACTGATTGGGTGAAGACATTCCTTGCAAAGAGGATGGCAAAGAAGGTGGCATAGTGGTGGGAGTAGCAGAAAAGGATTAAAAGAACAAAGATAATATCACTGGCAGAACAAAAAAGGAAATAGACAATGACTGAGATATAGGCTGCCACTGAGTAACTTATAGCTGGAATGAAATGACAAGGAGCTGGAGCCAATGAAATGGCAGAAGAATGGTAGCAAGGAGCACAAAGTCATTTGTATTTCAAACAAAAATAACTATGGAAAAATACAGCATTTTCTTATAACCAGTGAGTAAACCATGCTTCCTGAAAAAGAAATAATTCTAATTACACTGGTCTCAGTTTTAAAGAGGGTGCACTAAGATAGCATCAATAAAGCACGACAAACTTTTGTAGCTGCCTAAAACATTCAGGGACAGTTCAAGTAATATGCGACTTAGCTGGGGTTGCTCCTGCTTTGTGCAGGGAGTGGGGACTAGGTGACTTCCTGAAGTCCTTTTCAACCCTAATCTTCAAAGATTCTATGATATCTACTGGTACTTTTACCCCGACACTTCAACAGGACTCACAAACCACGGTTCCCACCTAGCGTGTTCAGCGTTATCCCTACACGAAGGAAACTTGTAATCCTTTCAACTGCAGCAAATATGATGAATACAAAATGAAGTGCTAAATTATAGCCAAATGAACACACACTTTATGTCCCTTTCATACAATTAAGTGGTCATCAAAAGGATTTTCAGTTTATTTTAGTCTGATTTTCAGAATTTACAAATCCCACAACCACTGACTGACTCCAATTTTATTATTGAGGTGGGATTGTCTTTTGGTTTACACTCTTGATTGGGACTGAGAAGTCCAGATTTAAATTCTCAGTTCTGTCATAGACTCTCTGTGCGATCTTGGGTAAATCACAATGTCGCCAGGCCTCTGGGTCCCCAGCTGTCAGAATGGGGAAAATAATTCTTTTCTCCCATGCTTTGTCAACTTTCTCTATTTAGATTTTAAATGTTTAGGCTAGTGACTCTCCCTTATTAGGACTACATTTGGCATCTAGCTAAATGGACTCTAAGTGTTGTGATACAAACCAATAAAAATAGTGAATGCTCTCTACCTTTGAAAGCTAATTCTCCCCCAACCACCACCTCCCTTTTTTTTTTGAGGCAGCTTGTTCAGCACAGGTTTTCATTCCTTACATTGTTCTCTTCCAAAAGAAACAGGATTTTTCAATATTATAGTGATCTGAAGCCTTAAATAAAAAAAAAAAAGTGCAGGGAATAATTGTTTTAAAAAGTCAATGCAGCTTTTATTGTAGCAATGTTACTCCAAGAAAATCAGTTATTTTAGTCTTGTTCTGACCTCTGGCTTTCTGATCTGTAGTTCCCAACTGACAAGCTGTTAGATACGTGGGCACTGTGACTGAAAAGAACTGTCATGTGAAAATGCTGGCATACAATCACATTTCTGATCAGAGCCCTGCAATCAAAGAGCTGTGTGTGAGGGTCAGCACTTCCTACAATTTAAATCAAAACACAAGAGCTCTCTGAACCTTTCTATAACAACACAAAAAGAAAAAGCACACAGTACAGGTAGGAGGATGCCCACGTACACTTCAGGGGCATGCAGCAGTAGAAGACAAGACACCAGATGTGTCTGATCACCTGAGCAGCAGGGGATTCCTCCATAACCCCACTGTTAGATTATGTTCTAAACTTAGTTGGTTTGGAGGGTGGTTGTTGTTGTCTTCTTTTTCTGCAAACTGAAGTGTAATGGACAGAACAGGTCCAGATCTAGACTGACAATCTGCATGGTTCAACGTATTTACTGTGGGACAAAAGTGTTGGAGCATGTGCGCACATATACTCATGCAAACTTCTTAAAGCTACTCCAAATCACAGTGGGCTCTTGGAACTGCTTTAACAGTGTAGACTTGATGCCATGATGGCAATCACTCCTCACACCCTCAGAACAGGCATCCAATTGCTGCTTTTGCTTCCTCACCGTCACCACCCCACAAGCTATCTTTCCCTCAGCTGCAAGTGTCAGCTTCCTGCAAATAGCCTCCCTAAACTCCATGCCAGTTGCTTTCCACATCCTTCACACCATAAAAGCCTAAGAACGGCCATACTGGATTATATCCCCTCTAAGTGGTTCTTCTCCAAGTTGAAAAGATCCAGTCTTTTTAATCTCTCCTCATATGAAAGCTGTTCCATAGCCCTAATAATTTCTGTTGCCTCTCTGTATCTTCTCCAGCTCTAAAACATCTTTTTGGAGATGGGACAACAAGATCTGCCCAAAGAATTCAAGGTGTGGGGAAGGTATGGATTTATATGGCGGCATTATGACATTTTCTGTCTTATTACCTAACACTCTGCTAGGTCTATCGGCTGTTGCTGCTCACTAAGGGAATGTTTTTTGAGATCTATCTACAATGATTCTGAGATCTTTCTCTGGAGTGATAACAGCAACCTTAGACTCATCACTGTGTTGGTGTAGTTGGGATTACGTTTTCCAGTGTGAATTACTTTGCATTTAATCGACACTGCATTTCATCTGCCTTTTTTGTTGCCCAGTTTCCCAATTTCATGAGATCCCTTGGTAACTCCGCAATTTGCTTTCGACTTCACTAGACTTGAGTAATTTTGAATCATCTGCCAATTTTGCCACCTCACTGCTGACCCCTTTTTCCACAACCTAGTCTGAGAAAGCAATCAAGAACTGGCAATGAGGAAGGCAGGCTGTAGGTAGCACAGGTATCAACTGAGGGCCAAATCACAATCTTTGTAGGTAGGCAGGCTATAGATAGCAAACAGATTCACGTCCTTGTCCAGAGGCAACTCCCAGAAAATGTCTATACATCAGGGTTTAAAAAATTAGTTAGATTTGGTCTTGATGACCATAAAGCACAGCTGTTGTCATACTAAGAGCAGTATCATAAAATTGCCTTTGTGGGTTAAATAACAAAGCCTATGCTATACTACATATAGGAAAGTAGGCAAGTTAAGTTCTAAGATGCAGACCCTTCTTCACTGGTCATCAACTAGCCAAAACTCTGAATTGCACAGTCTAATGGCTAGAACCTTCTAACTAAATTACTTCCTAACTAACATTTAAAATGCATACCACAGGGAGCTGGAGGGGGGCAGAGAGGTATCTTTGCTGTATCTATCACAACGAAATAGCTTAGCCGACTGGCAGGCTTTTTATTATTAGGGATATTTCATAGAATTCCTCTTGATCTGTGAATCACCTGATATTTGAGGACTGGAGAACATAAGCCATAGAATAAAGAATACTGAAACCACAAGCATTTAAAACATGGTGTCACCAGATTGATTGTTGAGCCAGATTCCATTGACTTTAAATTAACCTCACCAAGGAATGTCGCTCAAATATGATCTATAGATCCTGACCTACTATGGGTTTTGAGTGATACTGGGGGCTAAAATCTTTATTTTAAGAGCAACAGTTGAAAAAGAACAAACCAATAAGACCGAAAACCCCAAATCCTTCACTATTCCTAGCTAAAAGTCAATGAAGATGTGAATATGCCTACAAGAGCAGATGGCTATTCGATAAAGATTTCAAAGGGAACCTAGTCTTATTGCTGTTTATGATGAAGCATAACATAAGCTAATATAATAGGCCTGAAAATCTTAAAGGGTAAAGAAACAGAAGCCAATTTGTATGTGAGAATTATTTATTTCCTTATCCATCTTCCACTGGTTGACTTAGAAGTTGACCTGTCTTTACACAGCTGTTGAAATATAACAACAAAAAGTCTATTGTATTTTCTGAAAGGTCTAATTCTATTTAAGCAAAACTCCACAGCTTTCCTGAAATCAATCCTTGACAATGAGATTCTCTCACTACTTTTTTTAAAAGGCTGCTAGCTGTAATCTCAAAACAAAAGGAAAAACAATCTCTTGATTTATTGTGGAATTCAGAATGAATATTTTTAAGACAAGCCTTAAAGCCATGTGGAACAATCATTGTTCTGGGAAAGCAGCATTGTCTATTGCAAATAAATCCATCACTTAGTGGTGTAAACCAGCATCATCAAAATCTCTCACATCTTCTCTTCAAAAGATTACCAACTTTGAGCCTTCTCTTCTTAATTACTGCCTCTTTTAATGAGGATGGTAGTGGGAGCTAGTAGAAATTCTTGTCATTGAAGGATAGATATTCAAGTAAGATTCTCTTATGATAGAGAATGATTGGCAGGTATACACAGTCATAATTCAGTGACTCATTCACAAAACCTTCTATTCTGGCACAAATGGAACTCTAAACAGCAAACTAAGAAATGGACTACCTGCATTAGCACCTACAGAATCCACATACCCTCCCTTATCCACAGCAGAAATGCATGAATTCTGCTGTGCTGTGGTCACCCAGGACTGCAGAAGCAGATATAAGGCTTAGCCCCAACAGATTAAAATTAGTACCCAACCAGAATCATATGACTTTGCAAGGCAGCCAAAGTGTATGGAGGTCACCATGTCACCCGACAACAAGCATTCGATTTGCTTTACAATGAAATTTGCTTTACTAGCTGGGATGTAGTTGAGATTTTTTTTTCCCCCACTACTTCCTAATCAGGTGAAAAATTTATTGCTCTGCTTTAACAATAAAATAAAAAATGTAATGGATATTTCACCTATAGTTTAGCACCTTCCTAATCTCAGGTCCATTAATTAGCCAGTAGATATAAACCCCAAATTGTAAATTGTTATCTTATGGTACATTATACACATGACTTAAAGCTTAATGTAGATGTTACTGGTTTAAGAAAACTACAATTAACTTAAAAAATTATTGATCAATATTGGTTTAACCCAAATGCCACTTTTTCTACTCCATCATTTCTAACTTCTGCTTCTCAGCAGTTACCATCAGAATAGTCATTGCCACTTGAGACTAGGAGTGCCCCAGAGATGGCTGCTGAAGATGCGCAGTTTCAAAATGGGGCTCACTGCCAAAGTTCTACCATCTTCCCCAAAAATCCTGTTTTCAGCATCAGCTGAAGACAACAAAATATCTCAATCCCTTCTGCCCATGCCCGCCTATAGGGGGAGAGTGCAAAAATAAAATACTCAGACTGGAAAATCCTAAATTAAGAACAGCCATAATTTCATCTCAGCTCTCTTGTTAGTGTATTTTGCACAGTTAGAATTACTCCTCCCCTGTAAGGTCAAATAAGGGACCTTTTGACTAGGGCAGGTGTAGGAAGTCTCTGCATCTTAGTTGTCTTCTACATTTTGATAGAGCTGCATGCCTTTGCGCTGGGTCATTTCCTTTGTTAACAAAGTCTATATGAACCACAGAGAAAGCTGGTGAAAAAAACACAGGTACTTGGTTCTTTACATTTAATAAGCATAGAGCTATGCTGGCATAAACAAGTCACTACACAATGGTTACTATAAAAGGGTATGTCTACACTGGAGGCTTAAATCAACTTCAGCAACTCCATGGCCACATTTGGCGTTCATTATGTCAACTTACGCACTTGCTTAAAGTCGACTTTAAGGGTTAAGTCCAGTAAAGTACATTAAAGTCAACTTTAAGGGTTAAGTCAACTTTATTAAGTTGACCTGACAAAATGTGGCTATTAAAGTTGCCTTAATAAAGTCGATTTAAGGCAGGAGAGCCATTTAAGTCAACTTTATACAGTCAAATGAAGCCGGGGGAACCATTTAAAGTTGACTTTAAATGGGTCCCCTGACTTAAGTCGACTTAATAAAGTCGAATTAAAGAAATGGGGCCTCCCTATGTTGACTTAATAAAGTCAACTGTAAGCCAATCTTATTAAGTCAGCTTACCTGAGTCCTGTAGTACAGACATAGCAAAAGGGCTTTAAAAAGCAGAAAGATATGTTCTTACCCACAGGGCATGTCATCACACATCGTTGCCACTTTTTGTAGGAATACATGGGCAAAGTCACTCACAACTGTGTTAACCTGTTTATGGTATTCATTCATAACCTTAATTGTTTCATTCCTTCATTTGTGTCAATCTTCATATACCAGTGTAGATTTGATAATTGATTTTTTCTTTTGTTTGTATTAATCTTTATATGTGTTTATAGACCTCATAGTTGCTTGTAAGCTTGACTTCTTTGTATGTTGATAATTAATTACTATTTGTAACTTTGTTATAAGTATAATGCTTACCATTTGTTACTTTGTTAGGTCCATCTCCTTACAACTACATTGGTTAGCTGGGGAGCACAGGTCTAACTGCTGACACTTTTGCCTTACTGTTTAAGAGGAAAGCAGCCATGTCTTTTCCCCTGAGCCACTCACTCCCAGCTTGCATTGCTGTGAAAGTTCATGCCTATATGTTTTATCACTAGTAGCTGTATTCAAACACTTACCTGATCTTTATAATATACAAAATAATGTTATTCTTCTAAGCTATACTCTATATTGTAAATGAAACTCCATTTTGAACACTGTACTCCAACTTCTACCAAACTCTTAGCTGATAAAAACAAGGTGTGGATGGAGGGTGTATGTATGTATGTATGTGCGAACCAGTTCCAAACTGCCAGTTGATCCTGATGAGGCGTGAAGTCCATCCAACGGCTGAAGAGTGTAAAAAGGATCCACCTCAGAAACAAAACTAAAACTTAACCAAGCCATCAATAACAAGCTGAAAGTCACATTTGCTATTGTCCAGTAATCAATGGTCATACAGGAGCAGTGTGACTCAGCAGCACTCATGGACTTTTATTAACAAACTGAATGTCACGCCTGCTATTGTCCAGCAATCAGTGGTGGTACAGAAGCAACATGACCCACCGGTACTCATAGACTTCCACTGAAGCCAAAACTGCATAAAAGACTGGGTGGGATCACAAGGCTTTGGGGAACTATTCTGCACAAGACCTGGAAGAAAGGAGCATTGGTGCGCACCGAACAAAGACCCTGCTCCCCCCTCGTGCCCCGCTTCCCTGGCAAGGTAGCTGCCACGAGCCATGAACTCCAGCAATGAACCCAAGCTGCGTTCTCAAACCACGATCAGGACTGGTAACTATCAACTGCAGAACATCTACTGGTGTGTTTGGGCGCACGTGTGTGTGTGTGTGTGTGTGTAAGTGTAGTGCTAAGATAAGTATTAATTTTGTCCCTTATAATAAATGCAGCACACTGCCTTTTCTCCCTTGTAAAGATCCTGAGTGCTCCTTTGCATAACAATTTCTCCCATTTGATTTGACTGAATGCTTTAAAAAGCAGTAGTTTTTAACCACATGTATGGTAGAACACCTAGAGTGTACTCAAAGATTGGGGCTTTATTGTGCTAAGTACTGTCCATACACATCCTTAAAAGGCCCTGGTTTGAAGAGCTTAGCACTAAGTTTAAAAAAAAAAAAAAAGTTTAAGAAGTGATCCTGAAAGGAAACAAGAGTAGAGGAAGGGTCTGCCTCATACTGCAATACTTGAAGCTATGCTTTTTAAGGCTGAGTCCTGCTCTGTTGATGTCAATGGGTGTTCCACACAACTAGCCTAAACACAGAATTTAATACATTCATTTTTTCCTGATAGTTAATGACAATGAAATGTTTACAATGGTTTAAAAATTCTCAAACTGATTTTTCCCAGGAAACTTTATTTGAAAATGTTGTTGCCATTTGAGACTACATACAACAATTTTAGGACAAATTTTAAATCATTTCAAAACATGAATGAGAGAGAAAATGGAAATACTAACAGGTACATACTGTAATGTTTGTGTTTGTTGCTATATCACCAGCATGTTCCCTGTTCCTTCAACTTAAAAATATTAGTAAATAAAAAAGACTCAGTGTAATAGACCTGTCATGAAGGGGGCATTAATCTTTCTGATAGGGTTCTAGATCACATCTAATGAGAGATGACACTGCAAAGGACTCATGAGCTTGAATTGAACCACAAAGAAATAATCACGTGGGGAACAGCAACAAAATGTCCCAGGACAGAAGAGGGGAGCATAACAGAGATGCACACTTTTGCAAGATTTACATATTTTGTTCTATAAACCATATACTCTTCTATTCTATTTTCCAGGAATCAAGAGCAAGGTACAGCCAAACTTCAACCCACTTTTGACATCCACCATACAAAACCTATTCAGACCCCAATGCAAGATCAATTTTTGCTTCCATTACACCAGTTTACTAATCTACATGCTGTATCAGCAGATAACACTGATTGCCACATAGTATATGAGGGCTATAAGCTGTAGTGTGATGTAACATGGTGTGGATTTATACTTGGTTCGCTTTTGGCAATTTAATATCAAACATGAGAGCTAGAAACAAATATTTTCGGCTCTGTAGAAAAATTGATGGTGCATGTACCTGACTCACTCAGTCAAGCTTTTCAGTCAGAGGCAAATGAATGTTTCTAGTTCTGGTAAAAAATAATAAATGAGACCCAAGCCTATGGCAAATGCTGCAGAACACCCTTTTCTTTCTCATGAGCACAAAACAGATTCTCCCAGCATCATATCAAAGAACAGTCCAAGTTGATAGAACCTCCCCCCTCACCCACCTCTCCCAAAGGCTTTGGCCTGCCTAACTACATCTGATGTTTCCCAGCCACATACACTAGCTCTCCAGCTTCAGCCTTTTCATGCCAATAATAGAACATGTTCCTCATAGCTGCAAAGGTAGGGGATTCAACTCTCTGAAGATAACCCCACCAAAGATTAGCAAACAAGAGCAAGATTCCCTCTGATGAGCTAAAAGAGGGGGCGGCATCACCATCAGAGTGTTTTAAATTTCAATCTTCACTTTCCCTGAAAGCCCCTAGCCTCCTTCATCCCTCCTCCAGAATAGAACAGAAACGATGTAAGACTAACTCCTTTGAATGCTTCTATTTTTGTCTTTGCAGACTCCATCACCCTTTCATAAATCCTGAGCAACTCTTTAAAAAAAAAAATAATAATAATAATAAAAAGGGCAGAAAATGAACGCCAAGATAAATGAAATTTCTCTTCCCAAAGGGCAAATCACTGCTTCAACAAATCCAAGGAGAAAGAGTTCAGCGTCTGTTCCTAAACCTTCCACTCCTGGGTAGCAACATAAAATGCTGCCACAGAGGTATGTAAGGTCATCTGCTTCAAAGCCATTTCCAACTACTGTACTCACAGAAGCAAAATGATGAAAGACACCATATGGCTTCTGTCATGGTAAATAAAGCTAACGGAGGCATATTATAAGAATTTGAATTTTCTTTTGTTTAACTTTTTTCTTTTGTGTGTGCATCTTTCTTTCCAGCAATAATACATGACTTCCTCTCTGCATCATAGGTTTTTTTCTCTTGCAGATAAAATGTTTATTACTTAAATATATCCCCCAATTGGACAAATATGATTAAAAATGTAAGGAGAAAGTCATTAGATAAACATCAGATACCATGATAAATCCTATGACAGATATTCAGCTTTGATATTCTCCTAGGCAGTCAGAAGATAAAAGCCTGTGGTCTCAAAAGCACAGCACATCAAAAATGCAAGCATTAAGACTTACCAATTTCTTCTACTTCTTCCAGGAAATCATTATATTCTCTCAGACTAGGGAAGTCATCTTCTCTTTTATTGTATCTGAGAGAGACAAGAAACAAGTGTTTGCATAATGCACCAAGATAACAGTTTAATTTGATGCTGTGCTCATTTCATGCACTGTACATATGGCTAAGGATTATCAATGTACTATCTGACTCTTTTAAAGTGAAATATGACTGCTTATCTATCCCAAAGAGAAGAGGCCACCACCAGTGGTGCACATTGGTCTTTACCACATTTCTGGGTCTGCAAAGAAGTACAGGCATAAACTGCAGCAGTTTCAAGCCAGCTTCTCAGACACTACTAATAAAAGTCCCAAAGAGGTAGCTGTGTTAGTCTAGTTCAGCAAAACAAAGCATCTGATGAAGTCAGACTGCTCATGTGATAAATAAATGTGTTAGTCTTTAAAAGTGCCACAGGACTCCTTGCTTGTTTAAAAACGAAAGGGAAGACTTACTGGGAGTATTCTCCATTAGAAAACAAGCCTTCCTCTGGGTCAGTCAGTAGGTGTCACTGTATTTGACCCCATCCATCCACACCTCTCACAGTTCACGTGTGGGACACAAGAACACAAAACGAGGGACAGACAAAAGTTACCCATGCAATAAATATCAAATGCTGTGAGATTTCCATCTTTGTGGTCAATAACTCTTTACAAGTAATCCTTTATTTGACAGTTTAACAGTAAGGGTGAGAGAACAAAATCTTTTAGTCCAAAGAGAATTCTGTGCCCCAAAACTAAAAATTCTGCACACAGTTTGAAAATTCTGTATATATATCACAATATAAAATGCCTGTTTCAGCAAAAAGAACGGAAGTCCTGTGGCACCTTAAAGACTGAAAAATTTCTTTGGGTATAAACTTTCGTGGACTCCAACTAACTTGCCTGTGCCGGAAGAACTTTGTTAGGCTTTAAGGCATCACTGGACTCTCATTGTTTTAACTGTTCATAGACTAACATGGTTACCACTCTGGAACTTGACAGCCATTTCAATTATTACCATAATTTAATTCAAAATACCTGTCAGCAAATGTGTCTATAACAATACAGACAACAAAAAAGATTTAGGAAATATCTGACAAATAGATTCCTCACTGGCATAACTATACGGCTCCACATACAGGCGCAATGCTAATACTACCACGTATGTCAAGCGCAGAAAGATTTTATGGCATGTCTACAGAGCACAGAAAAAGCAGAAGCTGACCTGTACCAGATGACTCAAGCTCACACAGCTCCAAATTTTGGACTGTTGCACAGCTGCACAGACTTTAGAGCCAGAGCTCTGGGACCCTCCCACCTTCCCAAGTCCTAGAGTCCAGTTCCAGCCCCAGTCGTCATTTGGGGGCCTTCAGATCTTTGAGCTCCATAGTCAAAAAAATAAATAAATAAATAAAAATAGGCCCAGGCGCAACAATAAGGTTCCTGTTCCTTGATCCATTTACTGATTCACCTCAGAAAAACAAAGAAACTATTGTCCTCGCCCACTACAGCCAATGCTATTTGAAAAGCAAACCCTCTTCAAGGAGACCAGTATATAACACACATTAGACCTGCTTACAAAAGCAAGGATCCCTCAAGGTCATGTGGAGCCTCTGTTCCTCAAGAGGTCAACAAGCTACATGGCTTGCAGAGCAAATCAATTCCTTTGTCAAATAAAAGTAGATACTTAAAATCTTCAAAGTGAAAGAAAAATTAAGACACTTGAATCTCTGTAGTCTCCCCCCCCCCCCCCCCCACAGGCAAAAATAAATCTCTTTTTGAAAATGGAAATAATTTAAGTCCATTTGAATTTACTGTCCTGAACTACAATACTCACATTTTCAGGACTTTCTTCCGAATTTCCACCTCCTTGTCAATGGCAGGGTCTTCAAAGAGCTGCACTCTAAAGTTGCTCTTCCGCAGAGGGGTATCGCACTCCTGACAGTTTCCAGCCCCTCTGACAAACAGCAACTCCACGCAACTCTCACACCTGGAGGAGAGAAGAAAGAGTTAAACAAAAGGGTGATGCTTAATAACTGCTCTAAGTCTACCCCCATTCATTATTTGCCCATTTTTAATTTTGTGTGAATGAGAGAGCACAGAAACACTGAGTATTTCTACACTTGCAAGTTAGTTTGAATTAAGTATGCTTAATTCGAACTAATTTAATACCTGTCTACACTAGGCTTTCATTAGTTCAAATTTAGAAGTTCCTTAATTCTAATGAAAACTTAGTTTGAACTAGTAAGACCTGCTGGTTAGTTCGAACTAAGCCCTTAGCTCAATCTAAAGATGATGTAGATAAGCAAATAGTGTAGTGGCTAGCACCTCTGCTTAACATGCGGAAGGTCCTGGGTTCAATTCCCAGGGGGTTGGACTCGATGATCTCATGAGGTCCCTTCCAGCCCTATGATTGATTGATTGATTGAACATAAGGATTAACCCTTAGTTCAAACTTAATAAGTTTGAATTTAGGGCAGTTAGTTCAAATTAACAAAGTGGACTAATGCAAACTGATGTTACTTTGAATTAGTCCATGTTGTTAATTCGAACTAAGAAGTTCGAGCTTAGTTCAAACTAAACTTGAACTTATTAGTTTGAATTAAATTCGAACTAACTTTTCCGAGTGTAGACATAGCCTTTGTGCTTGTTAAAGGTGCCAAATCATCATCACTGGAAAGGTCCTCTGATCAAAGTACTCAAGAGTACCAGAAATGGCAGTGCAAGCTTTCACCCGCTGGCCTCTTTCAGGAGGTGAGTCATTTATTCTCCCTGCTTAAACACGTTGGTCTCATTGCCAAGAATGCCAGATAGCCTGCATCCTCATTGCAAAACGGGCAAGATACATAACTCAGCTTGTATTGAGCACTACCTTGTTGCACAAGAAGTCAGGAGAGCTATTTGTGGGGTAAACTATTTGATACGAGTAAGAGTATTACATTCTGGCCCACAGCCCTCACAGCAGCTATTGGATAGTACTGTGACAACTCAGTCAAGTTGGACCTGAGTAGATTCAAACCAGGCTCAACCACATTCAAGCGACTCTATCTCCTGTTCTTACCAATACCCAATGTTAGAATCTCCTTATTTTTTCAGCTAACAAATTCAGAGCATGGCACATAAACTGCATACAGAAGTTGTATGAACCACCCCCCCATCCTGGTTTTTACTTCTATCATGTTAAAAACCATCTTAGTTTATAACTGTCGGTTGGTGACATTTAACAAAGGAAGAACACGAACAACATGGAAACTAATACAAAGCTCAAGATGTTTTGGGGTACTCGTATCATGCAAAATACTAGCACAGGCCAACACCTGTTGCAGTCATGCCTTGTTGTTGAGAGGGCTGGAGCTAATTATATCTTCAGTACATTGGAGTCAGGAAGCAGATGGATATTAATGGCTAAGCGTCACTGTCTCTTCCAAATTTACACCACGAAAATGATTAGAGAGCTAAGAGAAATACTGAGACGATTGTGAAGAATCTGGAAACAAAGCTTTCACCCCTTTGAGCAGACTGGTTCTGTTACTTACTGCAGCAGAGTAGCTTAGAGCTAACCAATTTCACTTGGCCTTCATTTTCAAGATTGGAAACTGTGTCAGTGCAATTGTAAATTACTTGCTCTTGTTCTACTTAACATACCAAAAAAATTCTGTCTTTTCACCATTTTACTTTGTGCATGTGACAACCAGGGCCAGTCCTACCATAGACAGGACCTAGGCGGTCACCTAGAGTGCCAGACTTCAGGGGGTGCCAGGGGTTGCTGGGCTGAGGCCAGCAAGGGTATTTCCTGCCTTGCTGTGCACAGGCACATAGCCTGGCTTGGCGCAGCAACTGGGGAAATTGAAACCTGCTGTTTCAGCTGGCTCTGCACCTCTGCTCCCCACTCCAGAAAAGGTAAGTGTGGGAGGGGCAGGGGGAGGGACAGGCTTGTGGGGAGGAGCTGGGAGGAGTGAGAGGGAGGATGGGCACAAGCTGCCCTGCCAGTCTACCAGCCCAGGGCCTGACCCAGCCCACCACTGCGGGGGCTAGCCCAAGCCTGGCCTAATGCTCAGGCGGCTCTCCCCACCAGCATGGGGTCCAGCTTGGCCCACCACTTGGCCTGCCAAATTGGGCCCCAGCTTCAGGGCTCAGCCTGCACAGGGACCAGCCCAGCCCAGTCTTCAGTTTCCTTGGCCTCATCACCTGGGGGGCGGGGGGGGCTGCTCTGCCTGGTGCTGGGCCTGCCAGCTTGGGTCCCAGTCTGGCTCCACCCTGCTCAGGGGCTCAGCCCAGTGCAGCAGCTCGGGGACTCGACCAGCTTCATTGGGGGGGGTGTCGGCTCAGCCACCTCTGGGCCCAGCCGGGCCACCTCATTCTTTGGCTGGCTCGGCCCAGTGGTGGAGTTGGGGGGGGCTGCTCTGCACGCTGCTTGTCCCACCACTCTGGAGGGGTGCTCGGCCTGACATCTTGGGGTGCCCAGCCTGGCCCAGCCCATCCCCCACTCTGCCAGCTCAGGGGGGCTTGCCCCAGCCTGCTGCTGGGGACTAGGGGGCCAAAAAATCACAATTTGCCTCGGGCTCAAAAAAAAAAAAAAAAAAAAACTTTGGACCAGCCCTGGAGAACATTCTGTGCAATGTTTCCACCAAGCTGCAAGGCCGCATGGTGGCCACGTAGCCCCCAGAACTGCCTGGCACAGGGAAGGCTGCCAGCAGCTGGAGTCCCTGCGCAGGCAGCAACTCTGAGCTGGGAGTTTTTGAAATCCCTGCTCAGAGTCAGCTCTCACTGAGCATGCGCAGACCCTCTGTGCAGGCTCAGTGAGAGCTCTCCCAGCCCGAGGAGCAGCTGGGGGCCTGGCAGCACTGCTCTGGTGGCCAGGGAAGGGGGCCCTAACCACCCCCCCTTCCAACCCCCAGAGAGGATGGGGCCACAGGGGCTGGAGGCTGCTCCACCCCGCTTCACCCCAGCCGGGCAAAGCAGCCAGCCCGGCCTGCCCCCCGTGGCTGCACCTCCCTGGGGGGCGGAGAGGGCCAGCACTGAGCTCCGGCATATGGGGTCGGGGCGTTGGAGCAGCCTGTCCCGCTCCTATAGAGTTTCTGCCACTTCAACCCTGCCCCCCCCATGGGCCTGCTCTGCTCCGCTGGGGTGAGGCCAGGTGGGCAGTGGAGCTTGGGGGGTGGGGGGAGGATTGGGCCCGTGCAGGGGGGGAGCTGCACAGCGAACAGCACATGCTGCTCAGCCATGTTGGCCCCTTAGAGGGAACGCTGCTTCTGCGCACAGACAGTTTCGTTGGTTCTTTAGGCAGTCAGTTTTGTTAGTGTGGTCCCTCAATCCACCACCCGATGCAAGAGAGGATGGGGAAAGAGGACTTATTCCTAAATTGTAAAGCTATGGAGAGTGACAGGTTGACTCACGCACTGTCGTCTGTATTATGGCATTGCCTATGGACTAACCAAGAACAGGAGCCTATTGTGCCAGGCACTGTACAAACAGTAGTACCTGAAACTATTTAACATTGCCCCTCCCCCAGTCGATAGATTTCCATTTCACCCTACAACAGGTTCTGGAAAACAGCCGGAACTTGGGAAAGCTCTGAAGCAAGCGCCCTAGTGGTTTCCCAGTTTGGGGCCAGCATTTCTGGAAGGCTAGAAAATATCTGTCCATCCCAAAAGTGCGACAGGGCACCTCTAGCTGGGAATTCCATTTCATGTGGCCAAGTTCCCGTCTCCCCCATATACCAAATCCTGCCTTCCACTACTCATACGTAACTCCCTTTTGAATTCAACAGGGGTTACACAGGGATGTTTGAGGACAGAATTTGGCATGGACAAGGCACAACTTCCTTGCCCAGCAGCAGTATCCTCACCCTCCCAGAGAACAATTAAACTGAGTTGAAACTCTACACTTCCTTGCTGATCTGCCATAAATGCTCCAAGCAAAGGGAGGTCTGGCCACCTTCTCAATGACTGATCGCAGACACTTTTGATCTCAAGAATATTCTTGTCTTATTAAAAGAAAAGAAATAATCTTCCGAGATCCCATAGGACTGTTCTCTTTGATCTCTCTCCGTGTACCACTAAACCCAAAGAACACACTTATTATGTTATGGCAGGCTTCAGGAAGGGGGGGATTAATTACATTTTGAAAGTGCACACAAGCCCCGGTGCTGATTAGCGGCCCTGCTGTACTAGGCATTGCAAGTCTGGAAAAGAAAATCTGGTTCCCGCCCCCAAAAGGTTTATTGTGTCGGACCTCAATTTTCCAGCAATTTTCCTATGGGGTTCTAGGCAGGCACAACATCAAGCCACACGTTGCACCTTGGCAGGACCAGGGCCTAAGACATCACAGAACTGTCCTAAGATGGGTCATCCATAGTCTGTGTAGATTTGTACAGGTACCATGCACCTATTTAGCAGTAGTTCTAATATGAGCTAGAGTAGCACACCCTTATGTGCTCATGTTTTGACAATTCCATTTAGCAAATGAAAAACCTCTTAAACCTCTATGCCTCTTCAAAGCATCTGACGAAGTCGGATATTCTCCCACAAAAGCTCATGCAATAAATACATCTGTTAGCCTTTAAGCGCCACAAGACTCCTCGCTTTTCTTGTTTAACTAGACTAACATGGCTGCCCCTTCGGAACGCTTAAACCTCTGTGCATCAGTTACTCTGTTTAACCAAAACCAGCATTCTGGCCGTAGTTCAGTAAAGCCCTTAAGCGTATGCTTAACTCCCACTGAAGTCAGCGCTAAAGGACTTTCCAGAACAAAGTCCTTTGTCAGGACTTCAGGGCACAAATATAGCCTAATGATAACAAAAGTCATGGACTGCAGCTTAAATCAGGACTGTAGATTTACTTCAGAAAGACGACGAGACCAGAACTCTTCACAGTGGAACAAGATCAGCACACCCAATCATCTTTACCAGCATCAACCAGTATCTCTAGAATGCTGGCAAGATGGACTAACAAATTAAAATGTTAACTTTCTTTTTGGGAAAACATTTCATAAAACCAGCTCCACTTACTAGAGCTGGGCATTTATCTTGGACTAAACATCCTTAAAACACACTTTAGTTCATAAAAACTTAGGCAAGATGGAGCATTTTGTTCATCTCTCCATGGACTACGCTTGACAGGGAGCAGCGGGAAATAAAGGATCAGGCCCTGCTGATGCCAACACTAGCTAAAGACAAATGGAAGCAGTTCACATTTTGATGGTCCTGCATGTTGTTTACGTCTGGCTGCCTGCAGAGCAAACAAAACAGCTGCAGAAAAGAAGGGCCATCCTGCTAAAAGAAGAACTAGAAATGCTCCCTTTTTAATAAAATTGGATTCAGCTGAGTATAGCAAAAGTCTGTAGAAGCATGGATCCATGGTCATTACTCATTCCTAAGAATGTTTTTATGGTTTTCTTCTGTTTTTGAAGCAGAGCAGCAGAGTTGGTTTATTCTCTTTCTTCACAAAAGGTTATTTTTGCATAGGATGTATTTATTTAAATAAAAAACAAATATCTAACTACTTCTACCCCATTTTTTTTTTCTGGCTTATTAAGTGACATTCCTCTATCGTTCAAAGCAATCAGCTTTTCATTGGTGAACTATTCCATCTAGGCTCAGTTCAGATAAAATGATAACAGATCTGAACATTTACTGAACCAAAACCAAAGTGGTTCTAAAAAGGGGAAGGGGCAATTATTTTTCTCTTTTCATTTGCAGCTGTCTCTGTATTTCTAGCTTTCAGATGGAATCAGAAGATGAGGCACTAAAACACTCACAGAGAAGACAGTCTGTTGTGCATGTGAACACTACACAAAAAAAGCTCATTAGACAAGCTTGATTTCTAGCCTGAGCTGCAGGTGACAGACACTTTATGGAAAGCTAACCAACCTTTTAGTGTAGGCAGAAAGACTCCTGATTTCTAGACAGGAACAACCAATTCAGATCTACCAGCTTTCAAACATATACCAATTTCACAACATTCACATATGGTTGATAGCACACACACCCACACCACAGCAGTGTCTGCTACATACAAACAGTGGGTCAAGCTGGGGCTGACTGGTTGTTAAAAAGATGTGTTTTGTGAGATTGTGCCGGGAAGGAGGCACAAACTAGATTGCTAAGCAACAACCAGGAGCCGCCCAGTAGGCTGGTTCTTTCCATGCACTATAGCAGTGGGTCCACAGGACTACAGGATTTGGGCTACTGCCAGAATATTTTGCAGGTCAGAGACCAAAATTGGTAGTGAGTGAGTGAGGCGGCAGCACTCATATGGTAAGGGCCTGGTGCTCCTAAATAAAAGGAACTTGTGAGAGCACCTGATGGGACAGAATGAAGGTGAAGCTGGTATTGGGTGGAACATGGCAGCTTCTTGCACTCTTCCTCTTCCTCCCGTCCTCAAAGCACTCTGCTTGTGGGGTTGAGAAACAAAGCCAGGAAACTGCAACACAGGTTGGATTAAATATATAAATATCAATTTTACCATGAGCTCCAATTTGGAGGTGCAGAAAAATTGCTGATGTTGAAATTTGGGATGAACATCAAGAGACAGTGAAGACAAAAATACACAAAGTTAAACTGCAGGCAGTAAAGAAGTGGCTGGATCAAGCACTTATCCACCTAATTTTCTTATCAATTTTCTCCACCCAAAGTACAGATCTTCTAGAGCGGTCATCATCAAAGTACAGGTCACAGACCAGTACTGGGTTGCCGACCTGAAGGAACTGGATCGCGGCACCCATGCTGCACCCAGGAGGGGGCTGTCTCTCACTGTCCTGCCAGCTATCACTGATCCTGGGAAGGAGGGCAGCCCATCCCACCCACAGAGGAGAGGTCACCGCTTGGCAGAGGGGCCCAGCGCTGGGTCTCAAAGAAAAAAGTTTGAGGACCGCTGCTGCTATGACATAGGCATCTAATCATCACCTAGTCACATTAACCATAATTAATTTTAGGGCTGGGGTTTCAAGTATACTTTTGCAATGATGTTTTAAAGAAACTCATGCCGTTGAACTGGTGGATGTCACTAGCTAAGCACCTGGAACCAATGTTCCCTGTAAGCTGCGCAGGCACGCAGCCCACCGCAGCTCCCCCGTGCAGGGAAGGCTGCTGGCCGCGCAGGGCTGGCAGCCAGAATCCCAGCTCAGAGCTCCTCTGGAGCAGGGAGTTATTAAAACTCCCTCCCAGAGAAGCTCTAACAGAGCATGCCCAGAATGTCTGAGCATACTCCGTTAGTGCTTCTCTGGCCCCAGGAGGTGTGGCTGGGCAGGCTTGCGGGGAGGGGTTGGGCAGGCTGGGGGGTTACCAGCAGAGCAGGCCCATGGGGAGGGGGGCCAGCAGGGGGAGGTGGCAGGACTGGGCCAACGTGCGGGGGAGGGGGGCTGCCTGAGGCTCTTAGAGGGAACATTGCCTGGAACCAGAGTTTGTTGAAGTGTTAAACCAGTTTTTGACAGCAACAGCCTCTTCAGCACGCACAAAAATAATATTTTCTTCATTTGAACTAATTCATTCAAAATTGACTGGGAGATGAAAAAGCAGAAAGTTTCTCTCTCTCTCTCTCTTTCAGCCTATGAATAAAAATAAAGATGGATGGGGATGAGATCTACTAGTTTTAAGATAGCTTCATTTCAACAAGACTTAAGTGAGTAGGAACTTAGGCTCCAGTCACTTTCATTTTAGGCATATATGAAAATTCTTGCAGGCTGACTTAAAATACATCAGTTTAATTCACTGATTACAGTTAATCACTCTGTACCTTTAATAAATCATTTAGTTATGAAGGTGAAATGTGTATCTAGAACATTGACTGTTATTTTGCTTAATAAAAATAAATTTTGTATGCTGTTTTGTGAATGTAATTCCAGTTACAATTCCTAATGTGGCTCAAGAACAAACAGCTAATTAGCTAGTAATTAAGCAATATATCATTCACTATTTTCTAATATACTGACGTGCAATTAATGTGAATCTGAAAATATTAAACAACACATTGATATATAATTACAGTGCACCCACCAAGGCAGCAAAAAGATGTAGCAAATTTAGTATAAAGATCTATTTAGTTGTAAATCATCATGTTTTAATGGTTCTATCAACCAATGACAATGTGTCTTTCTTTAGAAAATAAAGTTTAAATCAAAGCTTTCTACTTTATGACTGACATCATGGATCTAATCTGCTGATTTCAATTGTCTTGATTTTAATCAACCCACCCTACTGCAAAAGAAAATTTACACAGGTGCTTGAAATGCCACTTTCCCAGCCCAGGTGCACATGCACAGATAGGGAACCCCTGTCTGTACTCTGCTGGCTCCTTTGGATGTATTTCGCACTGGTAGTTCAGGCACAGTGTGGGGAATATAGTTCCTCAGGACAAAGACTAACACAATCTCAGTTCCAGTCAATCAGAATCATACTTCTACTGTAAACGAAATACAAAAAGCAGACCCAGATATCTTCAGCACACCTCTGTCCATGCCCCAGTGATAAAACTGTGGGCGGTAGAATCTCACACAGAAAAGAACCTCTTTGCTACCAGTTTCTCATTTTCACAACAATTCTTGCAGGACTCCCAGACATCTTCACTTTACTGTCTTCTAAAGAAGTCAATGCAGGATACTTTCCCTGGATCTGCATTATGTCAGTTCTCACTGTCTTCCACCTAATTTTCTGGGCATTCCTTAATTTTTTTAAGAGACTGAAACCACTTCCTTTGTTTCATTATTTGCTTTGTCAGGCTAGTCCTGCATTACTTCCCTAGAGAAAAGTGAGCAACTGAATCCAAATATCCATAAAAACGTGCTTGCTTAAACACTGTTCTTCTAATACCTGTCTACATATTCAAATTATTCTGCAAATACAGAGCAGATCAGCTCAGATTTACTGCATAAAACGAAGTAGATCGGGCAGTGCCGAGACTAGCTCAGCCTGCTGAATGGTGATTTAAGTGAAATGATGCATTAATTGTAGAAAAAATATTTGCACCGCTCATTAACGTGTCAGCATTTCCATTATAAATGTATTTACAATGGCTTGAACTCTGCTGTAAGAATTTGCTGTGGGCTGTAACTCGGCTCATGCTTTCTTAGCACACTTGAGCCATTTTATCTTTTAAGCAGCATTAGAAAAGGATCTTTTGTGTTATTAATTGGAAGGAGGGAAGGAGATAATATATTTACTGTATATTATAGACTTTTAAAATGCTCTTAATGTGGTGTTAGTATCTAGCCAATTAGTCAAATCATCTAAAAATAAGGAATGATCGGTGCAATAGACTGTAGCATCCCTAGGCGCTATTTTATCTGTAAGTGAAACATCAAATGTTTACAGAGATCTAAATATGTGTTTACTGGATAGGCTAGAACAATTCCAAAGAAGTCATTTCAGCATCAGGAAATAAGTGCTTTCACAATGACAGTGCATACCAGAATACAAACAGAATTTACCCAATGCACCAGAATAACTACTTCAAATCCATTACAGCCTGCTGGGCAAATACAAGCAAATTGCTCTCTTAGTCCCCTTTGCTAGTTTTGAATAAGAATCTTGGCAAGTTTTCAGAGTTTTCCATCAATTACAACAAATCCATGGCTCAAAAGTCACCTGTCTATGGCCCCCATCAAGCTAATTTACCTAACAGGACAGCTAACAAGAATTAGCAGCTGTCCACAAATGAACTTTAAAAATATTGAAGAGCATTTTCAGTAACAAAAGCCTCTATATTTGTCCTGAACTCAGCACCTTCCTCATTTAAACCATGGTCTGATTCAAATATTGTCTACTGATTCACATGAGCCAAGACAAACATGCTTATTGTTAATAAGTTTAAGATCACGTATAGAGCTTTTGATGCAAGATGCTTAGCCCCCTCACCTCCCCATTCCTAAATCGTGAGAAACATCCATGTCATTCTGTACATTATTCGTTCTTATACCACTCCTGTGGCTTAGACAATGGTTTAGTTGCTTGTTTAGGGCACCCATTTCGTTCGTCAAACACATCCAAAATGCCAAAAAGTCATGTTTAAAAATAAGAGGAAGTTATGGAACACAAGACAGTCAGTCATACAAAAAGTTAGAAGTGAAGCCCATTTCGTTGCCTTATGCTCTGTATTTTTCAACACAATTAATCACCTCCGAAAAAGGCACCTACAAAGGTAAGGAATTAGGACCACAACCAAGATTCAGTTCTAATGGAAGATATCTAACTATAAATAACACAAGGATCAAGCTGATAAAATGTGCGCCTTTCAAAAGGGCTCACCATGATTTTTAGTTGTCAACACAGATTTTAGGTTCCCAAAACCAGGGTCCATTCACCTTCAACACTGGGGAACAGCCTTCAGCTATGCCCAAATTAAGTAAGACACTTAAGCAAGATGCTTTAAGCTTGCAAGTAAGAGGTACCCTTGTTCCCTTAAATCATGCAAGTTACAACAGATTTTATAGGTATTTCTGATTTGCAAAAAACAAAAATGGTTTAGTGGGGCAATGACTGAATCTTCCATGGTCTGCAGATTACGTAGCACAGCGTCAATCCTCAACGAAGCAGAGGGCAGAGAAGAATTTTTAAAAGCTAGTTTTTCAGTAAAAAACCATTATTTGTCATGGGGGTATGTTATATGATACTTAATAATCACCTGAGGAACATATGACTGTATACATTCAAAAAAACTCAAGTTTAAAAAGGTTTCTATTTCTTTAAACAATACCCAGTGAGCCTTGAACCGTACATAGTAAGACTGCCAAAGCATTGTATCCATTTTACAGAGGTGGGAACTGAGATACCAAGAGATGAAGGGAGAGATTTACAAAGGTATTTAGGCGCCTAAGGATACAGAATGACATCTGCCGAGACAGGAGTTACGTGCCTACCCTGTTCTGGCACATTTGTAAAACCCCCTGGCCACCTAACTACATCTTTAGGCACCTAAATGTTTTTGTAACTCTGGTCTTAAATGGCTTGGCTGACGTCACAAATGAGTGAATGGCAAAATTATGAATGACATAGAGAGAAAAATCCTGGCTTCATTCAAGTTAATGGCAAAGCTCTGAGAACTTTTATGGGACATAAAGGAGTCCTAACAGGCCAACCTCCATCAATGAGAGTATTCCCTCCCAGCACAAGCAGAGCAAAAGCTTGCTGGTTTAGTGGCTGGGGTACAGCCGGCAGTACCGTGAAAACTCTCAGTTATGCTGGGGCCCAGGTGGAGGCCACTCTAACTCATATAGACCCTTGGGGCCACTCCAAACCTCAAAGCATTCAGGGGTCAGAAGTTTGCAAAACCCGACTTAAGAGTCCTATTAGACCCCACTCATCCTGAGCTAGGAATTCTATGCTAAATCTCTCACAAGCCCAGAACAGAATCTCTCCCCAGCTGTTTTGTTTTTCCCCTGTTATTAAAAGTGGTCATCTGTACCTTTAAGACAAGGTTTAAAATGGTTTAATTCACCATTTTTAGTTTGGGCCTAAGAAGAAAAAAGTCTCTGAAATAAGGAAGGAAAGAAACTGGTTTATTTCAGGATACACTACTTTGCCAGAACACCACACCTCTTGGGACAGATGCAACACATCACAGTGGATTCAAGGGTAATGGGTGGAGCAAAGGACAATGGATAAAGTAGGGATTTTATATGCTGCTAAAAACAAAGGAGTTGTAAGGCACGTCATAGTATTTCTAGGTATTTTGAATGGAAGGTGCAAGATTACAGTTATGCGTTACCAAATAGCATTTAGCAAGTGAAACCCAGGGATGACGACAGCTTGGGAAGGAAACTAACAATGAACAGGGGAAAAAAAAAAATCTGTGATGAAGGCTTTTTATATACATCAATCTGCTAATTTTTCTGAAATTTAACACATACTCAGCTACCATTACTGACCTTCCTTGAATGCAGGGCTCAACATAAACCTGGACAGCTGGTCACCTTGGCGACCAGAGTTCGTAACCTGGCTCCTCACACTGCTCTGGAAATGCAACACACAACTGCCTTCTGGCAACCAAAAATAACACTGCTGGCACCTAGCTAGGAGCCAGTTTTGCCAAGCCCTGCCTTAAGGTCATAATAGCAGCAATATTTCCAAACCACCTAACTTTATGTACAAGTCAATCTTTCACAGATCATATTGCAAAAACCCACTCTCCTATCAATAGCCATAGAATTAATTCACCTAGCTTCCAAAGCAACATGATACTTACATGCAAAACTGTGTACCAGCTCTAGAACACTAGACACCTAAATCTGTACTCTTTTCTAAGCACTTTTCAGCTATTGGATTCCCGCGGAAGGCCACAAGGAAAGTTTATATTATTATGCTAAGCAGTCTACCTTGCTTCAAATACATTTCTAGAACATGAAAGAAAGCTAAATACACCACTGTTTTTATCTTAAAACAGGAGAAAATTAAAAATATATAACGTACACATTGTGTGAGACATAGGTAACATGGATCCATCTACTACTAGTCTGAAAAAGAAATAACTTAACAGCAAGCCTATAATTCAAATTAATTTCTTCTCTCAGATTTGCAGCCATAACACCTTGTATTGTGATCTGTCATATCTCCCATGCTAAATTAGGCTGTTTGTAGTAGTACATGTGCTGCAGGAGGTGTAGTGGATGATTCAGCAAGTGGCATATCAGTGTCCCAACACAGGTTTGGGGCCACACTGCCACCAGAGTATGTCTTTCATGCAAGACGGCAGAGAAACTAAGCACTTTCAGCCACTATATATCCCACAGTACTTTCCAAAAGTGTAGTGGTGGCAACCCAAGATTCCAGGCGACTTTCCAAAAGTGGTAATTATACCCTGCTTCCCTAAATTGCCCCTGTAGTTTCAACTAGAGATGGTAGTCCTCACTTTCTGTCCTAAACAGCTGTGTAGAGCTGACTGCTAAACAGTTATTGTGTTCACTAAGAAGTGGCTGCACAACAGAGGTGGGTGAAGAGATCACTAAGCCTCACATCTGTGAGGTATGTAAGCGATGTTATCTTCATCTAATGATCTTATAAACTCAAAAATTCTTTGGTGCAAGGTTCCAAGGAAATATTATCCTCCAAAATACAATAAATCTTAACTCAAACTAGAACTGCCTAACATAACTAATAAAGATACAATTTTAAAATAGGTACTTGTAAAACTTACAGCACTACTCAACAGAAAGCCCTCTCACTGGTAGTGGAAAATGGGGACTGGGATTGCCAATATGTGGGAAAGTTTCCTTACTCATTTCATTATGAAATGCTGATTCAGTATGTTTACTAGACAAATACATACAGGATATGTTTTTCAAGAGTCCTTCAAGTCCCTTTTCCAAAAGTGATGCAGGCGCTTAAGAGTCTAAGGGCTTGTTTACAGTACAGGTAATATCAGGATTACTTACATCACTCCAGGGTGTGAATAAGCCATCAGCCAAACCACAAAGTACAGCAACCTCAGCACCAGTGTGGACAACACAACACCGGTAAGACAGTTCTCTCTGTTAGCAAAGCATCTTCACCAGACTTGCTGCATACACACACCTGTGCTGCTGCAGGGCTTCCAACATAGACTAGCTCTAAATCTTTTGAAAATGGGATTTAGGTGCGCTTGCAAATCTGATGGACAGTCAATATGAATGCCTGTTGCCCTAGACTAGTCTCAATGTCTGTTTGGGCTGTTTAAATAAAGAACACAGCATGAAGAAGGAAACAAACTCAAGACTTGTATGGCAATAATCGTTGCAGTTGGTTTTAAGCTTGAACTTCAGGGACTCATTTCTTAGACAAGGGCCCTGAAAATGTAACAGCTAAAAATTACTTCAGTACATCCCAACCTTCCAGCTATATGTGGTAATCATGTTTTAAAAGTTAGTTATTACACTTGGGAGAAAGTAAGGGCATGTACAACTGCAGTATTGACTTTAAAAAAATATTACAGTAATTATTTTTAGCTGATGACTTAACTGGTATTATTTGGTCTTCATTTTGAAAAGGAAGATGATGATTATCTTCTTACCCTCAAGCTCTCTTCTTCCAAGGTCAAAAATAGATTTTTTTTTTATTTTTTTTTTAAGTTCACGGTACTGAATCACAAAAATAGAACATGTTGCTGCTCAGTCCCATACACTAGCACACAATAAAGGTCTTTTTTCAAGAATACAGGCAAACACTTCACTAGATGCAGTTTTGAAAAGTAATAAAAAAGTCAACCGAGTAAGAAGAAATATTTATAATACTGTCAATTTCCAGTTAGAAATGCAGGGGGAAATAGCTCTCATGCTCCCTCTCCCAAGCTAGCAAAATCATGTAAAAGGTTCAGGGTTTGGTACTGCAAGAACAAACTATGTCCCAACAAAGTTTTCACCTCTGCCCAAAGCCACACTTACTTAGAATTAGGAATCTACAAATCTACCTTTTTGTCATGCCTTTTAAAAAATTTAAGTCAGTCAGAGACAAAATGGGTACCCAAGAACCAAACTACAAATCACACAATTTACTGCAAAGAAACCTCCTATTCACACCCTATCACCTGCGTCATTCACATGTTACCAGAAAGTGCTTCACAACAAGGCACTGTGTCATGCTCCATAAACAGCAATGCTTCTGGAGCCTCAGAAGAGACCAGTCAAGATGCTAAAGTTATACGTTTACTTTTTAATAGCTGTAAGCACTTATGTAAGATTTCTTGTAGCTCCTTTCAGGCTAAATTTCTTTTCACTTCTACTCTTTGGTTCCCTGTCTGGCTAGGAACTCGAGTAGGAGACTGCTCTTACTATTGCAGTAATTTCATTTTGGAGTCTCTTGCTCACTGTGCAGTTTTAACAGTTATGCCCTGCCCCATTTTCAGACAATCCCAAAATACCATTATCACATCATCTCTTCTCAACATGACTCTCAAACACATAACTCGCTTCATTGCTTCAGAAACAATGGAGGCCTTAAGAATGTAGAGGGACATAGAAATGACAAATATCTCAAGGATGTCTTCATTCTGCAAGTGCCCTAGAACATACAGTCTGTATCCAGCAAAATGGTGTTCACAGAGTAGATTATTGTTTTATGAAATATGTATTACACAAAATGTACTCATTTAACAGAGCACACAGCTACTTTATGGGGGAAGGGCTGAGAATCTGATGTACATACAACTCAATAAAGAATATTGGTTTTAAAATACAAGGGAACAAATGTATGTAATTTTTTGAATAATTAACTTGTATCCTCTTGAGATTGTAGTTTAAAATTACGAGTAACTGTTTGTGTGTGATAGACAAGTGTGAGAGCTACTACTTTTCTGTAGCTGTAATATTTTAGGACCCCATTCAATGGAAGCACTTGTTGAGTAAGGTGCTTAATAAAAATAAGGAAGGAATAATCAAACCATTCATTTAGCAAATCAGACATTTCAGTCACTTCCCATAGATTTTTAAGATCTAAAGTGCAGATCCTCAGAAGGTATGTAGGTGCCTATTCCAGTCAGGACCCCAAAGCCCAACTGTGTTCATGGTGAAGTCAGCAGGAGAAATCCCACTGACTTCACCACCTATAGAATCGATAGGCTCATTGCTTGCTGGGCATATCGTTCCATCCAGAGCTGTTGCACATGCTTAACAGTAGCAAAGGGGTAACCATGTCATAGACTCCTTGTTTGTTATGTTTAACAGTAGTATCATGACACAGATTCTATTATCCACTAACACTACTGGAAATGAAACCGTGGGGTTAGACAGATAAGTTACAACAAAGGAATGGGAAGGGAGAGGCAACAAGACATCAATGGGGGAACCCAAGAAAGGAAGTTGGAGCAGAGTAGACTGATTTAAACCTAAGTGATATTTAACACCAAGAGAAAAGCTTTGATTTAAAATCTGCTTCTCCACTGGTACTTCAGTTATTTTATAGAATGATGTGGTCTCACTGGCTGATGTAACCATTTAAACGTGAGCCTTTTCACTCTGTTCAGTGCATCTTTTTACTACCTAACAGTGTATACTATAAGTTATAACGGTGGGCATTTAAAGCCGTTATGTAGCTTGATATTTTCAGATTGCTATTTGTAGTATGTTAATAGTGAATAACATATCATTTACTAGATAATTAATTTTTTACTCATGATGTGTCAAGCCAGTAACTGGTATTAAACAAATAGAAAACAGCATATACAATTCATTTTTATTAAGCAAAACAAGCCCCAAATACAGTACATGCCCTACTGTGCCATATTTAGAAAGCCTGAACTCAAAAATCAGATGCTTTTCCCTTGATTCTTTCTTTAGAAGAGAAGGTTTTGATAAAGACTCATGGATTCAGCATATTTTAAAAGATTTAAAAGATAGTAAGTTAAGGCTGTAACATATTTTGTTTTGAAGCTGATCCTGTTCAAAAACAAAAACCTAAAATTTAAATAATTCTTTTTAAAAACATCCAATCCTCTATTCTTTTGAAAAAATGTTATCATCATCTGCCCTTTGCTGGAATCAACAGTTCAAACACACCACATACTCACCATCTCTCATTATTTTGGGGCTCTGATGAAACAAATCACTCAAATCTTCCTTTTGACGTTTAAGATTCCAGAAGCCCAGAAGCAACCACAACCTTGCTAGGAACAACTGGAAGCCAGCTGCTCCGTCTGAGCCAGATTCTGGTCCCCTTACTCACACTGCCTAGTTCTTTAGTCCCTATTTAGCCCCACTGATGTCACTGGGGCAACGTGCGACATAAAGTACCATTCCAAGCGGGTAAAGGAATCAGAACCTAACCCAATGCTGTTACACCAGGATTATCAATAATTTCAGACCATGGTGGAGCTGCTTTTTACTTTACCGAAATATCTGCTCATCAAGGAGAAACACCTAGTATTAGATCAGAAGCTGGAAAACTATGGCCCGTGGGCTGGATAGCACCTGTCCTCCAGCCTGCCAGCTCAGAGCTGCTCTCCAATTCCCACAGCTCCAGTAGTGGCTTGCACCAGGGCCAGAGTGCTACCGCCACTCCCCTGACGTGCCAGCTTTAGCTGAGCTGGGAGGAAGAGGCAGCAGCAACTCAGGCCCCGGCCAGACTGCTGCCATCACTCCACCTCCCTCCCATCTCCAGTAGCACTCTGGTACTGGAGCAAGCTGCCACTGGACCTGGCAGGGGGAGGGAGAGCAGCAACAGTGCTCTGGACACAGTATGAGCCGCCACTCAAGCTGGGAGGGAGGGGAAGTGGAGCCCAGTTCCACCCCTTTTTCCAAAAAGCGGGGGAGGGTCTGGCCCCCCCTCCTCCAAGCCTGGCCCCGGCCTGCTATGAGCAGCCGCACATCACATGTGGCCCTCAAGCCAAAAATGTTGCCCACCTTTATATTAAATCAAGCTGCTAGGTGTTGTTATAACATAGAAGACGTTACTCCCCTGTAATAGTACAATGGAACGTGAGACCTGTACAAGAATATTCAAATACAGTCTTTTATTTAGGACTGCTAGAGCTATGTTAAAAGACACACACAGCTTTTATTGTTTCTTCCCCAAGAAACCTGTTAGGTAGAATTTTTTCCCTACTCTAACTAAAATCATGTGCAATGAAGACATTTCTTCACATTATCAAGAGCCATAAAAAACAACTAACCAACTAGCAGCAGCCGCCAAAACCTTCATCGGATCTCTTAAGAAAGGAAAGAGCTGGCACTGCCGTATTTAGCAACCTGGATGGCATGTGACAAACACAGGGCATTACATAGGCATATACAACCCTACCGTAGGAGGACTGCAGTTATGGCTGGCCCAAGGCATGGTCTTTTAGGCAAGCTGTGATTTTGGAGCCCCTCCCTCCCACATTCAATATGGATAAAATTGATAACTTTTTTTTTTTAAATAAAGAAAAAAAATCACTTCTGTCCAATCCAGTGCTCCTTAAAGCCTGGCGCCCTAGGCAACAGCCTAGTTCATGTATCTGGTCAGGCCAGCCCTGCTTGTCATTATCCTAATCAATATCTGAGGGTCTCCCCTTTCCATACCTTTTTATAATACTTGCCTAATGTTTCACACCAATAACATCTGATTGAATTGGATGTTCCTCTCCAAAGGTAAGTACATGGATAGAAACAGAGAAGACGGTAGACTTTTTTTTCCCTCATCATTAGAGACTTTCAGCAGCATTTCAGGAATAAGGAAGTTCAGATGTGATGGTTATAGGAAATTCTCTCCCTCCTTTTCACCCCTCACTGAGCAGGCAAAGAAGCCAGCAGCCTAACCCCTTTTTAGAGGCCAGAGCTTTCCCTGCCACATCTGATACAACTCTTACAGAAATCAGCCATCAACTTCAGAAAAGAGTAGTGATTTAGGATGTTCTGCTAAAGAAGACCTGAATGGTGGCTGCTCAGCATTTTTTAAAAATGAGGCACTTCAAGTTAGGTGCCCAAAAATCATTCGTAATCATTGAGAATGTTGGCCCACATCTACGCAGTTTCCTCTATGTAATGAATACCTAAAGATATGACAGGACCCAGAACATTAGCTGGGTAGAGCCATCTACTAAAAGGACCCATCCTGGAAGTCTCACATGAATCATGACAATGTGAATGGAAGTACCCTTACAAACAAGGTCGACTCGCATGAGCACTGAGGGAGCAGTCACATGTAAACACCCTATGAAAACAGATCAGACCCCTCCTTTCCAGGGCTGTCCCAGTTCAAGGAACGCAGTTAACTGTATGCTTAAGTCCATCACTGTTCAGTTAAGCACTGAAGCATGCACTTTCTCCAATTAGGAGCTCTGCGCTCTCCCTGTGAGAGGTGATGCTATCACCGACCTCTAACGTAGCACAAAGAACAAAGATCCCTGCAGTGTTCCAATGTAACTGATGTCATCAGCGATTGCAAGAAAGCTCTCTCCTGGTACTCTGGCCTCGCCCAGTGAAAAGCCCTTCAGATCACCTCTGAAGCCTGTAATCAGCAGTTTTATCATTTAAAGCCAGTCCAAGCTGTTTCCAATCCCTAAAACTACATTCGTTTTGGACAAAAGTTTAGAACTTTACACTGTACATCCACCTCTAACTTTGGAAAATACTACGATGCAGCAAAGGAAGTAATCCTCACCTTATCTGCTTCCAAAAAGAAGGCAAGAATCTAGACTTGCTTAAAAAAAAAAAAAAAAAAAGCAGCACCAGTGTGATAAGATGGGTGCCACATCAGCTATTTTATAAAACTAAAGCACATCTTCTCACTACAGAAAATCACCACACTTAGCAGTAACACCTGAAAGATAATTTAGTGCATATATGTGCACAGAAAAAGTGGAATCACTAACTATTCCACTTTGTTGATAGAATTTAACAAGCTACGACAAAAAGCAAACTTCTGTAGTTATAGGACATTACCTCCTCAACACCTGACGCTGCACAGTGTGTTTTCTCTGGAAAACCCTGAAAAACAAGTCAGGTGACAGCCAGGATGACCAGAAACTAAACTGTACAAAATGAACCAGTCTGACGACAAAATTCTACAGAAACTGTACTTGTTCACTAATAAATCACCAAGATTCAGAGAGAAATATCTATTTTTTTGGTATTGCCAAAGCCCCACACATCCTTGAGGCAAGTTAGCAAATTCCTTAGAGTTGATGGTAAATTAACATCCTTTAATTAATATGATTTGTTTGTTGATTCCTAACTGGGATGATTGGTAGAACAGTGCTCTCTCCTGCTTTCCTACCAGTAGCCCCATGACCTTCCACCGAATTAACAGAATCGCATCAGCTGGGAATATTATCAGACGAATCGCCACAATGAGTCAGACTGATGCCCCACCTGTCTGACAGTGGCTAATACCACTTGCTTCAGAGGGAATGAATAGAACAAATAATCAAATGTTGGTAATTCACATTCCTCCTGTGCATGCACACCAGCCCCTTTTCCGTCATCTGCCCCTTCTTTACAATCCTTCTCCCCAAACCTATACATGGGCCTTCATAACAGATTCTAAATCTTCAAGCCAGGTATGGAAGCCATGGGACTACAAGATCCTGGCTGCGGGGCTTCAGCCTCAGGCGCTACTCTGTCCCCAGTGCCAGCCCCCCCACCCAAAACCCACTGCCCATCAGGGAGCCCCAACAGCTGCCTCCCCTGCCACCAGGGAGGGAGGGAGGAGCCCTTGGAGGAATCAGGGGATCCCCAGCAGCTGCTTCCCCCGTCTCCAGGGCTCCCCAGGCCCTGCAGGCAGTGCAGCTGCAGCTGCTGGGGCTCCCCAGGGGCAAGGGAGGGCCAGCCCCTGAGGCAGGCACCAGCGACTCCCCACCACTCTGCCACAGGGGACCAGGGTCCCCCTTTTCTGGTCAATTTTCACCACCCCTACTTTTCAATTTCACTGCTCTGCTAGTTCCCCACTGGCGTAAGGGGGCAGACTGCCCACACTGATACTCTGCCACCTTAACTTTGCCAACAAAAGCTCTATGCCGCTCATCTAGGTGGTTTTATTCTGTCAGCAAAACAGGACAGTTTTTTTGGCAGAGGGGAGTCTAGTGTGTACACTAGGACTGTTCTGTGGACAAAAGCAGACTTTTGTGGACAGAATTTCCTAGTGTAGATGACCTAATAAAGTATTCTAGGAAGACCTTCCATTATGGTAGCCTACCCATAAATGTACGACAACTACATACCAGGATGATCAGGGTTAGCCTTTTCTCTAAGAGTTTAAAAGGAAGAGACATCCTCTCCCACAGTGGTAAGAACGAAGTATTTCCTGATGGTTTTGTCGGCCATTCTTTCATATCAGTTGTTGCAGATTCACAATTCTGAAACTCACCCTCCTGCTTATCATAAACACTGATCTCGGTCAGAAAGAGATAGAGCAAAAAAGTCTTTCAGTCACACCAGAATAATGCCAGTGAGTTGACAGGAAGAACCGAACTGCAGAATTCTCTATGTTCTCATACACAATAAAGTATAATAAATGTAAAAACATACATGATAAAAGCAAGATAAATTAAAAGTAGTTTAATTGCATGAAGAGGCAAATGCAATAAGACAAAAGGAGGCTTTCATTTTGCTAGCAAAGCCATCATGTTGCACGCTGGGCACAGAGTCAAGTATCTCAAACTGTCACTAGCACCTGCATTAAACCCCCACCTACACAGTAAACAATTGTCATTGAAAGACAAACCCTCGTGACTTTTCCTCAGCAGCTTAAGCAAAACCAGTTTTAAGAGAAGCTAAATAGTTCGTTCAATAACCACATCTCAAGAAATTTTGTTCTGACAAAACGAACAAGGAGATTGGTGGCACTTATAAAGACTTAAATTTATTTAATGCATGAGTTTGTGTGTGAGAAAACACCACTTTGTCAGACACTTGAAGATGGGGAACTTACAGAATGGAAGAAAAATAAGCGCAAGGAAGGGTAAATCATAGGCTCAAGTCACACTGTAACGCATGACTTTCCCCCCCTCCTCTGAGGGTCCAAATGAGAAGCTAAAATGCTCTACTTCACACTCGGTGGATTAAAATGGACAAAGTTGCACATTATTTATACAAGTTCCAAAGGGGCAGCTGTGTTAGTTTAGTTCAGCAAAACAAACAAGGAGTCCTGTGGCACTTAGACTAAATTATCTATCGTACGAGCTTAAGTGGGAGAAAATTCTACTTCGTCAGACGCTTTGAAGATGGAAGAACTTGCCATCTTTAAAGCATCTGATGAAGTGGGATGTTCTCCCACTAAAACTCATGCGATAACTAAATTTTTTGGTCTTTAAGTGTCACAGGACTCCTTGCTTACTATTTATACAGTGCTTCCTGCTCAGTCTCTCTTAATTAAGATGCAATAATGAGTTGAAGACAAGATATACTTACTGAGCTGTTTTTCACTATAAATTTAAGGCCCAATTCCTCAAGCTCTTACTACTACTAGGGCTCAGAGTCTAATTCAAAGCTCACTGAAGCCAGAAAAAGCTTCCACAGGCTTTAAATCAGTGCCCAGAAACCTAAAACCATGAGCAGCCCCACTACTTTCCAGCAGCGATGAGCTACTGGCCCAGGAGTAAACATTTGCAGGATCAGGCCTTTCAGGAGGCTTCTGTGATTGACACAAGTCACATACTGAACAGACACGGGAGCAATAAAGACTTAGGAACACAGACAGAAAGAAGTAGCATGAAGGCATTTAATGTTTTGAAGCTATATGCTTCATTTATCCACCGTCAATGAAACTTTTATACTTGAACACCACACTGACTACACAACAGTCCCATCTTCAAGCACACGACAGATGCAGTCATGTTACAGCATCGAGTTGGTCTATTTGTTACATGAATGATTGTCATGATATGGTGAGCTTGAGGGGAAGCCTGCTTTTCATTCCTTTTGGGTCACACGCACAACATTCATTAGTAATTATTCAGCAAGGAGAGAGAGATACATGGAAGGGAAACAAGGACGTTTCTTTAGAAAGAAGGATCACACTGAGCTCCCAGCATGAAGCTGGAGAGCTATAGACTTTCGCCCACTGGTTTAGTTTTTTCCAGCTCTGTTCCTTTCTGCTCACCACTAACATTCACAGAAAAATTTGCTGGCATGAATCCTCCCCAAAATCCTGCTGTTATGCAATGCAAGTGATTTATATATCATTTAAATGTGCAGCACAGAAAAACAGAAGATTACTTTAATGGAGAAGGGGGTGTGGACTGGACTGCCCAAATGACTGGTGGAAGGGATACAGAACCTTTCACCTGCTTCACTGGAGTCATTTTAATTTTTTGGTACTCTGTCCACTGACCCTTAATTGGCAATGGCCCCTGAAGGTCCCGTTCTTGTAAAGGTCATTTTGTAGAATTGTTTCCTGTATTTCGCACACAGCTTGTGCCACATGGGGAAATATGTGAGCCAGTCACTCCCAAAGTATTTGAATAAATTAGTTACAAAACACAAAAGCCTTTCTCAAGCACTTGCAAACACGATGAACGTCAGAGTGCATCATTGCACCCTATCCTGAAAATAAGGAAGGCACCTGGCCCTGCTTACAAAAGGCTGACTCACCTGCCTGAGAGCCACTGTCTTTTTGAAAAGACCTGGAACCTAGCACTGCAGAAACACAATGTACTTTCAATACGCTAACAGAAGGACTTTTCCTTGTCCTTCTTGACAGCTGCACAATCATTCATAGATCACATAGCTGCAAGATTACTCTCCAAACCTGGGAGAGAAGGTAGGTGACCTTTCACATGACTGCCCACTCATTCGGTGCACACACTCCCCTGACCTAACTCTACCAACTTCTCCTTTCCAGGCTTACATAAGAGGAGCAGCACACTGGTGATGAGCCATAAATACGAACCCTTATTGCTTAGATCTGCAGTCTGAGCAGCTTTCAAGACCATCTTAATCTTCAGACCTACTCTAAACCTGAAACTTGAATTAACCTATTTATGCCACACAGGAGTGTGAAAAATTTGCACCCCGAGAGCCCAGTGGTTCTCAACCATCATGTCACCCCATGGCGTTAAGTGTGCTGCGGAGAGCTGGGAAAATGGCTTGATTTGGCCTGGGGGGAGTGGGCTGGTGTGTTCTGTAGGATCACTATATGCCACGAACTGTGTCGTGACCACTAAAGGACTGAGAACCACTTGTTTAGCCAACCTTAGCCACAGGAGTAACTCTGATGGGGCAACGGAAGAATCCTTCTGTCAACCCAGCTACCCCCTCTTTAGAAGAATGGATTAACTACAGCAACAGAAAAACCTTTTCCACCAATAGTATAGATATTAAACACAGTAGCGGGGCTGTCGCACTGTGGCTTTAGCATGTGTCATGGAGACATACCCCTGTCCGGGAATGAGAAGGAAAACACCTTAATGTGAAAAAAATCACCTTCAGTGAATCTGTATTTGTGAAAACTGTTCCTTCCTCTATCACTTGGTGTCGATCTCTCATTCATAGTCTGGACTCACCTCCCAACTCAGATTTCTGTCTGCATTTTAAACCATAGCTAATTAGAGGATTTTTCCATTCCCATGTGGAATTTTACATCAGAGTAACAGGAAGTTGTTCTTCTTAGTACCCATATTTGGGGATAAATGCTAATCTCTAAAAGCACTGTTCTTCATAAAAATGTGCCAGACTACCTTAAGTTTGTTTCATGACCATGAGGTTATCATTAACCACTGGTTGTGAATTTTTTTTTCCCCCAAATCATTTCCAAACTTTTACTTTCCTTCTATGAATTCACTAGGGTAAAACAAAAACTGTTACCAACATAGATGTGCCCTTATTCACCCTGATGAGTAATGTTTTGTCAAAGGCATTTTACTGATACTGTAATGGTTTCAGGGGATGGTCTGTTGGCTAAAAATGAGAGACTGAACTCAGTATCAACAGAAGCAATTTTAAACTATGCACCATAAAAGGTCCCCCACAATTTTAGAAAGCAAATTCCCTTTTTGCCATTTTCCATAGGTTTCCTAGCAGAGTTCCTTTCAATGTACAAACATCCACGTTCCTCTCTGGAAACCCAGACTGACTTGGCGTAATAAAAAAAGAAAAAGAAAGATCTTATGGATTTAAGTTATATTCAAATCTGAGCTACACAGTGTCTAAGCAAATGCAGACAAAAGCCCCTAAATGTTCATGCTAACAAGCTAGAGAGAGCAGTAAACGAAAAC
This sequence comes from Podocnemis expansa, assembly GCA_007922195.1. NCBI lineage: Eukaryota > Metazoa > Chordata > Testudines > Podocnemididae > Podocnemis > Podocnemis expansa. Next base: position 8,413,052 of record ML681997.1, on the reverse strand, counting down.
ATATTGACCTCGACAGTGTGAACTGGAGAAATGAAGATCTTCTGAGAGCTGATGACATTTTCTACATGGCTTCTGTAAAGCTACACAGGGCTTTCTGGGGCCTTTTGTCTGACTGCAAGCAAGGCATGCACCCCACCTATATTATGGAGACTGCCAACAAAGAGATTGGGATTCTCTCCCACCAAAGCTCACACAATAAACAATTTTTTAGTCTTAAGTGCCACAGGACTCCTTGTTTGTTTGAATGCACAATAGCAGGTTTTTTGTACTATGGGCCACAAATGTCCATGACATTTCAGTCAGTTTCCTTTTGTGCCATTATGCACTGTCATATCAGGTAGAGAATTTATTTCTCATTGCTACCTACAAAAATAGGTAAACACGGCTTAATATACAAAATATAAAACTAATTTTCTCTGTAAGCCATGATGGTGAGAGCACAACAACAATTAGAACTTTTTGCACAAGTGTGATTGAGGACACAGGTAATGAAAATATCACTGGACGTATGTGAACTTAGATTTGCACAACTAATGGAGTTTAACAATTGGCATTAATCACTGCCCATGAGTCAATCCATGAATGCATGGACAATTGGAAATCCCATGCAGGAATGTACATAATTGGGAAGTTGTCTCAGGAAAGACTCAGATGCCCACCTTTAAGCTCTACTGTTCCTGGTTATAACTGGCAGGATTCTTTTCAAGTCTTGTTTGTATGTAAGAAAAGAACACAATTTAAAGAGCTTGCATATAACATATGAAAATTGCCTTGAAAATGTTCACATTCCCTCAGTCAACTTCCACTGCCATAAAACACAGAGAACAAATTGGGCAGCACAAATAAGTGATGTCAAGTTCCAAAGGGGTTGCCCTGTTAGTTTAGTTCAACAAAAACAAACAAGAAGTCCTGTGGCTTTTAAAGATTAACGAATTTATTTATTGCATCCAAACACCTGAGAAGTGGGACTTTCTCTCGAGATACCTTATGCAACAAATCTTAAAGACTTCCTTCCAACTCTCACAAAACAAACTAGTGCTCATATAGTGACCTAAAAACAAACATATGTAATAAAGTATATGTATCCTGCTAAACTTCCGTGCATGAACTCTTTAAGCAAGCACAAGTTACATGGTCAGTGGAATATAAAAGTCAGTCGCTTGGGACTGATGACATCTTAAGACAAGTTCACTCCCACCTCTGCACCTTCAATCTCATGCTGTAAATAAGGTAAGACAAATATGAAGAGAAAAAAATGACTGCTTTAGGACAGACGGCCTAAATCCACGGCTATTAATTTACCATAAATAAACTGTTCATCTGTACTGAGTCAACTATTTCTCAAAAATTGGTATTGGAATAACTGATGCATATTTTTAAAGGGAAAATAAACTTTAATGATCTGATCCTACAAAGATTTAGTGACATATATGGAGCTACTCACTGAGAAATTATTTACTAGTTTTTCCGAAGTGAGCCCCCATCTTTGGTACAGCCATCTTGTTTCATAAAACTGTATAATTTGTTCTGCTGCAGATCTTTAAAAATTGTCTGAAAAATAAGAGAGGTTTTTTGTTTTGTTTTTGTTTAAAGCAGTTTTTTTAAGCCAAACCCATTGCAGGTGAGGCAGAATTCCAATTCATTGTGTGTTACGAGTATCCAGTGAAAGCAACAAAAAAGCACAACATAAATAATGAGGGGCATGGAACAGCTCCCACATAAGTAGAGATTAATAAGACAGGAGCTTTTCATCTTAGAAAAAAGACCACTAAGAAGGAATAGGACAGAGGTTTATAAAATCACAACTGATGTGAAGAAAGTAAACAAGGAAATGTTATTTATCCCTCATAACACATGAACTGGAGGTCAGCAAATGACATTAACAGGCAGCCAGTTTAAACCAAACAAAAGGAACCATTTCTTCACACAACACAGTGTCAACTTTTGTTCTCCTTGTCATAACATCCTCTGATACAACTATAATGAGTTGAACAAAAGAACTAGTTCAGTTCATAGAATGTAGATCCAGCAACAGCTATTAGCCAGGATAGACAGGGATAGCTGTTAGCCAGAAACTGAGTAACAGGATGGGTCACTTGATGATTACCTGGTCTGTTCGGACCCCAAACACTTGATATTGGCCACTGTCAGAAAACAGAATACTGGGCTAGAACGACCATTGGTCTGACCCAGCACGACCATTCCTATGTTCTTATCCACATCACTAATGTATGTCTGGTGTTTAGTCGGAGTCCCTGCCAAGTGGGGTAGGGCTGAATGGTCATGGAAACTGAGCTACTTCTCTCACCACTGGAGACATTACATGAGATTTCACTCACACACACACACACACACACACACACACACACACACACACACACCCCCCACACCAGATTCCTTCTGTTAGGTTAAATGACAAGAACACCAAAAAGTGTCCTAAAAGCCCTACATTCAGCTGATACCTCTCACACTGGGGAGGAGGAAAAAAACATCACTACCAAGAAACTTCTTGCAAGCCCTGGAATAGGGATGCCAGAAGTTGGACGGCAGCATATAATGTTGGAGATATTCTAGGCCAGTGGTTTTCAACCACTGTATCGGGGCAGAGTGGCGTGTCACAGACAGCCAAGGAGATAGCTGGATTTCTCTAGGGGAGGGGATATCCTACAGGGCCATGATAAGCCACCAAGTATGTTGTGACCAGCAAAAGGTTGAGAACCACTGCTCTAGACAGTGCTATGGTCCCTGACTGCTGTGCAACTAATTTAACCCCATGATGGTTCTCTTCCCTAATAGCTAATGCCCGACTAAATATTTTTAACAGCCCATTACCTACAGTAGCTAAATTATAGCCATTTTGATTACTAGAACTGTAAAGCTCTGGATGAGTTATGCATCTCAGGAAGGAGGAGGAAATTTGACTTAAGCATTTGCACAGTTTTAAGAATTTCCAAATTTCAAATGACAGTGAAATACATGGTTGACAAATAAATCACAATTATGACTATAGGCAGTTGTTCCTGTTACCTGAAAATAGAAAAGAGGCTCATTAAATATGAATAAATTTCAGAGAATGCAGAGGCACTGCACTATATTGATAAAAGCTTCATTAAATTTTCAATGATACAGCTCCTTCCACATTGAGGGGGGATGTTAAAAAAGTGGAGGCAAAGGGTGTTTTCCCCTCCAATCCATTTTGCATTTCCTCAATTTCCATTTATAAAAAAATAAAAATGTATGGATTTTAAAAGAATGAACTATTGGACCAATGAAGTTTGCAGAAGGAGTGAATGTAATCCATTACATTTAAAAAGCTATTCTTTCCCACGAAAGCTCATGCAATAAATAAATTTGTTAGTCTTTAAATGCCATGGGACTCACTGCTTAGTTTGCTGAACTAGACTAACACAGCCACCCCTCTGGAACTTGGGTTCCTTTAGAGGCTCTGAAAGGCGGCAGTGAATCTACTGGTCACACATCTTTCTGGCTATTTCCCACCCCCATGCTCGGCTCCTTCTGCCGTCTCCTCTCCAAGTTGTTACCATAACAGTCCTCCCTTCCTTCCCCTCACCTTCTCACCTCAGTCCTAATCTCCTTGCCTAAGAAAGTCCCTCACTCCTGATTCCTCATCCAGTCTGTCTCACCTCCACCACCACCAGCTCCCAGTCCAACTCTCCACTAGCTCCCAGTTTCCTTACCCAACCAATTCTAGTCTCCCCCTCTCCTCCCAGAGTGCCGTCTGATTCCAGTGCCACTCCACTCCCAAGACTCCCTCACTAGCTCCCAATTGCATCAACTAGCCAACGAGTGTCTCACTCATTCCCAGCTCCCAGTTAGTTTCTCTGCCCCTCTGTAGCACGCCAGGATACTTGTCCCAAATTCCTCTTTTCCTCCCTCTCATTTCAGCTCTTGTTCTCTCTGCAGTCAAGTCAGCAGGTTCTTTCTCTGTGATGCCTGGATGCCAACAAGTGTGTCACAAAGAACAAGAGAGAGCCTCCTTGCTCTTAGCTCAGGGCCCGATAAATCCTGGGCACCAGGTAATTACGCCGCCAGAAATTTCAACATGGCCCCTTGTTATGCCACAGTACCTCATAAGCAGAATGCTACTGGCGACGGGAAAAGAACGCTGGCACCGATACCTTCGGTGGCACTGCTGTGGGGAACACCACATAGCCCCCTCCACCCAAATCACCCTAGTCAGCATTATTCATGGGGGGGAGTGGGCCTAGAGCTTTTTTGCGCTGTCAAAACTGCCACCACTGGTGGCTTTTTTCCAGCAACAGCAGGTGCTCTGCTGCTGAAGTGCCTGGCTCCTTAATTTTTAGGGCTAGCTCCTAGCTGGAAGGCAAATTTGTTGAGCCCTGTCTTGGTTCCACTGCCCAGCCTCATTCGAGCCAGAGCAGCCACTCCAGGGAAAATCCAGATTAGCCCCAGGTTGCAGCATACTCAGTTGATTTAGGAGCATACCGCATGCGTGGTCTGCCCAGTGCTAGGAGCTGAAACATATTCAGTGGGTATGGGCCAGGGGCAGCAACCCCCAGCACACGTGCCAAAGCTAGTCTCAGTGACACACAGGGCTACCGGCCCTGCAGCACCACAGCTCCTTCTCTCTGCCTCCAGCAGGGCCAGGGGCCACAAGAACCACTCACGCGCTGTGGTTCCTGTCCCCTGCTGGTCGCACTCCCCAACTGGGAGGCCAAGCCAGAGCCAGCAAAGAGAAGGAGCTGCCACCTGCCATGGCTCCTGGCCCCACCCTCGGCACCGGCTGAGGATCAGGTGGCAGGATGGGCACGGGAACCTGCAACAGCTGCTGCCCCACTGTAGACTCTTTGCAGATTTTAGCAGCTAAAATCTAGAGTCTCTACTGAGCTTGTGCAAGTTGAGAAAATTTGTCCAAGGCTTATAATGTGGCCAAAATCAAGTGTATTTTCACAGCAACAGTCCTGACGCAAAGGCTGCGACCTTGTCAGCTCTACACTCCAAATCATGGAGTCACAACAGCTTCTGGCAATCTTTTCCTTAAGAATTTTTTTTCTATGACAAAACAACATTTTTCTTTAACCTCATTCTTGGAAACAGCAGAGCTGTTTTGGCTGAAACTTTCAAAAAAAGTTCAGCCTCAGACAGATACCCAGCCTCGAAAATTTCAGTCTAAATGGTTAATTTGGAAATGTTATAAGTAACCAAAGAGGGCTTTATTAAAAGTGTTCAATATTTTCTACTGTAAGAAACAATGCTGCCTGAATGTCACTATTACCTTCTTGTTTTAGGTTATATCAAACTGCTTGGCATTTACAAGGCAGCTAGGGAATAGAACATTTTAATGCTTCTCTGGCTTTCATTTCATCCCTTGGAAAAAAAAAAATGTTTTCTTTAATACCCAGAATAGATATTCCTGTTTCTGTTATACTACAAGTCAGCATGTTCAAATGAAGGCCACAACTGTGCAAACCCTTACGCACATGCTTAACCTTCCTACTGTGATTAATAAGAGTAGTACAGGTAAGCGTGTACAGGTTTGGAGCCCAATTTTTTTCCAAGTTCACTTGTAAATAGCTACCAATTATAGATCTGTTTCAGGAAGGTTTTCCTGTGGACTGCACAAAACAACTTACAAGATGAGGACCTGAAGCATGGCTGCCTCCTCTCCTCCACTCCCCCCCCCCCCCTTATAATCAGGAGTGCTTGAACTAGGAAGGCTGGGGGTACAGCAGCACCTTCTGGGTTGAAGTGATTTCCATCATGTGCATGGTGTATGGTTTTGTTCAATAGCTTTCAGCACAACCACTATAAAAACTGTTCTAATACCACTGCTTATATCTTTAAATTTAAGCAAAAGCAAATAAGAAAAAAGAATTTTCATAGCCAAAAAAAAAAAAAAGAATTCTACATAGAGGAGTTCAGAACTAATCTAATTAAATAAAGTCTTACCTTGTCATGTACTGCATGAGTCACTGCTAAAGTTCTCATCAAAAGGTCAAAACTGAAAAAAAGAGATACCTGACAAAAACTCCTAAAATGAATTTGGAAAAATTCATAAGCATCCTAAATAAAGCAATACAGTTCAACCAAAAAGCTGAACAGCCATGGTTAGGCTCACTATTGTAAGTCAAATAGTTATATAGTGCATATGTAGCCATTATGTAATACAGATCATTAAAGTGAAAACAGAAGTAAGTATACACATGTAACTCAGCATTTGGTTTCTCAGATATCCTACATGTGTAGCTTGTTTTGTTTTGTTTTTAATTTTTTTAATTCCAAGTTTCATGATGGTGGGCTTTTGTTTTGTTTGTAATACAGGCAAAAAACCAAATCTCTTTAGAAAGCTAGCTACATGCCTGTACGGAGTATTCTTTTAGCTGTCAAGAAGATTTTTACTGGTTATCTTCCAACACCACCCTGCACGCTCCCAAAAGAGCAAAACTACATACCACCACCATCACCCCATATATCAAGAACATGCAAACCAGGTGGAAGACAGAATTAAAATACTGTGGAGAGCAAATGTGTAAGAACAGCACCTTTGTACCTGCTTCGTTATCTCCTCAAAGTGACTATGCTAGACCTGCTTTTTTCTACACTCTGACACAATCACTTACTGTAGGAATTAAAACAATATTTTTTACTGCTTGGCACTCCTCTGAGCACTCTGGAGCCAATTCAACCCTGTGAACCAAACTAATTTCTATTCTGGCTCATACATCAACAAATGTATTAACTTGACTTTCAAATGCAAATAGCCAAGTGGCAGGCATGATACAAGAACCCTGGCCAAAGTTTTCAGAAGCATCTATTATTTTTGGGTCCAACTTGAGCTGTCTCAGAGGAGTCTGAATTCAGAAAGTGCCACGCACTATCCATGAAAAATAAATCAGGCCCCTTTTGAGTGTTTCAAGTTGGGGACCCGAAGTTCACAAGTCAAATTTGAAGATTCAAGCCACCTGAATAAATAGCTGGGTTGGGCTTTTAGGGCTGGTATTTCGACTAAAACCATCCTATTACTTGTAAACTGACAGATGTGCCCCTGACTTTCAAATCACAACAAACAGAAGCTCACAGTCACTTTCCTTTTCCTTAAGTCATCTTTCTGAGCAGAACTGCAGTTAAGATTTCCTAAAATTACAAAAATTTTCACAAAAGGGAAGATCACTCACAGAGTCCTGCTAGTCGAGCATGGCAGATTACAAACTGGACATGCTGAAAACAAACGCAATAATGCAATCAAAATTGAGATAAGATTTTGCAGCGAGGTCTCAACACACACACACACACACACACACACACACACACTCTCCCCCACCTCCCCCCGAATATTATGCCTATCTGGTGACTCAAAGTCAAACCTATAAGTATTTTTCAGAAATTATTCATCAAGAAAAATTCTGTCATTTTAGAACTAGATAGTGCAAGAAACGAAACTCCTTGGCATTTCAAAAATAATGTAACCACATCCATGAGAGACTTATAAACCACTAATGGGTAAGAATAGAGCCCAAAGATCACCTAAATGCACACAAAAAAACTCTGATTCAATCCAAAACCTGAAAGGAGAAAAATTGGTCTAAGTTTCCAATTCTTAAAATGCAGATATAAGACAGCAAGTCCCTAAGAAAGTGTTCTTTCCAGAATGTGCACTTCCACCTTCATTTAAAGGAGAAAAACACACCACCCCAAGTCAAGTCAAAGTTGAGGAGAACAGGATTCTGTTCTAATGACATTTCCAACAGGTACTGATTTCAACAAACTTAATTTCCCATGATGAATTTCAAGTACCATATATCATCACGTATAAGCCGAGAATTTTGTGCCTGAAAATTGGCTTCAAAACAGGCTCTCGGCTTATCCTCGAGAGAGTACGGTAGACAGCCCCAGCCAGCAGTTTCCCTGACCATGCGGCAGGCCGGAGCCCCAGTGTTGCCGAGTGGCCATCTTGGGCAGTCAGCAGAGGCTGGGCCTGGAGTTAGGAAGGGTCCCCGGCGTCTGGAGTGGCCAAGTAAGGGGGCCCTGGACATTGATTCAGGGAGGCCAGGGAAGGGGCGGCAGGGACTGGAGGTTGGGGAGGGTGTTGGGGAAAGTGATGGGACAGCCGGGAAGGCTTGGGTGAGGGTTCAGGGAGGCCAGAGAAAGGGCGGCAGGGCTCAGGAATTCTGGGTGGGGGGGGGGGTCGGGAAGTCTGGGGAGAGCGGCAAGAGGACCCAGGGTTTTTGCGGAGCCCCGGGAAGCAGCAACGGGGACAGGAGATGGGGGGGGGGGCCTGGCAGGCTGGGAAGAGCGGCAGCAGGGATTGGAGAGTGACGGGGAAAGGGGTGGAAAGGGTGTTGGGGAACAGGGGAGCAACAGCGGGGCACTGAGAAGGGAGTAGGGGGGAGCAGTGAAGAGCCAGGGGGCAACAGTGAGGAAAGGGCAGAGCAGGGGGGCAGCAGCGGGGGCAGCAGTGAGGGAAGAGGCAGAGCAGGGGGCAGCAGGGAGAGCAGGGGGGCAGCAGGTGGCAGTGAGGGAAGGGTGGAGCAGGGGGTGGCAGTGAGGAGGGGGCAGTAGGAGGAGCAGAGAGCAGCAGTGAGAAAGGGGCAGCGCAGGGGGCAGCAGCAGGAAACAGAAGTGAGCAGGGGTGTAGCAGTGAGGAAGGGGCAGAGCAGGGGGCAGCAGGGGTGAAGGAAGTGAGGAAAGGGCAGAGCAGGAGGGCAGCAGTGAGGAATGGACAGCAAGGGAAAAGCAGCAGCAGAGATTTGGCGTAGGGAAGCTGTCAGAGGCTCCAGAGGAAGCCAGCAGCAGTGGGTGGGAGGTTAGGGGCCAAGGCCAAAAGGGGACCTCGGCTTATACCTGGATCACCAATTTTAGCTTCTTTTTTGGGCTCAGAATTGGGGGGTCAGCTTGCACCCGGATCGGCTTATACCCAAGTATATACAGTAGGTGTTTAGAGAGGAAAGCACATACAGATTTACTATCCCCTTAAACACATTGTGGGACAAATTCTGCTCAGTTTGCCAACATAAAGCTGGAGTAACTCCAATAAAGTAACAGTATTCTTTCAAATTTACAACAGTGTTTAACTAGGAACAGAATTTTATCCCTACTTATTACTGTTGTCCCCAAAAGCATGGAGGGCACTTTACAGACCATATAACTAGAAAAAAAATCCCTGTCTCTGATTATTATCTATAGGCCCAATTCTACAACCCCCTAGTTCCTCAAAAATTGTTTGTCAATTGGGACTAATCCCATGTGAGTAAGCACTACTCATAGAGGTTTTGGACGTGATGCAGTAAGTGTATCAAGCACAGGAAAAGATGGGGAAAGGAAAGTTGCATACCTAAGATAACTTTTAGGCTATGTCTGTATCTACTTTTTTAGTTCAGACTTGCCAGTCCGAACTAAGGAAGTTCGAGGTGAGTCCAAACTACCTTCGGGCTAACTGTGGCTCACCAGTTTGAACTAACTTTTTAGTTCAAACTAGAACGCGTGGCTAGTTCAAACAACTAGCCATTATTTCCCGTATTGTATGTGCTTAGTCCAAACTAACCAGGGGTACTTATTAGTTTGGACTAATCTTTGCCTAGTCCAAACAAAGGAATTTCTTAGTTTGGACAAGCCATAGCCTAGCATTGCCATGGGCCAAATTACTCTGGACTAAGCTTCCTTAATCTGGACTAATTTGGCAGTGTAGACCTAGCCTTCGGATCAACGCGCAGACATTTGGCAATTCTATTAAAGTTGGTGTAAGCTTGTTAGTAGTAAATTAATATGACATTAGACCAGCAGTTCTCAACCACTGTGTTGGGACACATTACTGTGTTGTAAGTGTGTCTCAGAGAGTCCAGGGAGATGCCTGGATCTGGCCGGGGGGGGGGGTGTCCCAGAGGGTCACGATACGCCACCAAGCGTGTCACGATCTGCAGAAGGTTGAGAAGCACTGCATTAGACTATGTGGAACAGTTGGGATTAAGTCTCATGCTAGAAACTCTGTCCCAGGCTTCAGAGACAAGAAAAAAGGAAACGTTCAAGTTTTTCAGATATCACTCCCACTAGGGTCAGAACAAAGCAAATTATCCCTCCAAAACATCTGTAGTGGAAACTGAGGCTCTGATCTTTGAACACTTATGCACATGTGGAACTTTATTAAAGTGAATAGCCTCAGTCATTTGAACAGGAATACTCAAGGGAGTAAAGTTAACATACGTGTAAGCATTCACAGGATTAAAGCCTTAATCTCCAGAAGTAACTCACGCTTGTTACAAACATCTTAAAAAACAATTTAGGAGTTTAAGATTTTCAGCTTTTATGTTAAAGTTTTCAGAGACTCATTTTATTCCTCTGAAACCAACAACACAGCACTTCGCTGAACTACTACAGCAGTGGAGACAATGTTACACTGGATCGGACATTATATTTTCACACAGTACAATTATACTGAGAGGGATCCAAACCTCTCTCCAGTACTCAGTACCACACTCAATAGACTCAGCTTCACTGAAGTTTCACCCACTTATGGATGCCAGTGGTGAATTTGGCTTCCAATGAACAGCTTAGATGCTTCTAAATAAAAAATTCAACCTTTGCTCCTTTGTCCCTATGGCCATAAAAAAGGCAAAGGGGTCTGAAAGAATGCATCTCCCCTGCAAAGCAATCCCCCGGAGCCAACAGGTAGACTATGGAGTCCCCATCAGGGAACTCTAGAAGTAAATGCCTCCCTAAGTGAGTCTAAATTAGTCCTTGAAAACAGTTCTAATCTGTTATGCTGCTAGCTCCATTTTGGAGCCATATTAACAAATAAAAAGAAAAATTCACCCACCTTCCCCTAGGAAAAGAGAAAAAAATAATTAAAGCTTCTAATAAGGAACCTAGTCACATTACGAGTTGTCTCAGGGTAGACTGGAAAGTCAATTTGTTCTGACAAAATAAGCTAGCTATGCTATAAGAAATCTATTAACCACGATGTAGAACAAAAACTACAGTAGAACCTCAGAGTTATGAGCACCCGGGGAATGGAGGCTGTTCAAAGCTAAAATGTTCAAACACTGAACAAAACGTTACGGTCGTTTCCAAAAGTTAACAACTGAACATGAATTTAATACAGCTTCAAAACACCACTATGCAGAAGAAAAATGCTGCTTCCCCCTTATTCTTTTTTAAAAAGCATCTATTTAACACAGTACTGTATTTGCTTTATGTTCTCTCTCTGCGGCTGCCTGATTTTGTACTTCTTGTCCCAAACGAGGTGTGTTGTTGACTGATCTGATCATTTCATAACTCTGATGTTCGTGCCTCTGAGATTCTACTGTACAAACATTTATGCTGCATTATACCACAGGTAGCATGACCGAACCCAAAACCCGCCTGCTTGTGGAGTGCTTTTTGAGACCTGCACAGAGATGTCACTCACAGTGCTTGAAATGACATAAGTAGCAGACCCAGAATTTGACAGGGCTAGCCTAGGTTTTGTGGCCTTGCAGACCTTCCCACCCCTTCTATCCAGGGGCCAGAGGATCGCAGGCAGTGGGAGCGGCATGTCTGGCTCTTCAGGGAAGAAACCTGGTTTTGTGGGCCTCTCTCTCCAGAAGTCCAAAGATACCCATTGTTGGCTGAAGCAGTGAGTCCAACTGGTTCAGGGAGAAACCCTGGATTTAAAGGCCAGCTTCCCTCACCTCCCTGGACAGGCAATCAAGGAGGTAATACATGACAGGGCAATGGGGCAAGGGTACTGGCCCAGTGGCTCTAATTAACTCTGCTCCCCCCCCCCCCCTTCTCTGCTTTTAAATGATTGTGCACACCTCATTGTTAAAGGCTATATGGTGCATTTTACAGCAGAGTAACAGCCTTAACATTCTTTCAATGAATTTTTTTGGTGGTTACATTTCTTTTTCTATTTACGCAAGTAAATCAGTGGGCTACGTTTAACTTGCCCACTAAAATTCAGTGTGAACAATGAAACCCAAGGAAGCAGATTAAAAGAAAATGTATGGTCCCAAATGCAGCTAGGTGGATCAACACTTCACTGGCAAGCACACACCCTGCAGCTGCACTCTAAAGAGGAGCCATCTGAGCAGTCAAAAGTTGTCATGCATGCACAGAGGCTTTTTGATGCAATGCACAAGACTGAACTTTTTAAAAGCAAAGCAAAGCCATCAATGAACCTTAGAAAACAGTGCCTTGCACATCTCTAATGGACCATTCCTTCCTTTGATTAGACATACATTTCTCCCCAAAAGCATCTTTTTAGCCAAGTGTTTACAAATTTTTGCACCTTTATTTCTTTTGCTTTTTTATTTTTATTTGTTTTAAAAGGCTTTCCTTAGTCTTCAACCAGGCACTTCTATGTTAATTCTCATTTTACAGCAACTTTACCGCCCATTTGTCATCCTCCCGACAAGATTTATAGTGGAAAAAGGACAATAAAGTCTTGTTGCAACTCCATACAGACACATGGTTTCTCACCTAGTTACAGCTCTATTACAGTGTGCAAGCAGCAACAGCTAGGAAAACAGTTTAACATTATGAGAACATTTGTGGAGTTATTTTTTAAAGTTCTCATATTAATCCACTAATGAAAGTTGGGACTGACTAACATCCTTACCAGCGTGCCCACACATCACACACACAGGACCCAATCCCGTAACTAGCTGCGCACAGACGCATGCTACAGAGTCCTATTGACTTCCAAGGAGCTGTGCACAGGCCCATATATAATCAATTGTAGAATCGGGACCATGATAGCTAAAGCCAGAATTACAAGAGCACTTGATCAAGGATCACCCATAATGTAATGGTTCTGCACAGGAGGACTAAAGGGCATGAGATCAACCCTACAAACAAACAAGGAGTCCTGTGGCACTTAAAGACTAACAAATATATTTACTACATGAGCTTCTGTGGGAGAAAATCCCACTTCGTCAGATGCTTTGAAGACCAACCCTACATCAGGACATCAGTCAGTCAGAACCCCAACAGCAGGTTAATAGAGACTGTGTGATCAATTAACCCTTCTTCCATCCCCCTGAGCCTCCATGATTGGGTCATAGTGTCTCCTTGTCAGGGTTTCCACCTGGTTTTCCAACTTGGACATAAAATTTTGAGCTATAATTTGAAACTACTAAAACAACCCCTCAGAAACAAGATTATTAAAGTGGGAGGGATAATAAAAGCATATGATTAAACCACTGGATACTCACAGAGAGCAAAGGGTACATTTACTCCACAAGAAGGTGGAGAGTTTAAACTACAACGAAAACCAATAAATTCAAAGATCAGATTTCCACAATGACCTTAACTTCACCTCTCTCATGTATGCTTTACAGTAGGCACAGTGTCAAAAGGGAATGTGTTAGCCTGCTCTAGAAGAGAAAAGGATCCCTCTCACCCCCTGGATAGTTTAGAAGAGTAAGTAGTTGGTGATGGTGCTAATCTCTTCAAGCCTTGTCTAGATTAGGATTTGGACAGGATCAGTTTAAAGATGTGTTAAAGGCCTCATCTACACTGTTAACACGAGCTAACACCTTCCAAATCCTAATGGGAACAAGACTAGGTGACCAGTTTTTACGTGGATTAATATCGTGAGATTGTTATAACTACAACTATGCTTTCTGCACAATTTTTTCAGTGTCTGTAACCAGCTCTCTACCACACGACTCTGTACTTGCACCACCCTTTTTTAATATTTACATTAGTGACATGCCACAAGCCTAATCACAAAAATTTGGATATGCAACTGATCTTGCCATTACAACCCAAGCACCAAAACTTCTGGAAATGGGGGCTTAAAATCAAACCCTGGAAAAGCAATAGAAAGCATATTCCACCTTGATAACAGAAGTGCTAAAAAGACACGAAGTAGCCTTTTACGATAAAAATGTGTGACATGATTACACCTCATCATATCTCAAAGTTAAACTTGACTGCACCCTTCCCTTCAGAAGCACCTTGAGAACGCAGCTGCAAAAAGCAAAAATGAGCACCAACATAATTCAGAAACCAGCAGACAGAACATGGGGTACATCAGCATCAGGGCTGCAAACGTCTGCCATGGCATTTATATATTCCGTAGCTGAAAACTGTGCACCCACATGGAGCAAATGTAGCAGCCACATGCGACTCATTGACGCCTAGCTCAACACAGTGAAGTGATGCATTACCAGAACCCTTAACTCAACTCCAGCACCATGGGTACCTATTCTGTCTAATATCACTTCCCCACTGAAATGTTGAACAGCTGGGACATCCTGCAAAGCTCAGCAAACCCAGGAAAAACATGCATCTTTCTATCCACCAAGAGTGGTTCTCAAACTACAGGTCACCACCCAGTACTGGGTCATGGGGTCCCTTGCAGCTGCTGCTGCCGCAAGACTGCAACGGGTTGCTGAAAAAAGATGCAATTGTTGGGTCACAGCCATAAATGGTATTTTCAGTTGGGTCCCAAGGAAAAAAAGAAGTTTGAAAGCCACCGGTCTAGACCTCAGCTACCACTACCACCACCACCCAACCTTCAAGTCCCACATGCCTTCCTGGGACTGTTTGCTAAGCCTCTTACAATCAGTTCATGATCAGGACCAGGCTTGAATAGCAGACTGGTCTAAACAAGACTTAAAAAATAAACACTTTGTACCGGCTCTTACGCAGAAGATTTCTGAGTTCAACCTCTCATAGACTTCTTAGTCAATTCTGAACCAAACGCAAGGCAACCATACAAGATGTGGACATGTAATGCCCAAAACAGAGGAAAAGAACTTATCAAGGACTCCCCAGCAACAGAGCAAACAACATTATCACCATCTACACCCAATTTATAAATTGGAAGGAGGCAGTGGTGCAATAAATTCTGCCCCACCTGATGTAGGCACATCATTCAATCAACTTACAGTGAAATTGAAGCTGCTGCCTTGCATCACCCCTAGAGAAGAATTAGCGCTCTCCCAGAAGGAAAAAAAAACAGTCAAAGCAATCAATGGTGCACCAGTCACAGGAGCTAGCGAAGTGACAACCAAGTTCACAGTTCTGTCAACCGACAGCCAGAGAGTATTGTATCCCTCCATTTTAACAGTGGCAACAGAGCTCGCTACACAAAATGCAACAGCAGCAAACCAGCATGCTCATCTGGCAACTCTAACTTCACAAAGACACTTAAGATTCCCTGCTTCATCACGACTCGCCATAAAAATCCGAGACCGTCACAGTTGGGTTTTTACACTGTTGCACGACAGTTACAAACAGGCAATGATTCGACTTCAGCTACCTCTAGGATCTCTTTCCATTCCCTGTCACAGCAGCTGTGGACAGCTGATGCATCATCACTAACAGTCCCTAGATTCATCCAGCCACGGAGCTGCCTTCATTAAAGGCTCTGCAATTCTGTATTCTCCTGCACTGGTGTGATTAAGCTGTCAAAATACAATGCAAAGCTTGTCTGTTTACTCAGGCCTTTATTGAAAGTGTATAGTGGTGTATCGTTATACTGTGTGATCTATTATATGGGGGAAGCGTGCATGGAGCTAAAGATTTGTCATGCTGACTATACAGGAACAGCTCTGTCACCTTTACTTCACATTAACTTCCATGGCATTTACTCACTTGAGTAAGTGCTCCTCAGCAGCAATAAGCATTGCTGAATCAACCCCATTTTGCACTTGTATGTCTCATAGCCAGACAGACTCTTTCGCTGTAGCTAGAATTACAGAAAACGGACACTAAATACCAAATTATAACATTCTACTTACAGTATCTGATGTTTAGAAGCAATAATCGACTGCACCACAGAAGCATGTTTCACAGACTCCTTTCTCCCCTTGAAAGTTTGCTAATCAAGCACTAACCAAACCTGGCCAGTTCTGGTTAGGTTTAACCAGGAAACAGATATATTTAAATTGACACAGTTCTGCTTCTTAAAACAAAAACAAAACATTAAATCATCCAAACCCAGCCTTTTTAACAAACTCAGTTCACGTGAACATCTGCTGTATAAGGAGTTGTTTGTTAAACTTCTATCTTTAAAGATTTATGATCCCCCAGAAAAACAGTGAGTTGAAAATGAAGCAGGATCGTTAGTGTACTAAAGAGTTCATTCAAGTAGTAAATCCGCCCTCTTTATTGATGCATCCTAGAGACTTGCGTGAAAAACTATGAAAGAGCCCCAGAGCCAACCTAAGTATTTCCTAAATCAGCAACAGCAACTGGCAAAAATGATTCCACAAATTTCTACACCTGAAAAAAACTTCTTCCAGACAATCAGCACATGCATTCATATGCAAGTGCACATTTATAAAGCATCTGATGAAAGTTATAACTGGCTGAAAGTGCTTTTTCCTGTTTTCCCCCAGACAGAAAACAATGAGAGATTTTATTAAACATCATACTAAGCATGAAAAATCAGTTGATCCCTGGGACCAGTGACTCCTTCCTTGGGCTGAGGGAGGATTTTTAGCAGTGAGTGGGCAGCTTGGGTTCAAATTAAAAAAAAAAAAAAATTCACACATCCCTAAAAATACCTTTTCATAAAAAGATGCAACAGAAAATAAGGTTTAAAAATCTGAGTGCTATCAACATTCTTGCTGAGAAATACCTCACAATAGCATCTACTCCAGGCATGGCCAAACTGCAGCTTGGGAGCCGCATGTGGCTCTTCAATGAAAAAGTGTGGCTCGCGGAAGAACGTCAGCAAATCAATTTAGTAGGTAAAAGTGTATGGCTATATGCCTCAGTGTGGCTCTTGAAGGTTTAATAATCAACCTGTGTGGCTCTTGAGTTCCACAACTTTGGCCACCCTGATCTATTCAGAGCAGCAAAGTCTGAGATAAAACCACAGAGGGAAAAAACAACTAACACCACAAAACGGCTACAAATCCACTTGGATTTCACATCAAGCAGGAGCTTACAGGTTCAAACACAAATGCTTACCTACAACACGGCTTCGTACTGCTATATCACCTGGACTTAAAAACAATGTGTGCTTAACAGTTAATAAGCAGTAAGGATTCAACACTGGCTTTCATGCCTTTCTTGCAAAGGTAAACTGAGGCCTTTGTAAGCTGAGCAGCACTCTGCAGAGACTTAGACTTAAACAAATCCTCCAGAAGTAACACACATCCATATTTGGGGCTGAGAAATGAGTGTTAACAGGGGAGCAACCTTTTACAATCTGAAAGCCTGAGAGCTGTAGGGGACTAAGACAAACAGCATAAAGCTGAATCCCCATCAAGCTGCTGCAAGAAGCAAGTAACTGGTCTCATAATCATCAAGTGCTTTCTAAAGGTCCAGATGCTCAGCAGCTGTGTAACCATCTTCATATACCCTATCCTGAAGTGGGAACCTCAGGCTCCACTACAGGCAGTGATTTCTCACCTTCACCCCCCACCACCCCAGCTGCAGCAGCAGTCCCCCCCACTTACAATAGCAATCCCACCCCCCAGTTATAGCAGCAGTCCCACCTCCCCCCACTTGCAGCAGCAATCCCACTTCTCCCCACCACCCACACACAGCAGTAATGATCCCACCTTCCCAATGGTAGCAACAATCCCACTCTCCCCCCAACCCCCATTTGCAGTAGCAGTCCCACCTCCCCCACCCCCAATTATAGCAGCAGTCTCACCTTCCCCAAACTTGCAGCAGCCACCCCACCTTCCCCCCAATTGTAGCAGCACTCCCACCTTCCCCCCCCCACGTGCAGTAACAATGCCACCTCCCCCCACCAATTACAGGAGCAGTCCCACCCTCACCCCCCATTATAGCAGCAGTCCCATGTGCCCCCAATTTTAGCAGCAATCCCACCACCCCGCAATTATAGCAGCACCCTGACCACCCACTTGCAGTAACAATGCCACCTCCCCCACCCCCAATTACAGCAGCAGTCCCACCTCCACCCCCGATTATAGCAACAGTCCCACCACCCCCCAGCTGTAGCAGCAATCCCACCTCCCCCAATTGTAGCAGCACCCTGACCACCCACTTACAGCAACAACGCCACCTCCCCTACCAGCAATTACAGCAGCAGTCCCACCTCCCCCAATTGTAGCAGCACCCCGACCACCCACTTACAGTAACAATACCCCCTCCCCCCCCACCGATTACAGCAGCAGTCCCACCTTTGCCCCATTTACCTCAGCAAGCCCCCCTTGCCCCCCGTGGGACCTGGGCGCTGCTCCTCTCCCCACCT
The DNA here is from genome assembly GCA_007922195.1 of Podocnemis expansa. NCBI lineage: Eukaryota > Metazoa > Chordata > Testudines > Podocnemididae > Podocnemis > Podocnemis expansa. The sequence goes on along the minus strand of ML681997.1, from coordinate 8,394,913 downwards.
TGGGATACCCCCCCAGCCCAGTCCCTCCCCCATAGGCTCCCCAACCACAAACAGTGCAGCGGCTAGCACCTTTGCTTAATATGCAGAAGGTCCTGGGTTCAAGCCCCAGGGGTTGGACTCGATGATCTCACAAGGTCCCTTCCAACCCTGTGACTCAACCACCAGGCCCAGTCTTCACATCCCCTGGCCTGACATGGGGCCCTGAGGCTCCACTGTGTGCAGGGATTTGCCCCCGCGGCCCCCCGCGGCCGCGGCGGGGCCGCCGCGGGCGGGGGGGGGGGCCCCGCGCCCCCGTGCTGCTGCAGCAGCAGCCCCACCCCCCCCCGCCCCCCCTGCAAAACACACGCCCCCCCTCCCCCATCGGAGCTGGGAGCCTCCCCCCGCCCCCCGGGGGCCCGGCACTCACAGCGTGTGCCCGCAGACGTTCACCATCAGTTTCAAGGCGGGGTTGCGGTACTTGGTGGTCTTGCAGCGCGGGCAGCCCTGGTCATCCATGGCCCTCGCCCGGGGGCGCCCCGCGGCCCTTCCCCGTTCCGTTCCGTTCCGTTCCGCCCCCAGCGCGCCACCGCAAACAGGTCCGGCCGCGCCTTGGTGCCGCGCCACAAGAGTTCCGCCCGCGCACCGTTCCCCCCACCCGCCTGCCTGCCTGCTGCACCGGGCCGGGGCGCCACGGCTGCAGCCTCGCCCGGGCTGAGGAGGACTGGCAAGTCCGGGCACCGGGGCGGTAAATCTCCCGCCGGACAACAGAGCCGCCTGCCAATGCTGCTCGGGAGCCCCGGCCCGAGCCCATCCAACACGTGCCGCGCGGGACAGGGCGAGGCCACGTGGTTAAGGTCCATCCCTGGGCTTTCGGGGGCTCTTCTCTTGGTCCTCACCTGCCACAGTCCATAAAACAAAGCGGGAGCCGTTTTCAGGGCTGGCGGATTTATTCATGGCATGAGCTTTCGTGGAGAAAAGCCCACTTGGTCAGAGGGGGGGTGACAGGGTGGGAGGGAAATAAAGGCGGGGAGGTCCCTGGGGTAAAGAAATGTGTTGGGCTTGAAAAGTGGCGCGGGACTCTTTGGGGGTTTCGCCAAACTACACTGCAGGGCTACCCCTTTGCAACTTGGCGACATGAGAAATAAGAAAGCCACGCTCCGAAATGGTGTTTTTACTTGAATCGGGGGGTGCGAGTGATTCAGGGAGCCGGTTCTTGCCTTTTATGCTGTCAGCAGAAGGCAGAACCAGGAAACGACAGTAAAAAGTTAAAAGCAGAGAAGAGAACATGCTGTGTAAGTAAACTTTCTTCTTGCAAAACAAAAAACAAGCAGTCGTGTGGCACTTTAAGACTAACAGATTTGTTTTTCGCATGAGCTTTTGTGGGAGAAAATCCCACTTCGTCAAACTATCTTCTTGACCAGGCATTGAACCGGCTCCTTCTTGGGTGCTGTTATAATCAGATGTGTGGACCGGCGTCTGCTCCTCATCACCAGAGATCCCTGATGGTGTTGCTTTGATATTTTATTTGCCTCCCTGCATCACCTCCCTCTTACTTTTATTGCCAACTCGGGGTGACTTAAGGTTACCAGTATGGTTTCTTCTCTTTCCCGTTCCGTCTAAGTATGCCATGCTATATATAGTATATGGTTTACCATTTTAAAAGAAGCTGCATAACATGTTCCTCTCAGTTATATCCTTCTTGAGCTTTCACAATCCCAGCTGAGGCTTAGAATTTGTAATTAATCGATTATATTATAATTATATTAATTATATTAATTATATTATATTATAGCCCATTTGAGCCTTAGAAATTGTAATTAATTGATTATAATTACATTATATTATAGACTATGTTATCTTATCTTATGTTATGTTATGTTTGTTATGTTATGTTATGGCCCATTTGAGCCTTAGAATTTGTAATTAATTGATTATATGATATTATATGATATATTATATTAGACTTACGTTATGGCCAATTTGAGCCTTAGAATTTGCAATTAATTGATTATATTATTATATTAATTATATTATATTATAGCCTCTTTGTTATGTTATGTTATAGCCCATTTGAGCCTTAGAATTTGTAATTAATTGATTATATTATATTATGTTATAGACTCGTTATGTTATGTTATGGCCCATTTGAGCCTTAGAATTTATAATTAATTGATGATATATTATATTATATTATAGACTCTTTATGTTATGTTATGGCCCATTTGAGCCTTAGAATTTGTAATTAATTGATTATATTATATTATGTTATAGACTCATTGTTATGTTATGGCCCATTTGAGCCTTAGAATTTGTAATTAATTGATTATATTGATTGGATTGGATTGGATTGGTTTGGATTGCATTATAGCCTCTTCTCGCCGAGCTGCAGTTTTGAAAGGGGTGGGACCGGGAAGAAAGAAAGAAGGAAATGAAAGATCCCCTCCTGCTCTCATTCTCCAGGGCCAAGGTGCTCTCTGCCTTGCATTTTTCGTTGCCCATTGACTGCAAAGGCGAGTGCCTCGGTTTAAGGAGACTTCTGCGGGCTAGAGCCCTGTTAGCCCGGGCACAGCCAAAAACCAGGGGAGCCGCCTGTCCCCTTCCAGCCCCACACATTTCTGCGGGCTGCAGGACTCCGCTCCTTGTTGCCTGTGGCTGGCGCGGCCAATGCGGAGCGGCGGGCGGCTCCCGCCCGCGCCCGGGCGCTTCCTCCCCGCAGGTAGCGAGCGGCCTCGGCCACTGGAGCCGGCGAGCCGCCCGGGCGCTTGATTGACGGTTGCCCCGGCAACGGCGGGCGCTCCGCCCTCAGAACGCCAGGCGGCCAATGAGCGGGCTCGGCTGGGCCCGCAGGCCGCGGGGGCGCTATACATGCAGCCCGCCGCCGAGTCACGCCGGGGGGAGCGCGGTGCCGCGCGATCCGTTTACACGGCGCTGAATGGTTGGCGGAAACCTGATCGGCTAGACCCGGGGGAAAGATGTCCGCCGCCTCCCCCGCAGACGCGCTGCCGGCCGCGGCGGAGATCAAGCAGGAGGCGGGGGCTGCCCCCTTCCCCGCCGAGCCGGAGCCGCAGCCGGAGCCGGAGCCGGAGGAGGAGCGCCGGGGCCCGCTGGCTTTCTCCCCGGAGCACGTCGCCTGCGTGTGCGAGGCGCTGCAGCAGGGCGGCCACCTGGACCGGCTGGCCCGCTTCCTCTGGTCGCTGCCCCAGAGCGACCTGCTACGTGGCAACGAGAGCCTGCTGAAAGCCCGGGCGCTGGTGGCCTTCCACCAGGGCATCTACCCCGAGCTGTACCGCATCCTGGAGGGCCACAGCTTCCAGGCGGCCAGCCACCCGCTGCTGCAGGAGCTGTGGTACAAGGCGCGCTACAGCGAGGCGGAGCGAGCCCGCGGCAGGCCCCTGGGGGCGGTGGACAAGTACCGCCTGCGCCGCAAGTTCCCGCTGCCCCGCACCATCTGGGACGGCGAGGAGACGGTCTATTGCTTCAAGGAGCGCTCCCGCAACGCCCTCAAGGAGCTCTACCGCCGCAACCGCTACCCCTCGCCCGCCGAGAAACGCCACCTGGCCAAGGTCACCGGCCTCTCGCTCACCCAGGTCAGCAACTGGTTCAAGAACCGGCGCCAGCGCGACCGAAACCCCTCCGAGGGCCACTCCAAGAGGTGAGAGCGCGGCCGCCTCCCCTGCAAACATGGCGCTTTGCTCCGGCCCCACCGGCACCGGGACCCGAACCCGCCGCCGCCGCCGCCGATCTGCGCCCCCCGCCCCGGCCGGAAAGTTCCCACGCCGCCGAGGGGGGGCCCCGCTGCCCCTTTCCCACCAGGGACTTCCCGAACCCCCGCTCGATTTCCCTAACGCCCCCTGCACCCACCCAGCTTCCCTCTGCATCCCCCCGAGTTCCCCTAACACTTTAACAGCCCCCTACACTCTCTCTACAACCCCCTGAATGTTCCTCACACCCTCTAGCACCCCCTCTAAGTCCTCCTTACACCCCCGTGAATTTCCCTAACACTCTAACAGCCCCCTACACTCTCCCTACAACCCCCTGAATGTCCCTCACACCCTCTAGCACCCCCTCTAAGTCCTCCTTACACCCCTGTGAATTTCCCTACTTCCCTCTACATCCCCTCTGAGTTTCCCTAACACTCTCCCTACACCCCCCTGAATTTCCCTAATGCTCCCACACCCTCCTTACACCCCTGCGAATTTCCCTAACACGTTACCCTTCTACACTCTCCCTACACCCCCCTGAATGCCCCTAACACTCTCTAGCACCCTCTCTACACCCTCCTTACACCCCCCCCGAATTTTCCTAACACCATCTACACCCCCTAACTTCCCTCTACCCCCTCCCTACACCCCGCTGACTTTCCCAACACCCCACTTGTCAGCTAGTAAGCGTTATGCCAATTTGGCGAGCACCCCCACCCCCCTCTGAATGTCCCTCACACCCCCAGTTGTCAGCTAGGCCCCCCCCCCATTTCCAGGCCTGGGGAGGAGGCTCTTTCCCACGACTCCAGCCACGTGCGATCCGGCTGGGAGATGGCTAAGCCCCCCCGCCCCGTGGTTCTGGGGGTGGGGTGGGGGTGTGATTTGACAGAGTCAATCATTTGCCGATTTGTATCGTGCCCTGGGGGGAGGGGGCGCCCGGTGGCCGCTGCTCTGTTTTGAAACCTGATTCTGCTCCGCTCCGGATCGGGTTTCACTGCGATTCCAGCGGGCACCGCAGGCGCTTGGCTCCCACCCGCCCATATCCAGGGGAGAGGTTTCCAGTGGGGCCCCTGGTGCTCAGCGGAGCTTAGTGGCTAGACTAGTGGGGGGGGTGCATGGGGGGGGGGCTCTGGTTTGCCCCCTCTTGTGCGTCCACATGGCTCGGTATTGTTGGGAGCGAGGTAGGCTGGGAGTGGGGCCACTAGGGGGAATTGCATCGCCTGGAGCCGGCCAGGTGGAGGTGACCTCCCGTCCCCTCCTAAGCCGCATTCCAGCCCCCTGCCTTCCTCCTCCCTTCCCTTTCTCATTTCCCTCCCAAGGGCGGAGAGGGCAGCAAAAAGCCTCAAGGCATTTCTCAGCCAAGGGCACAATTGTGTTGATCCAGCCCCCTCTGTTTCTGAGCCACATCAAAGGGACAAATGGCTGTGCACTGAGAGAGAGGCACCCAGCGCAATCTCCCCCCTTAAAAAAAGGGGGGTGGGCGGAGAGAATACACTCACGAGCAGATAAGTCAGGAAAAGCCCAGCACCGGGTGACTCAGAAGGAGAGGGGACTCTGTAGGGGGGTGCTGGGGCAGATGGCACACAGCACATCCCACAACTCCTACTGCTTGTGGGAGGTTAGTGAGATCTCTGGGGTTTGTTCCATGGAAGTTTTGATCACCTGGATCCTCTTCAGTATTCATTGGCCCCTTGCACAAAGGAGAGTGGGAAGAGGAATCCTTCTTTTTCCTTTCCAGGTACCTGGAGGCAAAGTTGGGCTGGAGCCCTCTCTGGATTTGCCTCCACTAGTCACTCTCTCAAACTGTTAGCTTCGGTTTCAATTAATAAATCAGAGTGGTGCTGTTTTTAAACCCTGGCAGTCATGTGATCATACCATATGCAACCACAATAGATTCTCCCTCCTTCCCCCAACAGGAAGTCTGGGATATTTTCTTTGTTTCTGTTGTAAATTAAGGTCCCCGTGGGTCACCTTTCCCTTTTGGGAAAGGAGAAATGAGAGCAGAATGAAGTCTTCATGGTAGATTTATTCCAAAGGGATAGCCGTGTTAGTCTTTAAAAGTGTCCCCAGATGCATTGTTTGTTTTTACTGAACTAGACTAACCAATTTATTTCTGCACGAGCTTTCATGATAGAAGATCCCACATCATTCTTCCAAGTGTCTGACAAAGTGGAATTTTCTCTCATGAAGGCTCATGCGATACATAAATTTGTTTCTTGAAAAGTGCCACTAGATTTTTTGTTTATATGACGGATCTAGATGCTTGAGAAATGCAACCTGGCCCTAGGTATGCCGGAGTGAGCCTGTCCCGTCTCCCCTTTAGATTATGAGTGAGTCAGTGGGCATGACTGTATGTAAAAGGAGAGAGTCGATATTTTCAGCATTTAACGCTGCTCCCCGATTTACCACTTCAAGTTGCAACAGGGCAGAGCGTAACTTACCAAATGGCTGCTCCTGGGGTTGCTGAAGTTCACACATGCACACACCATTCCACAGGGCAATTTAACAGGCAGGGAGATGAGCCTGAGGCAGTTCCCTTTGATTATTCTGGTTACATGACCACCAAGAGAGCATTTACTTAAGGTCTGCAATCCAGTCTGTAAAGTTTCACACTGATGATTGGCTTTCCTTTCATTTTTAAAATCCTTTAGGGTCTCTTAGCTGGACCTAAGGCTTGCTTTAAAAACCAAATGCAAACAATAAATGTCACTGGGTGACATTCTGTAGCCTGAGATACCTAGTGACCCTTTTTGGTCTTAAAACCTGTTCATTACTGTAATAAAATGTCATATATTTCCATCTTTCCCTTTAGTGAGTCAGATGGCAACCCTAGCACAGAAGATGAATCTAGTAAGGGACTGGAAGATTTATCTCCGCACCCGCTCCCCAACTCGTCTGATGGAGCCACCAGCCTGGATCCTGCTCACGTGGAGCCAGTGTACATGCAGCAGCTCGGAAACACAAAAATATCTTTAAGTTCTTCGGGCGTTTTATTGAATGGAAATCTTGTGCCTGCCAGCGCTTCTTCTGTCTTTCTTAATGGGAGCTCTTTTCTTCAGGGACCCAATGGAGTAATCCTCAATGGTCTCAACTTGGGGACTTCACAGGCGATAACTTTAAATCCACCTAAAACAACTTCAAGTGCCGTCAGCAATGGGGTATCAATCACTGACATACTGGTGTCTTCTTCTGAAGATGTCAAGGACTTTAAAATCCTCCAGGCTTCTGCGTCTAACCCTGCAGCTGCACCCACAACATACAGTCCCAGTAACGTACCTGTCTCCTTCCCGGGGTTAATACCAAGCACTGAGGTGAAAAGGGAAAACATACCAACGGTTGCTTCTCAAGATGGTGGGTCTGTAGTTACATTTACTGCTCCTGTTCAAATAAACCAGTATGGCGTTGTACAGATCCCGAATTCAGGAACAAACAGCCAGTTGCTTAATGGAAGCATCGGGTTTTCTCCTCTGCAGCTGCCTCCTGTTTCTGTGGCAGCTTCACAAGGTAAAAGTTTTGTTTGCTAAGACTTTGGGGGGGGGGGGACAGTGAATGCATTTCATCTTTAATAGGGTGTAATATTTGTTGAGTGGTGTATGGTTACAGCATCCTGGCTGCTGTAATGTGTAGTACATGAAATCATACCTTACACCATCTTCCTGTAACATTGTTTCCTTGATTCTCAAAGATCAGGTTATGTGGGAAATGAGCTTTTTCTTTTCATGCAGCAAAAAGGACAGTTTGGTATCATATTGTCTTTTTTTTTTTTTTTAAAAATACCATTCTAAGAATTCTTCAGTATTAATCTTCACAATTCCAGAAGTATGTTAAATCAATAAGTACTTAGCAGTTCAAAATAATTCCCTGCTTGCCTTTTTTAAAAAAAGAAAAGATTATTGATTCATACTGTTAAAATGAGAACCAGCCCAGCTGCTAGAGAGAAAGTATGCACTGCCTTTTAAATCAAAGCATTTTGTAAAAGCAGGTTAAAGCCACTAAATGTACAGGCAAACAAGACTGATCAGTTGAGCTTGTAATCTGTCCATCCTATAATTAAGAGCGACTAATCTAAAGAGAAATCATAGAAATATGTGGTTCTTTGTAGATATAAACTGTTAAGATGTTTTGCGTAAAAGTAACCTTAGCCCCTGGGAAATGTGTGTTGCCATGGATTAACGTACTGACTGAAAGAGCTCCCTCCAAAAGATTGCTTTGGAGGTTGACTTAACATTTATTATGAATTGATTTTTTTTTTTTTTTTTTTTTTTTCCCTGAGTGGTTGGAGAGAGAACCTACATAAAGCAAATCTAGTTCTGGATCATTATTTTGATATGGTGAATTATAAAGTAAATGTGAAGCTGAACTGTTCTATAATTTATTAATCTTCAGCATCAGGGTGTTAGGAAGATGAAATTCACATTTGGTTTCATCTATGTAATAGTAAAAAATATTACAAACTATACAAATTCTAGCTTGTTTTAGATATGTTTGTAAGGAGTTCATTTCTTTTCCAGTAAAGAGGAATTTAATGAAGGATGGACATTGAGTGGAAACTATAAATCTACACATACACATATTTAAACTATAGAACTCACCGTCATAGGAAATTATTGGACAAATAGCTTAGTAAGACGAAAAAAATTAGACATTTTATTTGAATACCATCTGAAGTTACAATGGCTAACATAAATAGAAGGGTTATTAATTTACATGTTCCAAGGCATAGGCTGATGGCCTGTAAAGGTGAGGAAGAAATATCTCTGCTTAGAATAGTATTGGACAGTTGCATACATGAGCCTCAAGAAGTGGTGTAAACCTTTATGTGAAGCAGTTAGTATTTTTCCAGTTAGAGAGAGGACACCTGATTAGGCAGAGCATTATCAATCCCCAGTGAGGATTCCAATACAGAAGGAAATCAGAAACCTCTATGTTTGCTGCTTAACTGTTTTTAAATTGTGAGACCAGTTGGTAACTGGTTCCGTATTCATAGTGAAGTACATTGCATGGTAGCTAAGCAAGCTGCTAGAGTTTATTTACATCTTATTCCCACACAGCTTTCAATTTCCTTCCCTCATTTTTCCAGTGTATTCATGAGGTAGAAATAATTATGATAACCAAAAGTCTCTAGGAACATCCTGAAAATATTGGCTAATGAAGACCAAGGAGGGCTAGTGTCCCAATTTTAAACACTCCCAAGTGCAGTGTGCGCCGTATAAATTATAAAACAGGTATCTCCAAAACCAGCCCCTTACAAGTACCACCCTAATGGCTTTCTGAAAGAGGTGGAGAGTAGAGGTGTTGAAAGGTAGAAACAGCTGAGAGAACCAATTCATCTTGTGCACAGAGACACATTGTAATGATGACCATTACGAGACTAGCTGTATAGTCAACTTTTGATTTCAGCTCTACAACCTTTAGTCACAATGAGTAGCCCCGGACTCTCACAAGTAGTTCCACGGATTTTATTGGGTGAACACAGCTTGAGTAATATACTATTGAACGTGTGCAAAAGTGGCATCTTAGAAATGCGTTTGAAGGGTTAGTGTTGATGGACAAAATAAGACATTTTCAAATATTGACATGTATAGAAAGCTCATTAAAAGGTATTACTCTGACCATGTCTCTACCGGGTTACACTCTTAACTTTTAGCTCAGTAGTCATTTGCTTCATGAGGTATTTTTTTTAATAATTTTCCATATGTAATTTTAGTCGGTCACTGAGACTATTTAGCAGCTTTTTGTGTTTTTAGTCTTAGGTGGAAATCTAATGGTAGCTACTAGAGAGAGCTAAATTATGTTCATTTTAATCACGCAGGTGTGAACTGTCTGGCGACTCAATGAGAGCTTGAAAGGTGTTAACGTCAAACATTTTTTTTTTTCTCAGTTCAGAAGTAATTTGGGTATTCCGGGGTTTTTAGTCATTCATATCTAATGTTCTCTAAAATACTCCACAGACGATTGCTTCTATGTTTCCTGTAGTTCTAGCTTAAATTTCCTAGAACTGGGGAGACTGAGTTTATATTAGAATCATTTGCTTCATCACACAACTTCCCATCAACTATAATCTATACTTTCTTTTTTTTCCTAGGTAACATTTCAGTAAATCCAAGCACATCAGATGGGGGGACTTTTACAAGTGATTCTTCAACAGTGCAGCAAGGAAAGGTTTTCTTTAGCCCGCTTGCTCCCAGTGCAGTAGTTTATACCGTTCCCAGTTCAGAGCAGGGAATAGGAGCTGTTAAACAAGAAGGACTGGAAAGAAGCCTTGTGTTCTCTCAGTTAATGCCGGTCAGTCAGAACACGCAGTTAAATGTAAACGTATCTTCTGAAAATGTGTCTGGTAGAGGCCTCCAGTCCATGGCTTCCTCATTGGTCAATGTAACACCCTCACATAATTTTTCCCTAGCTCCACCTTCTCTTTTAAACGCTGAAGAACTGACCTCTGACATCTCAGAGAGTCAGTCTATGTCAGCATCTGTAACAAATACATCTACTGTGATATCGATCAGCAACACTAACTATGCAACTCTTCAGAATTGTTCCCTCATTACCACTCAAGATCTCATGTCAGTTTCTACAGCACAGCCTTCGCTGGGGGAAATAGTTTCTACAACTGGAGACCATGTCAGTCATCCATCTGCACAAGTTCATCCGGATTTTGTCAGAGAGCACAGGTTAGTTCTGGAGACAGCATCAGACGTCAAGGAAAACTTCTTATCCAGTTCCGAGAGTAAGTCAGCCAGCAGCTTAATGATGCTGGACACAAAATCCAAATATGTTATGAGTAATGTGGTCGACACGGTCTGTGAAGAACTGGAAACAGACAAAAAAGAGCTTGCCAAACTCCAAACAGTTCAGATGGATGAAGATATGCAAGACTTGTAACTTTCTCTTGCTTTTGGTTTCAGTAGATGAGCCTCCTCACGAGGCCCTGAAACGCATCACATTTTTTCTCATTTAAAGAAAATACTAATACACTCAAAACACAAAGAATATTTGAATAGTCTGCATTAAAGAACATAAGACTCTGCAGTAGTGGATATTAGATTGCCACGTTTTGTTTGCATGCAGTGTGCTCTTTTAACCAGATGAAGGGAGGAAGGTTAGAGGAAACTCAAGGAAATAACCAAGCAAATGTGGGTTGGTCTAGTTTACTATTGTGACCTCTAAAAGTTTAAATAGAATTTCCATACCACACTGTAGTTTCAAAATAAGCGTACACTTCTAATATTAGCTAGGAAAATGAAATATCTTCATAAAAAGAAACAACTCAGTCTTTTTGTTGTTTACTTTTAGTCCATGGGCATTGAACAGATTTTAAGAAGCTCTAGACGATACCTCACAAGCTACTTTCATGGTGTTCGAGGTTAAGAAACTATACATAATTGCAAATAATACTGTCTCTGGTTTTTCCAGAAGACTTCTGTTCATACCAAAAATCTTGCATCAAACTTCATTCTCTTTCTAAATATTTTGACTAGCATTTTTGCCAGTTTAACAGGAAAAAAAAAATTGAAACTCTAATTATGCAATCCTAAGCTTTCACTCCAGTATGAATGTAAATATTGTTTCAGTTATAAAGGAGACTTTTTTATTAGTACAATGGACTTTATTTATGGTTTATGTTGGTCTCTTTCACTTTAGATACAATGCATTAAAAAGTTTTCTGACTGTTTAATTTATTTTTAGCGTTTGAACAGGAAGTAAACACTTATTTTTAGCAAGGTTTTACCTTTTTTGTAGGATTTTCAAGCAATGACTTTTATCAATAGACTGTAAAAGTACAATGTTAATCACACTGAAGCTAGAAAATGAACTCCCAGTACTGCAAGTCTGGGACAATTTTTCCCTCCACCTTTGTGTTTGAGGATTTTTTTTGTTATGTTTTGTTTGTTTAGTAATTCTCAAATTAGTTAAAAGTTTGATGTATTTTACAGAATTCCATGTGCCTTTCTTCCCAGTGGCCTTATATCTTTGTTACTGAAGCACAGTGGCAAGAGGAATGAAAACATTTGTGTGCAATTATCCATCCTCAGGGCCAGATTCTGCCTGCCTTACTCTCATCAGTAGCTCCATGGACATCAGTATGCCTACTTCCCTGAGTAAGACAAGTGGGTCTCTTGGTCATTTTGGGTAAAATTCGCCAGTTGTGCGGAGGACCAGAGTTAGGTCCTCTGCATCACAGACCCCGCCAAGAGGGTCATCAGAGGTAAAGCGGGCAGAGCAGCTGTGATGGGCGAGGCCAGGACAGAGAGTTCTCTAATTAAAAGGATCCACTGGCTCCAACACCTGATGAAACTGATGTGGAGGGGTTATAGCTACCACGGCAACACAGAGTCCCTCCTTCCTAAACAAAAGGTGCTTTCTTCAGCTGGGGCTGTAGACTGCAATAGGAATGGTTAGAGGGGCTGTGCAGCAGCAGTGTTTGCTGAATCTAGGCTAGGAAAAGATTTTGTTTGTCAGCCCTTCTGCACTCCACCTCTATGTCTCCCAAAAACTGGCGCTACCACTGGAGCAGATTTCACCCTTTGTCTTCACAGAACTGTTTTTAACCTGAAAAAGCACATCCTTAAGCTTTAATAATAATAATAATAATGATGCAGATCTATGAAGAACTACTTGCTGTTAGGGTTTTTTTTGGACTTCTGTGTGAATATAAACAGTCATTAAAGCATTAATTAACCAATCCTCATAAAGGGCCTTGTCCAAAGCCCATTGAAACCAATAGAAAGGTTTCAAGAGACTTCAGTGGGATTTGATTTAGGCCAGAAATGAACTGATGTAGAACATCCTTTACAAAAAAGGAAAGCAAATAGAGATCATGTCAACTCTGTCCAGGACTGTCCCTGTCCCAGCCCATCTTGATAGCTAACTGGTTCTGTTGAAAAATTTTTAAAGGAATGACTTTCCATACTGTGTGATGCTATGACAGCCTCACTGTTGTTTTGCACTATATATGCTACAACTTACTCTTGTAAATAACTGCATGGAACCTCTGTTGTTCCATTCAACATACGTTTCGTGTAAGAAGAGGTCAGTGAGGCTTTCCAAAGTCTCTGGAGAGAAGAAAACTAGCCATTTGGCTGCTTTCCTGATGTACATGAATGTTGTTTAAAGCAAGTAATTTAAAACATTATTATTCAAAACAAACCCGGGAGCCAGGAACTACCCTTTGTCTGCATACAGCCCTCTCCCTCACCCCCCCCCCCCGACATGAGGTGTGGTTTGAGTGCAGGATGGAAAGTCACAGAGCAGGGCTTGACAAAACCCAGGCATTAGGTCATCATGGTGACCAGGGTTTGTAGCCTGGCTCCTAGCTCCACATCAGAAATGCAGTGGCAGATCAACCACTGATGACCAAAAATAAAACTGCTGGCACCTAGTCAGCAGCCAATTTTGTCAAGCCCTGTCACAGACTGAGTTCCTCTCCTTGCTCTGATACGGTTTTTGTTTAGTATCTGAGCACCTTGCACGCACCCTCAATGGCCTGGGACAAGACACATAACCCCTCTGCCTCAATTTCTCCATCTATAAAATGAGGTAACAATGGTAATTATCCAGTTCGCAAGAACCTTGCAAAAATTAATTTGTTGTTGTGTGAAGAGTAGTAACCCAATATGTTGTTATGCATTATTAATATGTGAACAGAAGTTGTATGTGTGGATTGAAAGCTGTGTGTGGCTCTAGAAGTTGTTTGGAGCCTCATGTTTTGTTCTGCAAAACTCGGAGCGTCTTTAGGGGGAAGTTAGTGAATATTTCAGATAACTTCCTCAGCTGTTAAAACAATCAAATATTATAATAGACTTGCTATGCTGTTCTGCCAGCACACATGCAGCTGGTAACTTTTCTGTTTGTATTAATTATGTTACTGAGGCTCTGAATTTCTTGGCTATGCAGTGTGGTTGACATGAAAATGGTATTTGTTATAACAGTGGTACATATCTCAAGAGTGTCTGGTACATTTAACAAGAGTATTGCCCTATCTACGCAACTTGGGATGGGGGAGCAGGGACGTCAAAAATGTACAGAAAGCAATGGATCAGGATAGAGTTAGATAAGTCTATTCTAGTCTTCCAGAAAGCAAGTAATTTTCTCTCTACTCATTAGCCCCATCAAAAATGTGTCATTCCCTCCATATAACCTAATTATAACCTCACAGTTTCTGCAGGTCCATATGCACAAAAGAGTATCATTATCCAGTACAGTGTTTTTATAGTAGCTATTTAAATAGTGTTTTTTACTCCTACAGTAAAATAAGGGTCAGTTTTTTATAATGTGGTCCTTGCATGTCTGCCCAGAAAAGCAGACCACCTGCTTTCTTTACACATTACACATAACCCTTTATAGTACATAGGGCCAGGTCTTCAACTGCTGTAAATAGGCAAAGTCCCTTAAACGCAGCTTTGAAAATCTCTGCATTAGTCTTTACTATGATGTTCTCTCTTGTTTAAATGGAAGACATATTTATGTTTCTCCCAACCATAAAATATCCTTGTTCCCTAGTGTGGATAAGTGTAAAGGATCATTTAAACTTTACTATGAAGTGTGTGTATTCTACTTTTTGGCTTGTAAAGGGAAAGTCAGGTTGGCATCACACTATGGCCATCTACAGGTAGTAAAATGAACAGTGATCCAAAGCAGTGGTGTTCAAACTTAGGGTTGGGACCCTGTACTGGATTGCAGATCCTCAGGCACTAGGCTGTTGCTGCCAAAAGACTGGAATGCATTGCTCAAAGATGTAGTTGTTGGGTCGTGGGCATAAAGGATTGTTTTCAACTGGGTCCCAAGGAAAAAAGTTTTGAAAACCACTAATCTAAAGATAAGTCCACTGGAAATCGGACAGGAAAGCTTGCCAAATTCTGCTCCGTGTTTGTCCCAGCTTCTACAGAAATGTTTGGGAAATCTGCTGAAAACCTCTTAAGCAAATTCCTCCAGAATACTGCAAAGCTTTTTTTTTTTTTTTTAAACAAATTTTATTATTCATTTCAGCCAGACTTTGCTAAGAAACAGCAGGCTCCTCCATCTAGCAAAGCATCCAATCAGCTGCATCTTTAAATCTTGCAAGCTGAAGTGTCCTTCCAGCTGTACCCAACCATATTGAACAACCATGTGCATGGACACCATTTGGTCAGATCCTCAGCTGGTGTAAATCAGGAGGGCTCCTCTGACATCAGTGTACTCCAGCCTAGTCTGGGGTCCATTGGTTGCGTGGGATTTATACCAGCTATGAATTTGGCCCAATATAAAGTGTCAGCAGTGAAATAATTAACAAGGTTGATCTGTTCAGTATTGTAACTAGATTTCCAATTTAACACTCAATAGAAATTAATAGGGCAGTTTATACCTCTTACAGTTATTGTTTCTCCGTCTGTGGACTACAAAAGAGAGTCGTCTTAATGCAACTCAGTGGGGTTCTATCTTCCCAACCAGACGAGCTAGAACCATTTTCTTTTAAATAAAAATTAATTTCTGCAATGAATTGTGGAAACACCCCAAATCTATGGGGAGGCAATAAGGGCTTAGTTTCTGCCCTCAAATCCTATAAAATGGCATTGATTTCAGTAAAATTACAGAGGGCAGAATTTGGCCCAAATTAGCGTGGAATGCTTGGAAATGTCCCTGTGCTTAGATTTCCAGTGCTTGTGTACCTTTCATGCAAAAGTATCCATCCCTCCTGCTTCATATGAAACAAGTGTATGGACCTCTGATAGGCATGTATCATAGAGGCTTCCTGATCAAGAAATCTTATGTCATTAATATATTAAAAATTTTGAAACTCTGGAAACAAAATAGAGAACTTTTACAAGAAAGGAGACCATTGTCTTCCTATTATCTCATAGAAATCCTATCCTGAAGATATTTTGTATTTAACTTGTGCATTTCATATAACTTAAAACTACCTTCTTACATTTCAACACTCAAGGAGCATGTGACTCTCTTTTGGCTTTCAGGATTCGTGTTCAAAGGGTATTCATTCTTTTGCTGCATGTACTGTTTGTCCAGAACTAACTGTAATCAGTATGGGTTTATTGTGCCTTACAACAAAGATGATATTTTACAGAATGTAAGCATTAGGGCCGAGAATAACCAGAAGTCTTTACTGCACCGGAAGGTGATGGTACACAGAGCCTATCTATCATCACATGTTTTTGTGCTTATGACCCAACCAAAGAGATCTAAGGTATGTATGTTTGTTGTACTGTAATAGGGGTTGTGCCTGGACAGTTAAGTGTTTTATTTGTATTCTGAGATGATGTGAACTTATTTTTCTAAACACTATACTGAATAAACTTTATATTTATACATGTCTTGTGGTGCTAACAAGTCTATTTGTATATTACCTCTGAATGGAGAACGTTAGAAAAATGATCAGAACTAGGGATACATTGTTAAGGATTTAGTCTAAAGGTAATGGTACAGTAAAGATGTATATTCGCTATAGCCCTGATTCAAACTCCATTGAAGCCAATTATAGTCTAAGTGTGATGTCGGCTATTTCATACTGAGCCATGCCATTCAAAATGCATGTACAGTACTGAATTTTACACCAAAGCTATAACATCAAAACAAGCTTCTGATTACTCAGTATTCACAGGTAACTTATTTTTCGTCCTGGTACTTCCTAAGTTCTCACCTTATTTATTTTGTAAAGGAATGTCAACTTAACTTCAATTTAAATTGAACTGTTTAAAAATTGTGCAAGTTACCTGACATCTGTTTATGGCCAATTTGAGAGCACCACCATAGTACTGAAGTATTTAAATGTCACTGAAATATTTTCATCTCCTTCACAACATTTTAGGGTTACACATGGTTGCTGTTCTTGGTCCCCGAACAAATATCTCGGGGAAATTCAGCTAGAAGACTATCTATTTGTGGGATAGGAGATTGATAGATTGTTTACCTCAGTGAACATCAAGCTGCAGGAAATCCAATTGTATAACTTACCATGCACGCAAGTAAGAAAACAGCCCTTCACCTGTTCAAACCTTGGATGCTTTAAGTAATACAAATTGAGGTTCAACTCCAGTTTAAAAATTTCACATGGGGTTTTCATGGTCTGAGGCTACTTTGTCACTCTTAAACTATAGTTCACTAGACCTTTACTTTTTGTTGTTGTTTATTCACTCTAACAGTCTTCACTCAGGTTTGGTTTAGAGAGGTGTTTCCTAGTGGTTATTAAGGCTGAAACTGGTAATGGGGAGCAGGAAGGGTGATTGTTAGGAGAGCCCAAGTCCCTCCCATGCCACCAGGCTCCAACCCACCCTCCTCTGAGGGCTGCCTGTGCTTTGATAGCTGAGGAAATTTAAGAGAGCCAATTCCTGTCACGTCCCTGCAATTGTCCCAAGGTCACCATCTGCGGAAAGCAGTGTATATTCCAGCCTCTTGGGCCGGTTCTGTTCAAGACTTTCCACTGCTGGGTACTCCAGACAAAACTAAAGGGAATCAATCCAATCTGGAGTTTTTAGGACAGAGCAATTCTTCTGTCCCAGGATGTACTGCAGGTCCTTCCTTGCCTGAGAGAGAGGCCTTTGAGCAGTTGTTTTTGGAAGAGATTCTGCCTTCCCTCAGCTCATCACCCTCGAGTTACCCTGAGAAAAGCTGCTCTCCTGCCTTTTAGCTTTTTCTTTTAGTGGGTGCATTTGGTACAGGCATGGTGGGGTGGCTGAGTCCAGAGTAGCTCCTTAACCCTTTCTTGCTTGGTGTGGAGATTGTACACCTCATCACATTCATTTATTCAGGTACTTGTAACTACTTACCCTGCTCTCTTTACTCAAACAATAAACCCGCCTGAAGTCAGTGGCTCAAATTGTGAGCTGTACTCAGGACCCCTTACACCATCTCTGCTGTCCCAGGCCTGAGACCAGCTGACAGCCACTCTGGCCTAAAATAGAGCAACCTCAAGGTTCCCAACAGTCCCCAAGGACTGTTCCATCAGCAGGACACTGGGGATTTAGAGACACCACATCCATTCCCCCTTCCCCAATTGTATCCTCTTTCCCAGGAGCCTGGATGGGAGCCACTGTAATAATTCTACACCACTCAAGGATTTCCTCAGGCAGGGATATCCTCAGAGGGCAGGATCTGCTGGAGCAAAGCAGCTACAACAGAAACCACCAGGATCCAATCTATTGTATATAGTTGCCTGTAGCAACAGGGCCACCTGCAAAATTAGGATTTGCTCCCAATGTGTAATTCAAATGCTACAGAAGTTTGGGTTTGGTTTTGTTTTGTTTTTTTTAAAACTCAAATCACTGTGTGTGTAATGCAGCTGATTTTTAATGCTCTGTCACTCAATTCATTTAAGCCACCAAAAAGAGACCCTCCATTCTGAAAGCATATTGCAGGCTGCTGGCTAATCAGACTTTAGCAAAGTTTAGAGCAGGAGAACAATCTCAGATCATGGGCTGGGTTATTAGGAGGGGAAAGCCAGCGCTGCCTCCATTTCTGCTGTCATAGTTTGTGGTTTGGTTTTGAAAT
This sequence comes from Podocnemis expansa, assembly GCA_007922195.1. Lineage (NCBI taxonomy): Eukaryota > Metazoa > Chordata > Testudines > Podocnemididae > Podocnemis > Podocnemis expansa. The sequence continues at coordinate 8,376,755 of ML681997.1, read as the reverse complement.
TTTGCTTAAAGCAGTGGTTTTCAAACTTTTGTTCTTGGGACCCAGTTGAAAAAAAAATCTATGCCTGCAACCCAACAATTACATCTTTCAGAAATGCATTCAGTGGTGGCAGCAGCAGGGGGCACCATGACCCAGTACTGGGTCCCAACCCATGGTTTGAAAACCACTGGCTTAAAGAAATCAAAGGGTGAGTTTAAAAACAGCAACAGTCAATACACAATGAAGATCTGATTTTTTTTTTTTTTTTTTTTTGATGTTTGGATGATCTCCAGCTCTTACTGTCTTAAACTGGAATGGCAGGTACTTAGTGCTTGTGAGAAAGCTGGCCCATATTGTCTTGATCATTGTAATTACCTTTCATAGGCTAACTCCATGCTCCCGCTCCTCCCACAGAACTCTGAGATACTCACAGGCTCTGTGGCCGCAGCCTAAGTGAATGCGGATTCTGAGGAAAAACATCCCTAAGGTACATGAGTGACACTCACGTGGCTGCCCGACTCTCCTCCTTCCCAGGAGCAGAGTCCACGGCTCCATTCTCATTGTTCGTGTCGCTTCACTGTGCCTCAGTTTTTCTGCCTGTAAAACAGAGAGATGTTCTTACCTCCCCCACCTGTCATGATACTTAGTTCATTAAATGCATGGTCCCCTTCCAGAGGGCAGCTCTGTTCCCCTGAACTCAGAGCCTGAACCAGGAATTTAAAGCCACCTTTGGGTATTGGGGGTCAGCTGGGGGTGGGAGTGGTCTCCTGTAAACCGATGTAGCCCAGGGAGGATGGCAAAGGCATCAGATTGGCTCAGGCACTGTCAGGGAATTGTACTCACCCGAGGGAGGGCTCTTGGCTTTGCAGCCCCTGTTCTCCTGCTGAGATGAAGTGTGGAGGCTGATGAGAAACCCAGATATGGAACCTCTGTATTTACACCAGGAGTCTCAAACATGCAGCCCCTAAAGCTATTTCCTGCAGCCCTCAACAACACTATTGTTACCGATATTTGCAATATTGTTGTAAGAAAAGGTTTCGGTAGTGGGGCCCTCGGGCTAATGTACTAGCCCTCATGCGGCCCTCATGGTGATTTGAGTTTGAGACCCCTGATTTATACAAAGGGCAGAGTTAGAGCTAGAAAGCTGCCCATGCAGGTGAGCTATGAATTGTGCCATGAAACTGCAAGTCTACTACTACAGGCCCTTATTTTCCAGCAGCATGTAAGCACAAGGAGAAAAGGGGCCATGATGTTCAGAAGGGAGGGCAGGTTGCTCTCCTAGGCTAGTCCCTTTTATACTGCACACCTTGAAGGGCAGCAGGAGAACCACATGTTGCAAGTACAGTTTTCAAGCCAGCTGGAGTATAGCAGCCTGTCAGGACCTCCAGTGTCATACTGAAGTAATCTGCTGGCAGGGCTGGCACAACGCGGTAAGCAAGGTAACCGTTGCAGGGGGGTGCTGACATTTGAGGGGCGCCAAAATGGGGACTGCATCATTGTGCTGCACTGTGATGTCACTCATCTGCCAGGGCATCTGCTGCACTACAAGGGGGCACCAGAAACCCTAGTGCCATTCCTGTCTGGCAGTGGGGATACCTGGTGTGAGAGGCACACCTGCTCCCATCCAACAGAAAAACCAAAAGGTGAGCCCAGTGTTGGAGGTCGAGGCCTCCTGCACTGCAGCTTTTGACCCAATGAGTATTCCAGCCATTAAGCATCTCCATCTCCCACAGTACAAGGTCGGGGTGAATATTCCCCTTCTTCTACAAGGGCTATGGCCTACGCTTGAGGCTTTGGTCAATTTAAGCAGGCTGAAGTCGACTTCAGCAACTCCGTGGCCACATTTGGAGTTCATTACATCAACTTAAGTACTTGCTTAAGTTGTCTTAGTAACTCCTGCCCTTTAAAGTTTACTTTATTAAGTTGACTTAACAAAATGTGGCCATTAAAGTTGACCAAGTAAAGTTGACTTAGTACATTAGAGCCATTTAAGTTGACTTTATAAAATCAACTTAAGCCAGCGGACCCAGTTAAAGTTGATTTTAAGTCAACTTTAAATTGGTTCTCTGGCTTAAGATGACTTTATAAAGTCAACTTAAACAAATGGGGCCTCACTAAGTCAACTTAATACGGTCTACTTAAAGTCAACTTTATTAAGTTGAAAAAACAACAAGCAGTTGTGTGGCACTTTAAGACTAACAGATTTATTTTTTGCATTTGATGCATCTGAGGAAGTCGGTTATAGCCCATGAAAACTTACGCTCAAATAAATGTGTTTAGTTTTTAAGGTGCCACGGGACTCCTCGTCTGTTTTGCAGAAACAGACAAACACAGCTCCCCCTCTGGCATATGTAATGAAATTCAGTTCAGGTGCTAGTACCAGTGAAAGCAATTGGCAGAACACTGTGTGAATACAAAAATATGGGTCCCCATCTGCAATAGTTAACTTGTATACATCCCATGATCTGCATTGCATCTTTTATATGTATTCACATCAACACCTGCAACAGTTTTCTATTTCACAGTTAGAATCCTGCACAGATACAAAAATTTGGATCTCGTCCACAGAGACAGTAAACAATACAACTGCATTTTTATCCGCAGATATAAAGCAGATCTGTGGAGATTTGCAGGGCTCTTGCAATAGGTGCACAACCCTCTTTTTTCCCAAAGCTAAATTCGTGTCATACAAACTGAGGCCCAGAGGCTGGTCTCACATACACTGGTGTAAAAGTGGAACAAAGCAATTTAAATTAATGGAATTGCTCTGGATTGAGATTATAGACAATGATGCTCCAGACACTATGGACACAGGCATTTTAATACACATGACCAGTCCCAATGATGCTCACATGCAGTCTTTCCAGCTATCTGAACATAAATTTCTCATAATGGGTATGTCTACACTTAAAAGTTATTTCAAAATAAGGAGGCTTATTTCAAAAAAACATTTTCCTGTCCATACAGGCATTTTATGTCGAAATAAGCGTTTATTTTGAAATAAGCCCTTCTAAGCCACAAAATAGGCTGATTTTGAAATAATGGCCCTCTACTTTTGCCTGCCTTCCCCTATTTCGAATTAGAGAGTCTAGTGAAGACTCTCTATTTTGAAATAACTCCTACCTTACTTTTAAATAGAGAGTCTTCACTTGACTCCTAATTCAAAATAATAAATTTGAAATACTTATTTCAAATTAAAGTTCAAACTCCCATTGACTTCAGGGGGAAGAGAGTTTTACCAATGGCCTTCAATGAGAGCAAGATCAGTCCTAGCATCAGAGTGCTGTTGTGCAAATGCAACTGCTGATCAGTAAAAGTCACTTTAAGCTGATCTATTAAAAGAGGAAGTATTTTGCTTTGTGTGTGCTGGGGTTGGCGGGTGCGTTTAACCACACTGAAGATCTGAAATAAGAAAAGATTGTCATGTGGTACCTTTCACACCTATGCACGGGGCTAAGGAGCACTTAGAGTGTTATCTATATAGGTGTTAGCAGTGTGACTGGGACTGCAGCCTCTCCTGTGCTGTTACTCCCCTTCTGTGCCTCTGGGTAGTCCACTGGCAAACAGGAGCAGGGAGTGGAGCCTTCTCCTCTCCCAGCCCGACGTACCAGTCAGTACGGCTGAACTGTTGTACCACTGAAATAGCCTGCAACAGGTAAAGGTTAACACAGATTATTGCCTTCTACCTCCAGGACCAAAGGGGGAACCAGACTAACCAGAAGCAACTCTCTGGAGGGGCTCTCCCACAAGAGGAGTTATCTGGAGCATCAGTCTAGTCAATCTAAACCATTTGCCTCCTACAGTGTGGGGGATGGAAGAAGCCATCACAACTGAATTTATGGACTCCTTCCCTGGGCCCAGAATGAAATTTTCCAGGGGAGACCAATTTTCTCAATTTTATCCCAAACTGAGAAACTATATTATCTTCCTTTTTTTTCAAGTACCAATTTTTATTTACTTCCTAAAAAATACTTTCCGAATAACTACATGAAGTCACTTGAACTAATCTGTTCTTGTTACAGCCAGCACTGCCAATTCATAAGTGTGGGCCCCCCCCAAAATCATGAAATCGGCTTAAAAATTGAGGGGTTTTTTTAATGAATAATATATTTTTAGTTCTTTTATACATATATATTCTTTTATATATATGTTTTCTGGTTTCTGAGTTTTTAGGGCACACTCAGGTCATGTTTTCAGGCTACACTGAAACCAAAACAAATAAAACCTTTTTTTTTTTCATTTAAACTGAGTTTCACCTAATCACATGGCTACGGGAGATGGAGTGTTGAGAAAAACACCCAATATTGTGAGATTGATGATCAAATTATAAGAGTTGGCAACACCCATACAGCCTGACGGTTAGCACATGAGTCTGGGGGGTCAGGCAATCTGGGTCTTTCCCCAGCACTTCAATAATTTTATGAATGGGATTATACTATGGAGTTGCCCGTGGTAGCTGAGGACTGGTTCAGTGACCCAGGAGGTCCCTTCCTGACCTATGTCCTGCATATTTTCATAAACTTCCTGTCTGACCCGAGGCAAGCCACTTACTGGTAACCTTGCTGAACTTTGGTTTCCCCAGCTATAAAATGGGGATATTAAAGTTTGCTTACTTCACTGGGCTGTGGAGAGGTTTAATTCACTAATGCTTTTAAAGTGATACAAGATCCTCAGATAGAAGCTGCTGTAGAAATACATGGTGATATTGTATTACCTCTGGCAATGTACATGTTAGAGATTAATCTGAGGGGCTGATTCTGCAGTCCCACACACAAATGAATACCCTTGCAGATATGAGTTTTCCCGCTAAAGGTTATGCACACCAGGAAAAGTGTCTCTTGTAAGCTAAGCCGTGAAGCTTCAGGCCTTCAGTGGGGAAATTTTAATTGAACCAGAGCATTTCCAAATGCTGTAGCAATTTTCTGCATTACAGAGTAACAGATGTATAAACCAAAAGTAACCTGTCTAAATAGTTTCCCTTTCAGACTGCTTACGTTTTCAGACACACAGAGAAACTGCTTCAGGTTTTATCTGTTCACATGAGTCCTGGCTTTGCATTGCACAAGAAGGCCAATAATAATAAGAAAGTATGTTTCTTCTGTGATAGATTCAAAGCCAGAGGGGATTGTTAGATCATCTTTTCTGACCCACTGCATAGCACAAGCCATGTAATTTCATCTAGTTATTCCTCTGTTGAGTCCAACAACCTGCGTCTGGCTAAAGTGTGCATTTCTGAAAGGCATCTAGTCTTGATCTGAAGCTTTCATGAGATGGACAATTATTCACTTCCCTTGGCAGTCTTATCCAATAGCTAATTACCTTCACTGTAAGAAATCTGTGCCTTATTTCTTTGGCCAATAGATACATTATTTCCTGAGGCAGTGTGAGGTAGCTGCCTTCTTGGTAAATGAATACTTACACAGTTGGGGAAAGATATAAAAATCTACAGCTGACTTTTAAAGAAAACAGACAGTGATGTGAATTTTATTGTCAGCAGATGGTTTTGAATCTTTGGGACATACATTATGACTGGACGTTCACATCCAAGAAAAAAGAAGTGTATGCACTGTGTTTAGGAACCAGTGTCCTCCCTGTGGTGTACTGCATATAAATCCCTTGGCAAGGACGCAAAGGTGTGCACACTAGATAGCTTGAGTTTTCGCCTCTGATATTGATATAACTCAAAAATGGTAGCTAGCTACTCTTAAAAATCATCAGAATAAATCCTTCTGAATAAAGCACTCTTTAATTATTGTGGCTGCCTCATACACCAAACCCTGAGAGTGCCCATAGCTTGCCAGGTGAATCTCAACTGGGAGGCAAGCACTGTAAGTACTTCAGCAGGTAGGCCATGTAGTCCATAGCCCTACAGGGTGGGTTCCAAAAACCACTCAGATATGTGGCTAAGGAAAAGCACATTTCGCTAGGGCCAGCAGGAGAGGAAAAGGTTGCCGATACCCTGCGTCCAGAGGCCTAAACAGTCACTGTTCAAGGTGAGCAATAGAGGAAAAAAGGCAGGGGAAAAGAAGCGAAGGAGTTGTTCTGTATGTAAGAAAGCAGCATGGTGGCTCAGAGCTCCAGCATGAAGCTGGTAAAAAGCCTGTTGAAAGTCTCTGAGTTACATACAGAGATGCGAGCAACAAGAGTGATGTCATGGTGAGTGTATGCTACAGACCACCAGACTAGGAGGATGCTGTAGACAAGGTATTCTTCAAACAACTAATGAAAGTTTCCAGGTCACAAAAGCACTTATGAGGGACTTCAATCACCCTGATATCTGCTGGGAAAGCAATACATGAGACCACTGACAATCCAGGATGTTTTTGGAGAGTGTTGGAGACAACTTCCTGGTGCAAGTGCTGGTGGAATCAGCTAGGGCTATGCTCCTCTTGACCTACTGCTCTCCAATAGGGAAGAGTTGATAGAGGAGGTAGAAGAAGATGGCAATATGGGCAGCAGTGACCATGAGGTGGTTGAGTTCAAATTCCTGACAAAAGGAAGAAAGGGGAACAGCAGCATATGGACCTTGGACTTCAGAAAAGGAGATTTGACTCCTTCAGGGAGCTAATGAGCCAGTCACAATGAGGAGGAAAGGTGAGCTGGATGTATTTTAAAAAACCTTATTTAAGGGATGGGAACCTAAAGCATAACAAAGATGGCAGGCCACCAGTACATCTTCACAGAATGAGCTTTGGTGAACTTGAACCCGAAAAGGAAGCTTACAAGAAATGGAAGCTTGAACAGATGACCAGAGAGGAGTATAAAAATACTTCACAGAGTCTGCACTTTGGAGGGAAGAATCCCATGGACTGCCACAGTCTGGAGGACCGACTGGCTAGGCAGCAGTTCTGCAAAAAAGAACGTGGGGTTACAGTGGACAAGAAGTTTGATATGAGTGAACAGTGCACCCTTATTGCCAAGAAGGCTAATGGCATATTGGGTTGCATTTGTAGGATCATTGCCAGCAGTTTGAGGGCAGATTATTTCCTCCTGTGAATAGGAAGAGGTCTGATTACAGGGTTTTCTTGGAAGAATTTTTGGACATATGGGTAATGGGGTCTGGTAGGTTGACCCACAGCTGCCAAAACTAAGACCATAACTGAGGCTTAAGTTCTGAGTGTATTTCTCTATAGCTGGAGAGACAGGCCTGCTTTTAAGAATTCTAGGAATAATTAGAATGAAGCCAGGTCTTCCATGTGTCCTCTTGATGTGCACCAGGAACCAGACCGTCTCTGTATTATTGGTGATAAGTTCCAGGGGGTAGCCGTGTTAGTCTGTCTACAGCAAAAGTGAGAGTCCCTTGGTACCTTAAAGACTAACAAATTTCTTTGGGCATAAGCTTTCATGGGCTATAACCCATCTGACGAAGCAAGATGTTGTCTACACTAGAGGGATCAGTTAAGACGACTTTGTTCAGTCAACTTAGAGTCCCCATTTGTTTAAGTCGACTTTATAAAGTTGACTTAACCCAGGGAACCCATTTAAAGTCAACTTTATTAAGTCAACTTAAATGGGTCCACTGGCTTAAATTGACTTAAATGGCTATCCTGCCTTAAGGCAACTTTATTCAGTCAGTCAACTTTAAGGGTGAGAGTTATTAAGTCAACTTAAGAAAGTGCTTAAGTCAGCATAATGAACTCCAAATGTGGCCATGGAGTTGCTTAAGTCGACGTAAGCCTTCAGTGTAGACATAGCCAAATAAATTTGTTAATCTTTAAGGTGACACAGGACTCTTGTTGTTTTTTCTGAATTATTGGTGGAACTCTTTCTGTACTACAGCAGGATTGAGAACGCATCACTGGAATATCCTTGGCTTCTTTTAAAAAACGACCATTTAATAAGCAGGTAGTGAGCCTCAGAGATGCCACGCTATGATGGAACAGCTCTATGACTAGATTGTAGAGCCAGAGTGGATCATAATGCTAGTGGAGGAGCCACAGACATCTCCACAAGGCTTGAAAAACAGTGTGGTATGATCATCACTGCAGCCTCAGCATCCATTTGATTGTGTGTGTTATCTTGGGAAAAAGAGGGAATGCATGTAGCAGAGCCCTTGACTGTACCTCAGAGAAAGGTGGATTCCCCCTCTCCTCCTTCAGCGGAAGTTGTTTATTTTGATATTGGAGCCAACAGAGGCACCACATTGGTTTCCTGAGAATCTAGACTGTGCATTCAGCCTCCGCATGGTGGTGGCAGCATTCCCCTAGTCCTGGGTTTTGTTGCCTGGCCAATCCTCCATGACATTCAGTTTTCCTTTGATATGTATGGCTTGAACAGAATGTTTCTCTTAGCCCAGATGATGAAGGCCATGACTTCTGCTTATAACAAGCCCTCTGAGATGGTGTCTGAGAAAGCAAGCCAGAAGCTGGTTCAAAACTGTCTGCCTATCACACGTGATCTCTCAATGCCAAAATAGCTGCCTTGACCCTGCTATGAAGGGAAGAGTGGGCAGTGGTGTGAAAATGACTTGTGGGGAGAAAAGGTGTCCTGGTCACAGCACACTCACTAGCGGGGGGTAGGTGGTCCCTAACAATATATGGTTCTCTATCGTAATGTTGGCTGGTGAAGGGGAGGAAGGAGAGTGACTGGTTTACAATGAGAGGTTTACCTTGCACTAGATTTGCTGGCTGGAGCTTCTGAGGTCTCTGTGGTTTACCCTTCAGAGGCAGGACATCCAGCAATGGGGAGCTAGTCCATGGCAGCGATCACAGATTGAGTCTTTGGTGTCTTGGGTGCTTTGTACACCTCCTGAGATCTCTGCCGTTCATCCTTTGGCAGTGCGACACAGAGTGTTGGGACCTGATCTGCATCCATGGCAGTGGATTGAATCCTGGGTGTCACCAGGTAGCCTTTCTGGGCCGCTTATTTATCCACAGCTATCACCACACTGTCTTCTTGGGGTGAGCTGGCAGTTTGCTTTCTAATCATGGTATCACCAGGACTTGAGGAGCAAAATAAATACTTTTCCTCTTCAGAGAATTTAGTCAAGGATGCTGAGCACACAGTACAGACCCTGCCCTTTCTCTTTTTGGTCCATTATAGGACTAATTTGGAGAAGTTTGTTGAAAAATCCCTGCATTTGCCTGGAGCTGCATGACTCTTAAAAAGCCAACAACTTGACACTAAAAAGTAAAGTGCAGAGGAGGAATGAGCTAGAAAAAAAAGGGAAAAAAAAATAACCATCTTTATAGAGTAGGGGTGGCCAAACTTACAGAACTCAAGAACCACACAGGTTGATTATTAAACTTTCAAGAGCCACACTGAGGCATATAGCCATATTCTTTCACCTACCAAATTGATTTGCTGACGTTCTTCCGTGAACCACACTTTTTCATTCAAGCGCCACATGCGGCTCCTAAGCCACAGTTTGGCCATGCCTGTTATAGATGCTCTACACAGTCAACAATATCTTTGGAGGTAGAGACAGTACTGGGAGGAGTCGCTGTTCCATGGGAGGAGTTAGCTGGAGAGTCAGCCCAGCCAATCAGAAACCTCTGACTCTGTCTCCATCAGTGTGGGGGACAGAACAAATCATCATTGCTGAATTTATGGATCCACATCCTGAACTGGGCTCATTAAAGCTGTCTTTGAACTCCCATTCCACTTTCATTTTTAAACTAGGTTTTAATACTAATTAGTAGTTAATTTGTTTAAAGTTCCCTCTATATTGCTTTACAATGAAACAACTTTCCATGTCTCGTTGTCTTAAAGTAATGCATCAAAGATTTTAATATCTTCTTTCAAAAAAAAAAAAAAGATTTTCAGGGCCAGATACTCATAAAAGTTCACTTCCTCTTTAAGCACCCAAAAAATAGGACAGATTTTCAAACACATCCAGCATCTGGCAGCTCCCACTGAAAACAACAATGGGAGCTGCTGATGTTCAGCCTTTTGGAGCTCTGAATCAGCAAGATACCTATGCCTTATTTTAACAATGTGAGTTGACTGCTACTCACAGGGGACACATTGAAGATGCAGCCCTTGAGGCACTGTAATCCAATAGAATTACAGTAAGAAGTTTTTGTATGACGATTGGGTAAATTCACTCTGATGTCACAATCTCAATAACAAAGTATTGAAAGGACTGTAGCAAGTGGATGTAAGATACAGCACACAGGTCCTTGGGGGAATTAGTGTAAAGAAGAGGTGGATGATACCTTTCCATAAACCACATTAAAGTGGCCAAATGGATCCAAATCACCTGCACAATATTATTTAGTTGAGTTTGCGCTGATGTTGCAATCTGCAAACAACTTCCAAAGGACAACTAAAAATTAGTGTCAAGGATTCTTGGGGAAGGGAGGAAAGGAAATGGGTTGATAAGAAAAAGTGGCAGAAAACTCATAACCATGACCATGCTGGCTATCAATTTAGGCTTATTCACCAAAGGCACATAAGCCTCTGTTCTCCTAGATCAGGGTCTTAGAAATGAAATGAAATGAAGTTATGTGATCAAATACTTTTATTTGCTGCAATGTGACAATATTGCAATCATAATAATAACTGAGTTGGTCAACACTATTTGAATTTCGGCCCAAAAGTTAGACAAAAGAGTGGGAAGAAAGAGGTCAGTGAAATCTGTCAGACTTTTTCTTCTGCTTTTTTATCAAACTGTGGAGCTGATTAAAATGTTGTGGCCCTTATTTTCTCGGTCTGGCTCAGATGTCACACCACAGGGTGACAGTATCACAAAAATAGCTGATGCCTGCAATTCTGGGTCAAAATTAAGATCACTACAACATTCATGTGTCATTTCTCCATCTGTAAAATGGGGATAAATAGCATTTCCCTGTCTCACAGGGGAAGCTTAAGGAGAACACACTAAAGACTGTCTGGTGCTCAGATCCCATGGTGAGGGAGCCATAAAAATACCAGTGGATAGAATCAATTTGAACTCAACTCCTAGCCAGGGGTTAGAGTATAATTTGGCGGGCCCCAGAACCCTCCTAATCAAGTGGGCCCCCTTTCCGCATGGGTGGGCTCCCCTCCCACATGGGTGGGCCCCCCCGCACCCAGCTGCTGCCCCCAATATCCTTATCCTTGTCTCCAAAATCCACCCCCAGCCCCCAATACCCATCCCCAATACCCACCCCCAGTTCAGGCTCCCCAGTACTTCCCCTCACCCCCAGAGCGAGCCAGGCCTCCCCGCTACTCACCGACAGTGTGCTGGGCTGGGAAACTGCAGCCTGCGCATGTGCTGAGGAGCTCACCCCCCACCCCTGCCCGCTGGAACGCAGGGGAACACTGTTCTGGGACCTGCTATTTTTAGGGGCCCAGCGTTCAGGCCCCTAAAAATAGAAAATAGTGCCAGAATGCTGTGTTCCAGGACCTGCTATTTTTCAATGGTGGGCCCTGGAACGCAGCGTTTCGGAACCATTTTCTATGCTTAGGGGGCCCAGAACGCTGATCCCCTAAAAATAGTGGGCCCCAGAATGGCGTTCTGGGCTGTTCTGGCCCCCTTTAACTCCTGCTTCTAGCACTGGTTCATTCTCAAACCAGAACTCGAATCTAACCCAGCTCCAGAACAGCAATACCTTCTGATCAATTGTACTGCAATTTATGATGGCAGCAGGGGATTACTGCCTGTCCCCTGCCCTGACTCCCTCCTCCTTGTTCCTGACCCTTCTATCCTTCCTACTTTAGCCCTGAGGTCCTGCATTGTGAAGTGGCTGGAACCAGCAGTCACTTAAGAGAAGGGGAATAAAAACAACACCCTGTAGTTGCCTTTCCACTTTGCTAGACCTTCCCTGCTGGTATCTGTATGGTTCTGCTCTCCTCCATGCCATCTATGGAAGAGGAAGCATAGGAGACTTTATTAAGAGTCTTTTTGCTTAGTCCCCAGTGCTCCACTGGTGCCTGTCTCTCTGAATTGACACCTGCGCAACAGAGATCAGATGCTGCCCCTTTGCCTGACAATGTGTTCTAAGTACAGTTGCTTGGAAAGGATGGAAGCCACTGATCCAACCTGTCTTTGCCTTTGTCCCCCATCTCTGCACCTCACTTCACGGACACAAGATTATTCCCCATACAGTATTTTCATGAGCTTGGTGCACAGTTTTCCCATGATTCCTTGACTGACCATTCCTCAACCCAACGGATCTCACCATTTGGAATTTTTTCCTGGCAAGCATCTTAATTTTATTCTTCCATAATATGAAAGGCTGTCTGACACCTAATAGCTCAGTTGGCTAATCTGCGTAAATCCTATTAGTAGCGTTTTGACTGACAACCTACCACTCACATTTTGTCTAACAAATCTCCCTCGATTGGTTTTACTTCCCCTCATTTCTGTGTTTTCGGAGTAAGTCTTAACACTTGCTTTTGGTTGTCCCAGCTAGAATACTGCTAGCTCCTGTCATTAGCAGAAAACTTTGGTTTACAATCCAACCATTTGTGCATTCTCTTCCATTTTCCTAAAGGTGGCTCAGGTGCTCAGCTGGCATAAATTGGCAGGGCTCTATTGATGTCAACAGAGCTATGCCAGTTTACACCAAATAAGGATCGGAGCCCCTCATTTTCTCATAGGTCTCCTTTGTTGTTAATCAGCTGATGCCTTCCCTTCCTTCTCCAGCTCTCACTACTTAGCTCAAAAACAAAGTCCAAATGCACTGGGAAGACCGAGTGCCCATTTATGGGAAAAAACCGATTGAGTCCTTAAGGGGTTTGTTCAGAATAGCACCCTTGTCACCTCACGGGGAAGAGTGAGCTTGTTTGGCATCAAGGCCTGTCACTGTCTGAAAACACAGCCTTGCAGGCAGCTGTGTTGGCGACTGGCCCCAATTAGCTTAGCATGGTCTCAAAAATAGAACGCACCCTGTGTTCTGTTATATAATAAACCATTTGCTATTTGAAACGACAATATTTAATTTTCCTACAGTGAACTCCAGCAGCTTCCTGCATCACAGTCAAACAACAGAGGAGGTCAACTTGGAAATGGGAGAGCACTGTTTAGTTCTTACCACTTGCTGCAACTTCCTATGTGACCTATAAGTAATTAGATGACCCCCTCAATACCTCTCTCCCTCTGTATCTGGTTTAAAAAGTAACATGGAGCCCATGAGTCTGTAAGCCTCCAGGAATAGTCACTCTGCAGAGTAGACCTCTGGCTATCCTACCGTACACTGGGGGTCCATAATAACAAGGACCAGATGCCATCCTGATACTGACAGCAACACATCTATTATTTGCAAGTAAACAGAGTCCTCTGCCCCACCCCAAGTGGACCCTCTCAGTGTTTTCATTTTTTGCAGGCCTTCAGCAAACGCTGGTCAAGATGTATTCTGTGCTGTAGTCATGCCTGACCTTTTCCTCCCCAACTCCCATGGCAGGGCATTGTTAGCACCTGCTAATACCTTCCACCCCTTTCTGTGAAGCCAAGCGGATGTGGTAAGCAGTTAATTAAATACAACAATCACCTGTAGGCTAAATTATTACTAATCTGAACTGCTTCATACATACTGGGAAGGGGATGGAGAGGAGAATTACCTACACAACCCATAAAAACTTCCAGGAGCTTACTAGGGTTAAAAACATCTTTCAAAGACACCTGGAAAGAAGTAAGCTTCAATTACTGAAAAAGGTTTTGAGTTGAAACCCATATAGTTTTACAGAATTCCACAGGCTCATAAACCCAGGTCTCTCTGAACTTTCCAAGCTAAAGGACAGTCTTCCAACTGGAGCTTGTAAGCCTAACTCCAAAGTCTGATTATCCAATTCTTTTCATCCTCTTTTGAAGGACCAAAGGAGAGCTCTTAAGTGCTTTTACAAACCTCAATATAGCTCAGACCTTGCGGTGTGGAACCCATTCTACGCTAATCCTGTATATGTACTTCTAATAGCTTTTCTGCCTGAAGGTTAAACTAATCATCCTATAGATCCTCTTTTTCATTCTTATATGGCTAAATGACATTTGCTCCCTACAAAAGTATGCATTATTTCTAGTCACTATAGAAACATTACAAATATTAGCTCGCTATCATCACCAAATCTTATAAAGTCTCCTAAATTGCCTTTTTAAAAAATTATTTAAATAAATTCCTGCTGCTTTACACTAACAGAAATTGCCTATAATGCCCCAGGGTGGGAGGTGGTGGGGAATGATACAGAAGACATTAACTGTACCCAGTAAATTCTCCCCAAACTCTGTTTAAGGGAGTACTTTATTTGTTTTCATGGCTTAATGCCTGCTCTATTTAATATATATATATATATATATATATATATATCTGTAAACTGTTTCTAAACATGCCTGTTGTGAAACACTGAAATGTTGCACTGTGAAAACCAAATGCAAAATAGTATAAAACCTAAAAAAAGAACCAACGAGCCAAATACAATACATGGCCAGACAGAATAAAAAATTCTGGCTTCAGTACAAACCCAATAGGCATTTGGCAAACCACCCCACCCACAACGGGATCAGTTCCCAACTAGTAAAAGGAATGTAGAAAACAAAAGGGCAAGGAGAAGGCCTAGAAAAGAATGGTCACAAACAGATCAGCTGAAATGTATGAGACGTTCAGTGTGTCCAAAAGCAGCCAGCAAGGGACCCCGGCCCACCACCCCCGGGAGGGAATTACACAACAAGAAAGGACCTTCTTCTGTGAAGGCCCTGTCTCCAGATTAATCCTTTGCTGGCCCAAGTGAGTTACAGGAGACCTTGCCAATTTTAACTGACTGGACGTGGCAAAAGGGGATCACTCAAGTACGTAGGGCCCTGATTGTGGGGGGCTTTAAATACCAGTGTTAAGAACCTGTATTGCGGTTCCAGCAGTCAGGGTAAATAAAATAGCAGAGAGTGAGCATGGTTTCCTTGTGCCTACCCTCAGAGGCTTGTGAGCAGCCTCATTCTGCCACTAGTGCAGCCTTTGGATGAATTTCCAGGGAAGCTCAGTTCAGCGGGCATTGTGGCATTCGCAGCCAAGAGACTTGGCGGGCCTTAATGGACAAACCAGAGATGGCCACAGCCACTCTTTAGCCCATGTCTGGGATAGAAGCGCGTCTTGTGGCATCCGATGGGGACTTGGGAAATTTGGGTTCCGTTCCCAGCTCCACCACAGATTCTCTGTGTAATTTTGGCCAATTATTTATCCTCTCTGCATCCCAGTTCACCATCTGTAAAACTGAAATAATAATCTTTCCTTTGTCTCTCTGCAGTTAAACTCTTTAGCGCAGGGACAGGCTTATGTATCGACCCATGTCTGTTACAGTGGGGCCCAATCTCATCTGGTAACTAAATAATAATATTATTATTAATAATAATAATAATAACAACAACAAATAGCACTGCTCCGTGCTGAAAAACCAGGTGACTCCAAGTCTGTCTCCCCCACCCCCTGGGCCTCCCTGGTGGTTACCTGCACTCTTTGCATACCAGACATATGCAAGCTACCAACAAACTTCACAAACATGAATCTTTTCTAGATATTCTGCCAAGTCTTGGATGTTTGGGGAAAAAGAGAGGTGTGCATGACACTACAATGGCCTAGTTCACGAGGCCTATGTCTACACTTAAGAATGCTAGTTTGACCTAAGTTAGTTCAAATTAATTAGTGAGAACAAATTTTGATTAATTCAAATTAACTTAGGTCGAACTAGCATGTCCACACTAGAAACCTAAATCGAACTAGAATATCCATGCACAGGACTTACTAGGTTGGCTTAGGAGGGAGCGCCTTGGGAAGTGTGGCAACATGGCACCCATGAAGGGCTGTGCCCCCACCCAATCCATAAAAAGAGGAGGGCAGTTCCTTCCTGGTGCCATGCACCCTGGGAGGAAGAAGGTCAAAGCACATTTAATTCGAACTAACGGTTAGTTTGAACTAACACGTCTAACACTGGGTTGGTTTGAACTAATAAAAGTTCGAACTAATCGTTAGTTTGAATTAAAGGCAGGTTACTATATTGAAGTAAGATTTCCTTAGTTCAAACTAAGGAATTCCTTAGTTCAAACTGATGAAAGCCAGTTTGGACGTGAACTAATTTAGTTTGAATTAATCCTCCTTAATTCTAAGTAAATTCCCATTGTAAACATATCCTTAAAAATGCAGAGCTGGTTTGAAAAGGGGGGAAAAAAAGACACCATCCTCTTACCCTGCCTGTCCCCTTCCTGTGAACAATTCAGAACCTGTTTGTTCAGTTTAATATCAAAACCAGTTTTTACTATTGTCGCCCTATCTCAAAGAGAATACAGTGAAAATAACATGAGCTAGAGCTGGGCTGTGAGACCAACGAGACGCATGGAAAAGCTTCCTTGTAAAAAGAGATTTTAGAAGACTGGGTGGGTTTAGAGGGGAGTGAATAAGAGGGAGATTGATACCCAGAACACAGATTGGGAACGTCTCACCCATTATAATAACCCAACAAGGGGACATTCAGTTATAGTGGAACTCAGCAAACTTAAAACTAAAAAGCAACTTGTTATTAGCCTGAAGGACTCATTGCCACAAGATATCACTGATGACAAAAGTTTAGCAGGATGCAAAGAAAATTTGAACATGTATATGGATAAATAGCATACCCTGAGATACGATAGTAAGGATTTAAAAAAATTAAAAACCTCACAAGAATTTGAGTAGTCTATAAACCCTCAGCTGCAGGGCAGCTGCCGGGTCAAAAAGCATCTTTTTTCATGAAAAATTGTCCTGTCCTGACCTACTACAGAATTTTTTGAACTTTCCCCTGTCAGTTTTGGTGCTCATCACTGTTGGAAATAGGACATAAAACCAACAGACCATTACTCTGATCTGATCTGATAACTCCTATGTTCCTGTTTGCCTAGCCGACCTATATTTTTGAGAAGGTGTGCTGTAATTAGAGTGACCAGATAACAAGTGTGAACATTTGGAATGGGGGTTGGTAATCAGCGCTTATAAGAGACAAAGTCTCAAATATCAAGACTGGCCCCCTAAAATTTGGGAATCTGGTAACCCTAGGTCCAATGTTCCCTTTAATTTTTCATAGGCTGTGTGCACAAAAAATTTCTTTGTGTGCACAAAAATTTCTTTATGTGAGCTCATATTAGCACCTTGGAATTTTTTTCTGCATGCTTTATTTTGTTGTGTGCGTGGGTTTCATGACCTGTGGGTGTGCGCACATGCTCACAGTTTAGAGGGAACGGTGCCTAGGTGGAATCTACTCTAGCTCACACTTCAGCTGACTTATGAACCGACCGCAGGATCTTTTTTTCTTAATGATGTATGAGCCAGAAAGATCTGTTTGATGTTCAGATGATAGGCTGAGTCTGTGGGGCCAGCAGTCAGGAGGGGAAAAGCCCACATCCTTTTCTTTATAAATTGATCAGATTAGGTCTGAAATCAAGGAGAGTGACAAATCTTCTACTCTCATTTTGTAAAGTAGACCCAGAGTTTCAGTTCCTTGGCGCCCTTTAATTTGGATGGATTGGATAGTTTTCTAACTTCTTCATTTGCCAATTCAGAAACATTTTCTTTCCTTGTATAAAAGTGTACTGCAAAAACATGGACGAAGACTGAATCGAGACCAGTCGATCTCAACCAGAGGTGTATGTGCCTCTGGTGGTATGCAGAGGTCTTCCAGAAGGTACATCAGTTCATCTAGATATTTTACAAGATTTACAACAGGCTGCATAAAAAGCAGGAGTGAAATCAAACTAAAATTTCACATAGATAATGACCTGTTTATACTGCTTTATATACTATACACTGACAATGTTTATAGTACAATGTTTATATTCCAATTGATTTATTTTATAATTATACAGTAAAAGTAAGAAAATAAGGAATGTTTCAGTAATAGTGTGCTGTGTTGCTGTTGTATTTTTATGTCTGATTTTGTAAGCAAGTAGTTTTTAAATAAGGTGAAACTTGCGAGTGTGCAAAACAAATCAAAGTCCTGAAAGGGACATAGTAGTCTGGAAAGATAGAGCAAAACAAACAAGGACTGCGACGGCACATTTAAGGACTAACAAGCTTATTTATTGCATGAGCTTCCGTTAACATCAAAGCTCATGTAATAAATAAATGTGTTAGTTTTTAAAGTGCCACCAGCCTTCTTGTTTGTTTTGCTGAACTAGACTAACAGAGCTACCCTTGTGGAACTTGGGAAAGGTTGAGAGTCACTGATCTATGCAAACAATACATTGTAGAATAGCACCTTCCCAAAGCTTCCTGGATATCTATTACCTAGGCCCTTTGGATGGCCACTGTACCAAATGTTTCGTTGCCTAGGGCCTTCAAAGCCAAACTTGCTTTTTGAGTTGAAAGCGCTAATATAGGCAGGCATTTGGGAATTAATTATTTACTGTAATTCTCATTGGTACAAAGGCTTTGTTCCTTTTGCCATTATATATATGTTGCTCTGCAGCAAATTATAGCTCAATCCCTCACACATTTACACCAGTGTACAGCAGCTCCACTTATGTCAATGAATTTACACCAGTGTGACTAAGAGCAGAATTCAGCCCCAGGTTCTGAAAATGTTCTTTGAAACAAGGTGAAAAGCAATCAATTTATTTCATCAAGGAAGCCCCTTTTTAATGCAGTCTGTCTAATAACTCCATTACTGACACTCTTTTGACACACCTGTTGGAAGACTGGTCCTTTTAATTAGTTTGGCTAGTAGGATATATAGATCAGCCCCCCTTAAGGGTGCCCTCTGGATGTCTGTGCTGAAGAGGGAGTGGCCAAAAGCATAGGAAGATGTAGGTCTGAATTTTCTCTGCAGCTTGATTTGGCTAATTTACTTCCAACTTTTCCATTATTCTAGACATAAACATGTGTTGTATGTAAAGTGTTTTTAAAGATGACTAGTGTCAAAGCACATATCCTGTCTCTGTAGTGACTGCATGTAACTCCTATTTAAATAACTAGAAGAGCTAAAGAATTGTGCCCTTTGGGGTTTTTTCTAAAAAATTATGCAATACTCGGCTCTGCAAAAATTTTATTTTGAATTAAAATAAATGAAGCACTAGGGTGAAATCATGTCAGATTTCCTAACATTATGTCTCTGCCAGTCTTGGTACCACCAAATTACTGCTGAATAAATCTTGTAGGGCTGCGTTGATGGCAGTAAAGTTGAAGTTAATGGAGTTATGCTAGCAATTAATTTCTCTTAGACTGTCTTATATTAGCAAACACAAAGTCTATTGAATGTTTGATTTTTTTAAATCTTCTCTGACGAAAGAAAAAGTAACTGTAACAAAGTGCTTTTATAAGACCCCAATAAATGGAATTCAAATAAAACCCCCAATAAATGGGGCTTGAAGGACCACGTTACCTCAAGAAGATTCAGAAACAAGAACTTTTAATAACCATGGAAGTATGAAGCTCCTGAAGCACGGTCAAATTATATTGTGTATAACACTGATGGCTGGGAACTGTAAACCTATACATCTGTGTTCACCTATCCTGATAGACAGATGAACCTCATTTTCTCCTGGAAAGCTGCCATATGTCACTCATAACAGACAGTTTTATGATTGTAAGAAGAGCAAAATAGAAAGCCAGCTTTTTCTCTGAACTTGAGAGTATGAGCAAAAATTGGAATGATTCCATGGGAGGCAAAAGTGGAAAAGGATTAAGCATCTCTTCAAATTAGATAGAGCAACTTGGGAGATGATTGAGGCATATGGACACCCACACAGTGTGCACAGAAAGAACTGAGAACCCCCAGACTTCAGCTTATTAAAGATGACCTTTCCCCTCTCTAAAATTTCAAAGCTGACGTTCCAAGCGCTGAACAGACTGTGTACCATATGTAACATGACCTCGGCTCTGCTCTGCCAGAGTGCTGATGGCATCACTAACGAGAGGTGAAAGGTCCTTTTCTTGCAGCTCTCTCGAAAACCCACCAACACTGTCTGTGTACTGTCTCCCCCACTCCCACCCCCTTTCCAGACTAATTTCATTTAATACAGCGTCTTAGAACGCTTTAAAAAAATAATAATTCAGGACTGGCTGGCTTCTGACCACAGCTGGAAGGCAACGTGCACAGTGCCAGAGTAAAGAAAATGTTTGTTTTGTCTCCGAATGCAAAGGGTGTAGGTAAACAGAGCTGTTTATGTAAATCTGGTCTCTCATTCATTCAGCAGCCATATGAACTGAAAGCTGTTTTGCTTGCTAAAAAACGAGCAAACGTTTTGCAGCAGCCAGGTGTGCGTGTTTTGTTTGTTTGTTTGTTTGTTTAACTTGATGACGCGGGGGTGGCTTTGCACATGTGCAAAACTGATTGGTTAATGCTGTTCCAGCTCTAAAGAGCAAATAAACAGTGGAGCAAGGTACTGACAAATGTTATAAGCTGGAGTCCAACGGCCTTCTTTTCCTCAGCTTGTTGCCTGTGAAGAAAACGAAGTCAGTCTTTTGCAGAGACCTTGCTTGTAGCTTTCTAGATGACCTCATGAGGTCCCTTCCAACCCTATGATTTTATGATTCTGGTGTGCCATGCTGCCATGGTCTCCTCGGCTGTCACCAAAAAATAAAATAAAATAAAATTCTGGCAAAAATTGGGGAGAAATCTGCAGACTTCTGCTCATCAAATATGCGTATATTGCTCTCTCTCAAACCACACACGAGTTACAATACACAAGGGACCATAGTTTTTTGTGTAGTACAACATACAGTCATCAAAACCTGTTGGATAGGTGTGTGGATGGGTTTGTAAAAATCTGTGAGCACGAATCTGATGGAGGGGAGGATGGCAGGCATCTGAGGACTGAGAGGTAACCAGTGTCTGGGAAAGATCCATCGATGTCTGTCTGTGGGCTAGTCAAATCCTGCCTGTGGCGTTTTCAGGGGCCTCTATCAAGGCAGGACAGCTGGGAGGCTGCCCCCTTGCAGGGCTAAATGGTCTTTTTTCTAAAGCAGAGTCAGCTAAAGGTTTGAGGCTGTTTCCAGGCTTTAAATGCGCCTTTGCGAGTAGCTTTCCAAACAGGTGGCAACTTGGTAGCACAGAGAGCGGGGTCCTGGTTCTTTCTTCTTCATCTGCTTCAAAGATCTTTGCTGCCCATTTCTCGGGTGCTAATAGGGCTATTCATGGAAACCAGCTTGAGCTGGCTGATTTCAGGTGCGTGCTGCCCGATCACCCAGCTCCTCCAATTCCCCTGCCACCCATGTGTGTGCCCGTCTTCTCATCCCTGTTATCCTCTGCCCTGCACAGGGCCGAGGAGGGCTCCTTGGGCACGCCAGTGGGGACATCTTTAAGTCTTTAAATTGAAATAATGCAGATTATTTTGATTTAAAAGATTGCAGGTCCAGACTACATTTCCTTATATCGAGATAAGGAGCTCCCTTATCTCACAATAAGGAAAGTCATTTTGATATAATAAAACCTAGTATTATATGGAAATGACGGTTACATCAAAAATGATGTGTGGACATGTTATTTTGATTTAACTGTTATTTTGATTTAACACTTTTGCCGTTCTCCTTCCCAGCATGCTGTCCTTTTTCTATATATTGGATGGGGGCATTGCCCATCTAGGAGGCCATCTTGCTACACCTCCCATGGTGCCCCTCTCCTAAATTGAATTAGCAAGTCTGTCCATGGACATACTAGTTCGATTTGAGTTTCTAGTGGGGACATGTTAAATTAATTTGACTTAAATCAATTTAATCTTTTTATAGTGATTTTATTCAATCAATTTAACTTAAATCGATGTGGACATAGCCTAAGGGTCTCAGCTTCTTGGTTATTAAATCTGCTCCTGGGAGGAATGAAATACTGCTGCAGGAATAAAAACCCCAAAACAGGCAAAGGAGAGAGAGCTGCAAAATCTGGCATGTTGGTTCGTTCACCACCAGGTACTTAGCCCTTCTAAGAGGAGGCCGGCCCTGCAGCTTTCCTTCAGTAAAAGAGCGCCCTCTCTCTCTCTCTTCTGCTCCCTGTCCTGTTCCCCTATTTCTCCCCCTCCTTCCATCCATCTTCTGCCCCCTGGCCTCTCTCCCCCTTTCAGTCCCTTGCCACATGCTGCCACCTCCTTTTTGTCCCTCCTGGCAGCCAGCTGGTTCCCAGAAGCACAGTGTGCACGCCCAGGAGTTAAAGCTCCAGAAATCAGTCTGAAACCTCAGTCCTCAACCCCACAGACAACAGAAAGCCTCAAACTGCGGCCGAGGAAGGGGGAATCGGCATTGGAGGGGGCCAGGCTTTCCGCATGTGGACTCTTCCCAGGGAAAAACTTGCAATGTACTCCCCTCCCCTGAGATTGTTTTGGCAAAAAATTCCCAAATTCTGACCACACCTAAATGATCCTCAGCTAACAGTTGAGTAATAATTTCAGGAACCTTGTTTTAGGTGCCTGCCAAGGTTTAGACCAATTTCCTCATGTTGATGTTCTGTCTACTCATGCAAGACAACCAAAACCAACCCAAACAAAACACCGCCCCCAAACAATAGCATGGCTCCGAGAACGATTGTCTGGGGGCGGGTTTTTAATATGGGAATGGGGCCTTGTATCCAGGCCTAAATTCTGCATTTTTAGAAGGTTTTCTTCATCACCATGAGAGCTAGATACTAAAAATATCTCTAATAGTATCTATCTATCTATCTATCTATCTATCTATCTATCTATCTATCCTAGCATACTATTGAAGTATAAATATATTATATATATGTGTATTTATAATATATATAATTAATAATATAGATAATATATAAGGTCTCTATGAAATGCCACCAGCAGAGCCTAACCTCCAGAAAGGATCAGTCTCAGAAAATGCCCCTCTTGATCAAAGAGCAGCAGAGACTGGAAGAAAGAGGCCGAATGTAATTCCTGGATTTACCCTGCACTCTGATGTTTTTCAGCTACCTTCCCAGGCATTGATCTGGTTTTCCTTCTCAATAAGCGATTTGATTAAAATCTGCTATTGTTAGGGCTTCCCACACTAGAGATCTCAAAAAAGTTCATAAGCAGTTCTGGGCAACATGGCCCAGCCCTAATCAATATGCCTTGAGACCTGTGTAATGTCAACAGGTAGCCAACAGCGAGAGGGTGTTTGGCAGACTCTTTTACTTTGCTTTTAGATTTCCAAACAGTTCTTTAAAACTGTGGATAATCAGGAGGGGACTCCATGTGAAAAGGGGCAGCTGGAGGGCAGAGAGAGCTGCTGATGTGCCACTTTTCCAGCCTCGCTGAACTAATCTCTGGTCCCAAGAACAGCAGGGGATCTGAGCCGGTGGTTTTCAAACTCTTTTACTTGGCACCCAGTTGAAAAAAATCATTTATGCCTGCGACCCAAAAATTACATCTTTGAGCAATGCACTCCAGTCTTTTGGCAGTGGCAGCAAGGGGTGCCATGACCCAGTGCTTGAAGGTCTGCGACCCTGTACTGGGTCCCGACCCCAAGTTTGAGAACCAGTGATCTAGAGTGTAAATGGTCTGAGGCCTCAGTGCTGGCTGTGTAAGTGTGTTTATCTATGTATGCATGCACCTATCCAGGCCTTGGAAGTTTTGATAGCTAATCTATGCTCTTCTGAAAGACACCCAACAGGTTTTTTTGTAATGAATTATTATTATTGAACTCATGTTGTATGTATGCTGCTGAAGTAATTGTGCACAGATATACAGCTTGGGCATCTAGCATGCTGTGCCAGGGCTGTGTGCACGTGTGCACGCGCGCGCGCGCACACACACACACACACACACTCTGTGTGTCCACAGGACACGCCTGGTTAGTCACTGTATTTTGTGGAGTGGGAAGCTGGTGTGGAGTCACCAAGCCCTCTAGAGCTCTCTAACTAAATGATCAATGCCCAATTTGGCTGCAGCGCTTTCCAGCCTAATTCAAGATGCATTATCTTATTTGAAAAGGGCCATGGCAAGAAGTTGCAATTATGCTTGTCTCAGGTTACGGCAAATTCCATTATGCTGAGAAATGGGAGGAAAGCAGCGCCGTGAAAAAGCGAATTGCATGGGCGCAGCTTGTTCTCTGGCTGGGAGCAGAAAGAGCACGAGGCGGCCTCCAGTCCTTTCATGCAAGGGTGATAAATGATGGGAGTTAATTTTCTCACTGAAGAGCACATCTCCGTTCTTGCCGTCGATGGTGCAATGTGCCCTTCTGGGTTGCTTGGATGGCAAGTGAGTTACAGAGGACACCTCCCCAGGGGCAAAGTAGTACAAAAGTTTCTGGCTGGGAAAAAAGCTTGTGAAAACGGAAAGACACTTAGGTTGCTAAACGGGGTGGGTGTGGGCACAAGCCTCTTGCACAAAATGTCACAGACCCACGAGAGCTATAATGGAAACGGAAATGCTCAATATCTGAGCAGTGCAAAAAAAAAAATCGGTGGGCATCAGTGCAGAAAAGGAGTCACAGGGTTGGCCTTTGATTCAAGAAGCTGCTCATCCAATTCAGTTTCAGATTATCCAGGGGCAGACATAGTCTCTCTCTCTCTCTCCAAAGCAGCCCCAACATCTTGAAGCAATCAGCAGCTGAGAAGGGACTCGTCCCCCTGGCATCTCAGGTTAAAGAAGGAGCTCCAGGAAAATGTGGTGGAGCCATTACAAGAAACCTGAGCTGCATTCATCAGGGACTCCAATTGCCATCGCATTAGGATTGATTAGAGACCAGCAGTACCGTAATGACCCGGAAAGAGGGGCATCCAGGGATTATTAATACCACCATTTTCGAAAAGGGGAGCTAGATTGCCAAGATTGCTGGGTGTGCGTGTCTGTGCAAATTCACCTGAGGAAAACAGTTGGAGAGCCACAAACTAGTACCTCTAGCTCCAACTAAAAATGTCCCAGGGCAGTATATCTTAACACATTATAGCCTCCATGCCTTACACATGGTAAAGCCAGGGGTCCCCTGGCCTGTCTCTCAGCCTTGATGATGTGGGGGGGCGGCCTGTGAGCCATGAGGACACTTGGTATGAAGGGCTCATGCAAGGCACGATGGAAAAATGTTTTTTTCTTTGGGGGCGTGTGAGAGCATCTTTAAAAGTCGCCATTTTCTCAGGGAGCAGACTGGGGAGAATTGGGTGCTGTGGGCATCAGCTTGCATTGCACAGGCAGTCAGGAGGGAGCAGATTTCTTTTTGCTTGCTGTCTCCGTTTTCAAAATGAAAACTCCACACACAGTGATGAAAAAAAAAGAAGAAAAAGAAAACCCTGAGCAAGTGAGGGCTTCCAAAAGTCGCTGTGCAAACAGCGATGGCGAGTCTGCTCCTTAATGCTGTGCGCCAAAACAAATCAACCCCTCATGGTCTCGGTTTAAATGCAGCTCACTGGATAATTAACTCCATCTTTCCAGCCCAACTTAACTGTTTATTTAGTGTCACCCTGTATTACCGTCACTAGCACTTTCCTCTGAACAGGAGGAGCTGGAGGCTTTCACCTCCCAAAAGGAAATTCTTCTTAGCTTAGACAGATTCAGCATCCAGGAAGTACATTAGAGCAAAAGAAAAAAAAATAGGGGGTGGAGGGGGGGCTTTGATTGAGAGCTCAGGAGAAAATAAGGGCAGGGGAGGATGCAAAGAAATCCATGCACAAACTTTGTCAGCCCGGCAAAAAAAGAAAACGCAGGAGCACCTCTAATCCTTTGGAAAATGTGCCGGTAAATAGACAAAGAAAGAGCTCTTTGTCTGCAGCTATATCTTAAGTGAATCCTCTCCAGCGCTGGCCTTTTGGGGCTGGTGGGTGTGGAGTGGGGCACTTGAGAAAGGCCTTTTCCTCCTGGCATCTTCTGCTTTTTCAGTCTGCTCTTTGGAGGTCCCAGGGCAGCCAGGCAACTTTCAGTGCCCCTGAGAGTCCTGTGGCACTTAAAGACTCACCAAATTTATTTTTGCATGAGCTTTCTCCCACGAAAGCCCATGCAAGAAATAAATGAGTGCCACGGGACTCCTCGTCTGTCTTACCGGAGCAGACCAACACGGCTGCCCCTTGCAGCTTCGTGTTTTCTGAGCAGCTCCAAGCGACGCCTTCAGCCCAATGTGCGCCCGGCTGAACTCCTGGTTCACTTCGGTTTGGGGCAGGCAAAACGAGGCGCCTCGCCGGAGTGACCCAGGCACAGCTCTCACAAAGAAGGGAAAGGAAAAGTCTGGGAAAAATCTCTCTCGACACAATTTGAAGCCAAGGACGAAGAATCCCAACCATCCCCTTTTCCACCCTCCAAACCCGGCTCCTGATAGTTTTTCCTTGTGGTCGGGCTGTAACGCCGCGAAGCGCATCCAGGACAAAAGGGAGGCGATATTTCCTGCAGACAGACACACCGGACAGATTTAAGGAGATGTTCCCGGCCCTGCCCTTCCTAAGATGCCTGCTGACACCAGCTTTGTTTTTACAGGTGTCTTGGGGCAATTACTAGCAAGTAATTAAAGGTCCCATTGGTTTGCAGGCATCCTGGGCCAAAGGCTTTTATAGAGAGCACCACGGAATATGGGAAGAGTCGAGTCCCTTTTCCATTTTTTTAAAAAAGAAAATACAAATCCTTATTGTTGAGAAACAAGCCAAGGAAGCTGGCTGTCTCCCCGTGCCTTGCAGCTGGGCAGGAGGGCTGCAGAGATCCGGTGTCACGTTGCAGATTCCCACTAAAGATAAGGAAATGTGATCTAGTTTTCAGAACAGCAAGTGGATGGGAAAGCAACTCTTTACAAGGCAAAACTCATTTGCTAATGGCCTGGTTTTGAGTTTCCCCCTCGCTCCTGGTTCGGAAACCGGCCGCCTTGGCTTGCTGCGGTTCGCGCTGATCCGGTTCAAGGAGCCCGTTTCATCCGCATCAGCCGGCCCGCTGCCGCCCGTTTGGCTGGGATTGGGTGCAGGGGCTGGACGGGACTGGGAGGCTGCAGGATCCCGAGCTCAGATGTGTATTGGAGCCCCGGTCATTTTAATTTGCCACCGGAGTAAATCCCTCCGTAAAAACGGAACCAAACTCTTTGCAAAATGGTGTGAAGCCAGTTGCCTTCGGTCTCCTTAACGCTAAGGGGTGGGCTAATAACCCTGCGATTAGCTGCAGCAGAAAATCTTGTTATTTTAAAGCACAAAATAGTGGCCTGTTTAATATTAAATCTGTAGAGATATTTGATTAAAGGCCTGATGGAAATGGAGCGGTGGGACCTTCACCATTTGTCTTTATTGTTATTTTTTAGAAAAACTACAGTCGAAGGCATTTTTAATTATCCCTTACGATTATTTCTAAATAAAATATTTTAACAATCACTATAGACCGTTTTTGTAGCTAATCCAGGCTAGGAACTGAGATCTGAAATGTTTCTCATTTTCTGTCTACAAAGAAGGGGAGTCTCTCCTCTGTTTTGTTGTCATTTGGTTATTGCCATCAAATGGTTACAGCGGAATAGCTAAAGCCTTTCGGTCTGATTTCAAAAGGAGAAATTGGTTAGTGTGCTTTGTAAATTCAGGTCGTTTCACTTCTTCCAGCGATTTAAAGGGAAGGGTTTCCATTTGGGAAAAGCCATTGCGGCCAACAATTCACACTCCCAGGAACCGGCTCTCATGTGAGGGACCGAAATAGCAGGTAGACAGAAGCACCCCGCCCCCGGTGGGATTTTTGGTCGCATAGAGAAATAACTTTTTGGAATAGGGAGGATTTTGGCGAAACACTAATTCTCCTCGATTTCAGCTCAACCCAGAAGAAATCGGAGGAGCGTAAAACATCGGCTTTAAAAATAAGACGCATGTGCCCCGGGTATGAATTTCTCTCTCTCTGCTCACCACCTCGTCCTGCCTGTCGGTGTAATTTGTCAGAGGTGTCCTCCTTGAAAAAATGACAAATTATGGGTTTATTTCAAAATAATAGCCCCAAACCCCACTTAGAAAATCAGTGGAGGCTGCAAAGTCCTCGTCTGTAAATCTGCGCACTTGCTCTAGACTTTAGGGTATTAGCTGGTTTTCCAGCCGGGTTTAAGGCTCCGTTCCGGTCCCCACGCAGCTGCCTTGTCAATAAGGATCTGCTCCAAGGAGAGACATTCCTGCTGGCAGGACATTGCAGCTCAGCTCTCTAAGACTTCATCTGAAACATCCTAAGTACTAAAATAAAATGGCAAGACAAAATTACCAGACACATGCTCATGGGCTATAGAAGCGCCCTGACTCCAGTTTAGTAAGCACAGCCATTGTGCATGCAGACGGTGGGGCAGTGGCTTATTTTAAGTAGCTCGCACAGCCATTAAATGTATCTAAAAAATAAATCTAAGCATGCAAAAAATACCAGCATCTGTCTGCAGCGTGGCTCATTGCAGAGGAGGACCTTGACTGTGGACAGGCAAAGGATTTTGCATTCAAACACACGCACACCTCGCTGTGCTCTTTTAGATGATTTTGTTGTCTCTCTAGAAGACCTAAAAAAAAGCAGTGATTTGTGGAAAAGCAGAAGGCTGCGGGCACTTCGGAGGAGGGAATCCATGCTGGGCACCGGCGTGGACGAGCGAGCAAACCGATGTCACTCCGCTTTCAATTCAGTGTCAGCCACCAGCGTCCTGCCAAGCTCCTAAAGTCAAAGAAATCTAAACGCCTTTCCTGGAGGCCAACAGGTTTGAAGGAGCCCCGCCGTTGTTATTAGCACCCACTAAGGGGACCCTTTCTTGAATCAAAAGCGTTTTCAAGGGTATTTAAACTTCTGTTTTCTGTTATCTCCCCAAAGAGAAGTGCAGCCAGAAAGCCACTCTCCTGCCTTATCTCGGCCATTGTTCTTATCTCCCACCCGTCTCCGCTACCGACAATAGATTATCTCTGTTTAGGGAGCCTAATTGTTTTCCAATTTTTCTCTTGGAAATCACTCCTGCTCGGGAACAAGGGCTGCAAATGAGGATTAGGCTCACTCCCTCGGTGGGGCGGGTGCACTTTTGCACCCCTGCGCCCTCAGCCCTTCCAGGAGACATTTGCAGTCGCACCCCGTTTGGGGCGCAGGGTCCTCCCTCCACCCCAAGGCGCACCAGGAAAGTCGTCGCTTCTCACTCCTCAGTGGCGATCCGGGACTGGCTCCGGTGCAGCCAGAGGTCTGCGACGGCTGGGCGAATCCGGATTCGGATCGGCGTCCGTCTAAACGCTCTCCCGCCCCCCCCCCAAACCAGCCCTTGCCTTCTCCCCAGCGCCTGCCCGCAGAGCAATGCGGGGCGAAGCCGCTTGGAAGGAGGGCCTTGGAAATGCTTCAGCCCCCCCGCAGTGAGGACTCTCCCGGATGGTTTCTCTATTCTGCAGGCAGCTATTGAACCATTCCCGACCTGCAGGCAATGCAATTGCAATGCACCCGGAGCGGGCAGCCCAGCAGAAGGCGGCGCGGGGGTGGGGGGGTTGCAATAATTGATTTGCACCGAAATGAGCCCCGCTGTCCGCAGCGGAGCCCGGGCTCTCGTTGCACCGGAGCGTCTCTCCCCGCCCCGCCCCGCGCGCTCGCACGCGCTCAGCCACGCCCTCGCCCGCCAGCAGGGGCCGCCGCAGCGCGGCGCAGCGCGCGCGCCGCCGGCCGGCGCTTCCCATAGGCGCGGGGCGCGACCAATCAGCGCCGCCCGGCCGCTC
The DNA here is from genome assembly GCA_007922195.1 of Podocnemis expansa. NCBI lineage: Eukaryota > Metazoa > Chordata > Testudines > Podocnemididae > Podocnemis > Podocnemis expansa. Next base: position 8,347,337 of record ML681997.1, on the reverse strand, counting down.
GGGCGCTTTAAGCCAGGCTGCGGCGGAGTGGCCGCAAAGTTCCCCCAGCAACACTCGGAGCATCCCAACTGCGCGCTCCCCCCCCCCGCGCGCCGGCCAGGCCAGGGCTCCGCGCGCGCCGCGCTTCCCCCCCGCCGCCGCCGCACCTGGAAGCGTCCGGCCCCAGCCGCGTTCTCCCCCTGGCTGCCCGCTCGCTCGCTCGCCATGTCCATGCTGCCGTCCTTCGGCTTCACGCAGGAGCAAGTGGCCTGCGTGTGCGAGGTGCTGCAGCAAGGGGGGAACCTGGAGCGGCTGGGCCGCTTCCTCTGGTCGCTGCCCGCCTGCGACCACCTGCACAAGAACGAGAGCGTGCTCAAGGCCAAGGCGGTGGTGGCTTTCCACCGCGGCAACTTCCGCGAGCTGTACAAGATCCTGGAGAGCCACCAGTTCTCGCCGCACAACCACCCCAAGCTGCAGCAGCTGTGGCTCAAGGCGCACTACGTGGAGGCCGAGAAGCTGCGCGGCCGGCCGCTGGGCGCGGTGGGCAAGTACCGGGTGCGGCGCAAGTTCCCGCTGCCGCGCACCATCTGGGACGGCGAGGAGACCAGCTACTGCTTCAAGGAGAAGTCGCGGGGCGTGCTGCGGGAGTGGTACGCGCACAACCCCTACCCGTCCCCGCGGGAGAAGCGGGAGCTGGCCGAGGCCACCGGCCTCACCACCACCCAGGTCAGCAACTGGTTCAAGAACCGGCGGCAGCGGGACCGAGCGGCGGAGGCGAAGGAAAGGTACCGAGGCGGGGGGTTTGCGGGCCAGGCTGCGGGGGGCGAGCGGGCGGGAGCCGGGAGGACCGTGCGCGCCCGCCGGGCAGCTCGGTGGCCGCAGCGAAGCGGGCGGGAGCGATTTGCGCAAATCCCGAACGCGATTTTCAAAGAGCCGGGCGGCTTCCCGCAGCCCAGAGCGGGGCGCGCAGGCTGCTAGCGGGCTGGTGGGCCGCTCCGGAGCGGGGCGAGGAGAAGCTGGCGGCCGGGGAGGCCGTAGACGGAGCGATGGCTCCGGTGTCGCCTTTCACTCCCGCGGCGCAGCAGCTGGGAATTAACCGGGCAGAGCCACCGCACCCGCGGCTCCGCTTCGGGGGGCGTCTAAGGCAGCCGGGCTCCGGCGGAGACCCGCGATCTTCGGGGCGAGGCCGGTCGCTGCCTCCCCAGACTCCCGCACCCCCCGTCCTTCCCGGAGCGGGGCCGCGGACCCGGGTTTGACACCGAACCGAGCCGAGCCGAGCTGCGCGGGCCTAGCGGGGTCTAAACACCCCCCATGCGATAACCCGCATTGACTCTATTTGCGCCGCCTTTTGTTTCTTCTGTAAACCTCCGCCAGTCGCTCCGGGCGGCCGGACGCGCTCCGTTCACACGGGGTTTTGCTTTCGGTTCTCTCCGGCGCAGAGAAGCCGCTTTCCCGGGCGACCCGCTTCGCTTCGCTCGTGGAAGGCGGGCGCTAATCCGGTTTCCAGGCCCCTTGGCGCCTGCTCCGAATCGAGGCCGCGTTGAACCGACGATCGGCGGGGTAACCCGGGCTCCTCTTTCTGTTTCCTAGGGAGAACAGCGAGAACAACGCCTCGGCCAACAAACCCAACCAGCTCTCGCCCCTGGACGGGGCCAAACCGCTTCTGTCCAGCTCGGAAGAGGAGTTTTCCCCGCCGCAGAGTCCGGATCAGAGCTCGGTCCTGCTCCTCCAGGGCAACCTCGGCCACGGCCGGGGCTCCGGCTATTCCCTGCCCGGCTTGCCCGCCCCACAGACCGGCCACAGCCTGCAGGACTCCCTGCTGGGCCCCCTCACCTCCAGCCTGGTGGACCTCGGCTCCTAAAAGGGGCGGGCGGCCGCCAAAGCCGTGGAAACGGGGCTTTCTGAGACAGTCGGTTGTAAATAGAGGACAGGCCACGATTTGCCAGCTTCGCCGGGCATCTGAACACGACTTGAAACCCGGTTTGAAACGCGTCTCCACTCGCCCCTGTTTGTCTCCAAGTCGCCAAAGGCAGAAAACAGCGAGTCGCTGGGATTTTCTCCCGCCATCTTCCTCCGAATTCAATTCAGATTTTAGCAGCAGGAATTACAAAAATAACTGGATTGGCTCCCACTCCGAGAAGCCCGACGCAGATCCAGTCTTTGATGGCTGAAGAGTCTTTCTGGAGCTGGGGAGATTTATTCTCCTTTCAATTTTTAAGAAAAAAGGGGGTCATTTGCAAGGCCTTTAATCTGGGAATTGGGCGGGAGGGAAAGCTGCGGTTTACATTTTTCACGTTAGTGTTAAGCAAAGATTTGGGTGTAGATTAAATGTTAAAAGACGCAGTATTAGAATAAAAACCCGCTGCCTTTGTCTTAAAGCAGTTGCAGGAGGCAATTAGCTAGAGGCACTTCCATGACCAGGAGTAGAGCAAACATTGGTGTCTCTTTTTCTTTTTTTGTGGTGAACTTTCCAAATGCATCAATGTGACAAACTAAAAATAACAATAATAAACACGGCTTCCGCTGAACCCTTTTTCTCAGAGCACCCTGCCCCTTTTCCTGGCAATATTGCAGACTCTGGTTAGCTTGCCCCTTTCCCCTCCCGGGTTTGTCTTGGATAGGATGCAAAGCTGGTTCTGAGAGTCTTTGTTACCGAAAAAAGCATGTGCTTTCAGGTTTCTTTTCTATTGTACTTAAACAGCCTAAATTAAATGAGAATCCTTACTAAAAAACTGGTATTTTCTGCAAAGGTGAGTTCTGTCCTCTTATTCCAGGGTAGCTCTGCTTTCATTTCCAGGGCATCCACCCTTTCCTTTGCTGGGAGTGAGGCTCAGGCCTGGGAGCCAGGCACAAAGACCAGGGGCCTGTTTGGTTTTTTGGAGCATTAGCTGGGGGTGGGAAGCTGTTTCCCCACTTTCAGCCACTTCCATCAAATTATTCCCAGCTTTTGGAGGTGGAAGGGCCCCAAGGCCTCGAAAGAGGCAGAAATCAGGCAAACAGCCGCACAAACCCCCTCTTCCCTGCCTGGCTTGGGGCTGGGGGCAGCAGCCAAAGGCCGGCATAAATTCGCGCTGCTGGAGGGGAAAACATCTGGCAGCTCCGGCCTTTGGCTGCAAAAGTGGGAAAAAGGAGCAACTCCTGGCTCCTGCAAGGGAAACTTTCCCCTTTCTAGAGTCTCTTTGGCCCCAGCAAGGCTCCCGGGACCGGGAAATTGGTGGACCGGGGACCCCCCCCCCAGCTGGGCTCTGAATCCGGATTTTCTCCTGCCGGCCCCGCTCCCCTGTTTGTGTTTTGGCTCATTAAGCGCCGGTTTATTTAGGTCGCCGCGGTCAGGTTTTGGGCCATGGAGAAATGTCACCCTCTGCAGGAAGGTCTTGCCGGGGGGAGCCCCGCGTTTCTCACCAAGCAAACCGGAGCAGGAGACAGCCCCGGTGCCTAGGCAGCGCTTCAAAGCAGCAGAAACCTCCCGGGCCGGATCCCGCTCTCGATTAGCACTGGTGTAAACGCCCAGCGAGAGCCACTCCGCTTTGACACCGCAGTACGGAGCTTCGCCTTGCCGCGGGGTCGGTTTATTGTGCCCGGCTCGGCTGGGTGGCTTTGCAGCCCGGTGCCAATCCTGATTGCGCCCTGCTTGTGTAAACGGCAGGGCAGAAGCGGATCAAATCGGCGTAGCACCGATTTTGCAAACAGCAGGGCGATGCTGGGGGAACCCCAAAGGACTCGCTCCTGGGGGCTGCACCCCCTGGCCCACCCGGCTCTTTTCCCAGGCTTAGCTGGCCAGGAGCAAACGCTGGGATTATAGCTCCTCTCCCCCCGGAGCAGGTGTTAAAATCGCCTCCTGCCTCCCTGCAAAACATTGAGCAAGGCTGCGCCGTGGGGCTGAGCATTTCACGGTCCCCTTTTCTCATCTGGGAGCGTTTTGGTAAACTCTAGCTCCAGATATTATCAGGTGGAAACAGGAGCAGGATGACAAGCCCCAGGGTTAGATGAGTTCAGCAAAACAGGAGTCCTGGGGCATTTTTTAAAACTGACACATTTCTCTATTGCATGAGCTTTCCTGGGGGATTTCCTCCCCTCAAAGCTCAGGCCAGAAATCCGTTGGTTCGTCTTTAAAAGTGTCCCAGGACTCAGGACCATGATTCTAGCTAGCAATCCTTGGCTGCTTGTCTTTTGGGGAAACATCCCAGCCACTTTTGCAAAGCAAAATTGAAAGGGTGGGGCGGGGGGAGGAAAACAGCAGATTAATAGAGAGAGACAAGCCGCCTTCCCCGGTTTCCCGTGCCCTGTTTTGCCAGCACAATCCGGAGGCCGGCCTAAAACTGCCAAAGAAACGGGTCAAGGTTTTATTCCCAGTCTAACGGTGTCCCCCCGCCACTAGCAGCTGCCCCAAGTGAAAGCAAATGGTTCAGGGCCCAGCGGCCTTGTGAAGCCTGGCCCTGCTCCTGGGTGGCACAGATCCGGGGCTCATAGGACTCGACATAACCTGTGATCGCCCTGGAAGGAGGCCGAGCTGCGCGAAAGACAATTGAGCGCAGAGAGAAAATTGCGGGCCGGAGTCCCTCTGCGCCGGTGGGGCCCCGTGTGAACGGTGTGTGACAGACGGCGGGGATTGAGGAGCAAATATGGGTAGATCCAGGTGCATTTTACTGATGTGGGGCGAGATCCTGAGCCCCGAGACATTTGCGCTAATGCGGAGTCACCTACCAAAATCAGCGCAGCGGACCCGGCCTTTCACACACGCCTCCCGGTTCCTTTGGAAATGCAAAGCGGAGGCGATGACGGGTTTGAGGCGAGCGCAGGGCCGCTTTTCAGCAGCTGGAGGGGCCCTTTCCAGCCGGAGACCTGGGGCCCCTGTGCCCCAAACCCGCCTTGATCCCTGGCCCTGCAAAGCGCCTTCGAGCCCCCTCCTGAAACCGGCCCAAGCCCCGCCGGGAGGCGAAGATCGCAGCGGAGCGCTGCGCGGGTTCCCCTCAATTCGAATCCGAAGCCTCTTGTCTCAGCCGGCCCGTTTACACCGGAGCGCACGGGAGCTGGGCGGCGCTGCAGCCTGTGGCCCCGGCTGGGGGGCGCGGAGCCGGGCCGGGGCTAAGGGGAGCACAGGGGGCAGAGCCTGGCCTCCACCCGCCCCGGCTCCCCCAAACCTGCCCCCCGGCGAGCCCCCTTCCTCCTGGGCAGGGCGGGAGGTGTGGGGCACGGAGACCCTCCGGCTGCCTTTGGGGCGATCGCGGGAATTTGGGGGCGCGGGGTGGGAGGGCCCCAGATCCTGGCTGAGCGGCTTTTCTCGCAGCCCCGACGCCCGATCCGGCTCCCGGTGTGGCCCCGGCACAGCCCCGGTGCCGTCAAGGGGCGCAGGGTCCGGCGGGGGGAGCCCCGCTTTGCCCCGGGTGCACCCCGGGGGTGGGGAGCCCCTTTGTCCTCTCCCGGCTCCAGCCCCGCTGGGGCCCCTGCGTCCACACGCCGAGAAAGATCCGAATTTGCTTCCCTGAGCCCCTCTGCCACCCTTGCCAAGCCGGGCAAACGGGGCCCACGCAGAAGTGGGAGCAGAAGGGAACCTAATTCGGTGTGAACCTGCTGAGCCCCGGGGTAAAACGATTGTGCAGCATTCAAAGGGGGGAGGGAAATATTGGGGGAGGGGGGAAACCTGGATAAAAGTGCTCCTCCCAAAGTGCTGCAAACTGGTTTCCTATCTAATTAAAGTGTTTAAATCCTATGGATCTATTTCTCTTGGTCTGCAGTGTTCTCTCCAGGACTTGAAATTGGGGGGGGGTGTAGGGGTGCTTGGTATAATACTGTTACTAGCTGAAAACTGGGGGGGTGCTGGGAAATTCTGGGGGGGTTCAGGGGGGTATTAGGGAAATCCCTGCTTGGGGTCTGCTGCTGACAAACAGGGCCTGTGGTGCCTTTAAAGACTGACACTTTTATTTATGGCCTGAGCTTTTCTGGGTAAAATCCCACTTCATCAAATATTGATCGAGCTCCACAAAGGAAACTGTTCTAGGGGGTGAATACGTTGTTAAAAAATGTCTTTTAAAACTACTGCCCTTCCACAAGTTGGGGGATGCAAGCCAAGGCCAGCAGGCTGAATTCAACCTTCTTAGTCTGCCTCCACCTGGGATGCAGCCTGGCAGACCTTAAGAAAAAAAATTGCATTGAAATCACTTGGGAGCTTGAGTTTCAGAGGATTAGGCCCTGGCTGCTTTGAAAGGGAAACAGGAGGAGAAGCTGCAAGAAGCAGGTAGCTAAGGGAGACCTGTCGGTAGCTAGGATTTCTTGAGCCAAGTCCAGGGGCCTTGGCATTGATTTTAATTCTTTGATGGGGTCCTGGATCCCTAACTGTGCTTAGCAATCAGGGGACCAGCAGAAGGGATTCAGCGTCAGACTCAAACAGGATGGAGAGGGAAGCCAGTTTGAATGACAGACTGAAACAAAACCCTTTGGTCCTTTCTCCGTTCTGATTGTGGATGGAGGAGGTCATGGAGATGGCCCCCTTGCTGTCTCAGTAACCATTGTCACTCAAGGAAAAAAAATAGCATGGGAAAGCTCGGTGAAGGCTCAGGGATTGGGGTGTATTTAACCTTATCTCTGATAGTTTGTTCTAAGAAAATGTTGCTGTATAAAGGAAAATGCTTGTCAAAAATCATTTTGGGTGACAGCATCCCCTTGAGTCTCTGCACTCTGAAAAGCTCACAGTTTCTTCCATTTCATAAATCATTGTACAAGGGTCCCATCAGATGGCTTTTTTCTCCTTTCTCCCATTATACAGGAACTGAATATCCACACAGAATTTGCTGATAGACACATTTTATCCTATTTCAAAGCACGGGAAAAGAGTAAACCCATGTAGTGGAGTTTTCTAATTTCTTTAGAATAATATTTTACAGGCATGTTGGTGACTTTTACTGCACAGCAATAAAGACATTCCAGAGTGTCTTCACTCCTGTTGTTTTAAAACCAGCAAACATCCATCCCTTTCTATCTAATAAGGTTCCCTCAAATGAAGGTGCTGAGGCTGGCTACAAAGCGCAGCCTTTATTTGTCAGTGCTTGACTTGTAGTCCGATTGCTCCATCTATTTGCCATCTTGCTTTCCTTCTATTTGTATGATTTGCAGCAGAAGCACCAACAAAACACAATTTTTAAATGCTGGTCGACTTACGGGGCCCAACCCTTCAAGATAGCTGGAAAGGCACTCCCAGTAAAGACAACGGAGGCTTTATTTAACAAAGGAGAGCAGAAATAAGTGAAACATAATTGATTTAAGAAAAATCAAGAGACCTTCGCATCTACAGAAGGAAAAAAGTAATTAAACTTTTAAACAGATGAATAGGGATGTGGGAAGGATTCTGTATGGCTGTCAGATAGCAGGTAAATATGATATGCTGCCTCTTAAAGTCAGGTTCCTGATTTAGGTACTATATTGCTCTGCACAAACAACCAGTCTAGGAAAATCAGTGAGGTGAATCTATAACCAATGGCTTTTTTTCAAAATAAACAGACAAGTGCCTGCCTACTTCATATAGAAAGCAGGAAGATTGTCTTACATATAGCCTATCTCCACACCCCTGGTTAGAAAAAAACCCCACCTGTTCCAAGCCACCAGACAAAGAATGACAATATAGCTTTTACCAGACTGCTCCTTCAAAAAACTGTCTTTACTTTGAGACCTCTAGCTCTTGCAGCTCACCAAGGACTGGGGTTACAGGAGAAGGAACGCGATACAATTTCAGCTGAGATTCAAAGGCTATTAGGCAATATTTTAATGAATTAATTTTCCTGAAAAAGAAAAAAGATGGATAATATTGGAGGAAATCCTTACAAAAAGCCCTCCTTTACGTCGAACATTTTTTGTAATTATTTGCCAACTATCTGGAAACAGAGACATGTATAAATATAAATAAATCTTCAAAATGTCCAATGAAGTGGGATTTTTCTCCCACAAACGCTCATGCAATAAATAAATTTGTTAGTCTTTAAGTGCCACAGGACCCCTTGCTTGTTTTACTGAACTAGACTAACATGGCCGCTGCTTTGGAATATGTATAAATGGGGGCTGCCATGCCACGGAGATGGAGCAGAGTGGGAGAGACAGACAGGCTAGGGAGCAGGCAGCTGTAGACTGACAAACCTGGAAGCAGAGACACAGCCAAGTAGGGGAAGACAGACCAGAGAGCAGATGGCTCCCTCCTTTACTGCCACAATTCACTTGGTGGCCGTCTGTGATTTTTAGTTAGCTCCTGCCCATGTACTGAGCTCCCAGTAAATACTTCATAGGCAGGACACAGCCACCTAGCACTTACTGTTTTCTTACCTTGCTCTTCTTTGTTTTTCTGCAGGCAAGAAGGGGTTAATTTGGTTTTTTTAAAAACAGATTTCACACTGTGTGTGGGTCAGCCAAAAAGGAGAGGAAATGGAGAACAGCAAAATGATTAATTCTACCTGCTTTTCCCATGAGTGATCACCTGCTTTAGGGGTCATGAATAGCAGGTAGCTCTCTCAGTCTCTGGCTCTGAGAAGCTCATTTGTTTGGTGACAGCTGAGTGACAAGACCTGAAACCTGAGCTCTCAACTTTGCCTGATGTGTGGATAAAACCCTGGATGTTCCCTCAAACATTTCAGGAAATGAAAGTTGTAATGCGATCGCTTTTGCGCCCACATCTCCCCCAGCAAACACAAAAGCTCAAAGGAGCCTTCTCAGATTAAATTCAGCCTGGAGATGATGGAAGGAAAATGGAGAGCAGGCTGAGAAAGCTGGGGCTGGCCGGCTTTTCTTCAGCACTTATTGGAAATGTCTGCCCAAGCAGGGATTTAGAAAGGTCACCCATTTCACAAGTGCTTTTTCCTCTTGCAGAAGCGTACCTTGCTGCCTGGATTAAAATGGCAACCTCTCTTTTAGCTATCCTAGCAAAGGCTTTGAACGGTTATGCGTTCAGATCCGTGAGCACGGAACTCTGTATATGAAGAAAACAAACCAGAAAACCAACCCTGTGTTTCATATCCTGGTTCATGGCAATCATGTGTCAGGGCATCACTCATGTTCTAACGTCCCTACTGTGTTTTAATCATACTTAGCACTGAGTGTGTTCAAAAACCACGGCCATATTAACTAATAAATCTACAGGAAAGCCCTATGAGGTAGGAGGGTATTAGTATTTCATGGAACATATGGAGTTAAGGCCAGAATTTTCAAACTTGGCTACTTAAATTCATATTTCAGCACCTAATTCAAATCTGGATTTTCAGGGCTGAGAATTGATGGCAGTGGGAGTTACATGCATGCTATGTCTTTGACAATCAGGCCTTGTTATGTAGGTGTCTGCATATGGATTTAGGACCCCAATTTTAGGCATCCATGTTTAAGATGTTGACCTTACGGACTTCTCAGAATCACGCAGGGAGTGACAGGCAGGGTTAGAGCTTCCCTAACTTCCTCCTTTGGGTTTAATTCACTAAATCATGCTACCTTTAAAGAGACCTTCAGGCGCTCCTTGATGTATTGACCATTTTTAAAACAAGTTATTTAATACTTCAGACTGTGAGATGCTGCAATTCAGTACAGAAATCATGGCCCAAACACCCATGGTACCTCTTCACAGCACAGTCCTTAGGTCCTCATGATTCTCTGCTGCATACTCCAGCTAAATAACAGTGTAACACCAATGAATGATGGCAGAATTAACAGTTTCAAAGGGGTAGCCATGTTAGTCTAGTTCAGCAAAACAAACAAGGAGTCCTGTGGCACTTTTAGGTATGTCTACACTTGCAAGTTAGTTCAGCTTAAGGAGCCTTAATACAAACTACCTTAGTACCTGTCTACACGAGGCTTTCATCGGTGGTTAAAGTATAATTTGGTGGGCCGCAGAACCCTCCTAAATTTCTATACTCCCTGACACACGTCCAGGCCCCCTTACCACAGGTCTGGGCCCCCTTCACCCCCCCCCAACGGCCCCCCCACACCTATTCCCCACCCCAGCTACTGCTCCCTACACGCTTACCCCCCATTCCAGCTACTGCCCCCACCCCAACTACTGCCCCCCAAATACCTGCCCCCATCCCAGCTACTGCCCCCAGTTCCCATTTCACTGCTGGTCCCTTGAACTTTCGCCAACCCTCTCCTAACGCCCCCCAGCTCGCCGCTGGTCCCACAACCCTTCTCCAACTCCCCAGTGTGCCATGCCAACTTCCCCAGCTGCCCCGTGCTGACTCCCTCCCCCATGCCCTTTCCTGCTGTGCCAGCTCACCTGTCCCAAAATCCCTGCCCCAGGGCCCCCTTACCTGGCTGCCATGTGGAGCAGCCTTGGCCTATACTGAGGCTCCCACCCAGAACCTGCTCTGGCTGAGCATGCTCAGAGGCTCTGAGCATACTCAGTCAGAGCAGGCTCAGGATGGGAGATTTAAAATCTCCCAGACCAATGAAGCTCCTTGCCCTGCTGGAACACACCAGAATGGTGTTCCAGGGCCTACTATTTTTAGGGGCTCAGTGTTCGGCAGTCCCCTAAAAATAGAAAATGGAGCCAGAATACCGTGCTCTGGGGCCCACTATTTTTAAATGGTGGGCCCCAAACTCTGTGTTCCAGCTCCATTTTCTATTTTTAGGGGGCCCAGAATGCTGACCACCTAAAAATAGTGGGCCCCAGAACACTATTCTGGCGCATTCCAGTGTGTTCCAGCTTACTTTAACCCCTGGCTTTCATCAGTTCACATTAAGGAATTCCTTAATTCAAACTAAGGAAAGCTTAGTTCGAACTAGTAAGGCTTGCCAGTTAGTTCAAACTAAGCCCTTAGGACAATCGTTAGTTTAAACTAAGGACAATGTAGACAAGGATTAACCCTTAGTTTGAACTAAATAAGTTTGAACTAAGGGGGCAGTTAGTTCAAATTAACAAAGTAGACTAATTCGAACTAATGTTAGTTTGAATTAGGCCATGTTGTTAATTCAAACTAATAAGTTTGGTTTCAGTTCGAACTAAACTTGAACTTAGTAGTTCAAATTAACAAGTCTGAACTAACTTTTCCTAGTGTAGGCATAGCCTTTTAAGACCAACAAATTTATTTATCACATTAGCTTTCATGGGAGAAAATCCCACTTCATCAGCGCTCCACTGAAAAGCTACCTTCATTCTCTTTACTTATAATGCATTGACAGCGCTGTGACTAAAGACTCAAACACATAGGATGAAGTCCGTACCAGACTCATATCTTGTGCTTCTGGTTTTGCTTCTTATTTAGAAGTGTGTCTCTGAAAGCACTGTCCCAAATTTTGCCAGCTCTCAAAATTCATTAGTCGTTGAACCTGCATATTGTGTGCAGCCACAGTGATAACAATAGGCATATCACAAGCACATCAGTGGCAGGATATGGCCAACTTGTGCACAGAAGTAAATCTGAGAGGGCTAATTTCTGACATCCTTTTTTGGGCTGAACCCAAAAGAATTTCTCATGGGGTATGGTGGCAGAATATGACCCTAAAAGCAGCTAGGTTTGACTCAAACTGAGCAGCATAGCTGCATTATGATATTCATATGCGACCATCATAACCAGCTAGACACAATTTTACGTATAGATGTCATAGCTAACCTTTGATGGAATAACGTGCATTTTGGTTTCCTGACTATCTGTCAGTTTATCAATCTTTGCTCTTAATGTATACATTTTTGGTTTGGATTTAATGCCGAAATGAGATTAAAACCCATCCATGCCTCTAGCCATGTTTGTTTTTCTTGCTGTCAAAGCCTGTCAGATGCTGTATTCCAGTGAATAGCCTGAAGTGTCAGAAAGACCTCTTCCTTTTAACCCTTGTATCTACAATTCACCCATCTCCCGATTTTAAATTGAGACTGAAGTCTCCTTGAAGCATATAACCCCAGGACTAATTTTAAAATTAAAGACACAAATTTAGATTCATTACACTCTCTTGTTCTTACTTGCTGAAAAATTCACCTTAGGGACTAGGGACTCTTGGCAATTTCTGTTAGGTCTTTATTTAAAATGTACCTACTCAGTGCACGTACATCATTTACGGCATCCAAAGAAAAGCTTTCTATGTATAGTCTTGGTCCAGTGGTGCGCATGGTGGGAAATGTAGAGAAAGTCCCTTTAACGTATTATGACTAATGCAAGTGTGTGTGGGTGGGTAGGGGAATCCTCACTTTTCAGGTTAAGAAAATGGAGAAATTAAAAAATTTTTTTTTGCTCATTAATAATAATTCACATCTCATTAGCAGATATCAACGCACCATACAAAGTATCCTTAACCCCATTGTAGAGTTTGGGAAAACATTTAAAATAAACAAGCTAGCAATGAGAGAAAAGGAACTGCCACCTAAAAATGATCCATAAATATCCCTCCAAATACAAAGGTCGCCGGACTGTTCTTTGCTTTTCTGATACTCACATGCTATAGGGATGGGTATCATTTCAAGACCCTAACATATTGGAGGGAGGCTGATATCTCCAGGTCTGGCTAGAGGCAGTCCGAAAGTGATGGGAGCCAGCACCACACATACTTCTCCTTCCTCACTACCTCCTTCACATGGCTTTTGTGGGGATGCAGACAGTCACATCCTATAAACAATCAGGCCAGGATTACTTCAGGGGCTTCAGGGGCTGCAGCGCTGGTCTAAAAGGGGGGCCCCTACTACCTCACAAAGATATGGCCCTGCTCAGGCAGGCACAGTGCCAGCCAGGCCTCAGAGGTGCTGGGAGGGGCCCAACCTCTGCTTGGGAGGCCAGGGCCCTTGGACCAGAGGCCATGGTTCCCGGTTTCAGGTTGGCTGGTCTGTCCCAACGAGTGGGGTGGGTTGGCCTGGGGTATGGCAGTTGCACTCCAGGGGTAGGTGCGAGGTGAGCTTATGTGCAACGTAGTCTTTGGTGACAGCTCCATGGCCAGAAGTGCGGATGGGCTGCTGTGCCAGAGCTCCCACAGCTCAGGCCGGCCTGGCCGGTCCCCTTTAGCTGGCTTCCAGGGGCTCTGATGCAGCAGATTGACAACTGTCCTGGCGCTGGAGCACCGCCACAGAGGCTGCACCATGCACTAGCTAGCCCTGCCCCTGGGGTGCCTTGGGCCAGACGAGGCATCCCTGGGATGGGGCAGGATGGGACAGGATGGGGCACGGTAGGGTGGGGTGAGAGCACCACGGACCACAGCCTCTGTCCCCAGGGCTCCAGCACTGGCTGGGTTCCCCCAACACCAAGCACCAGTCCTGCAGCTGGCCAGTCTGCAGGCCACGCCGTCCTTCCCCAGCACTGAGTGCTGCTCTGCCCCAGGTCAGGTGCTACGGCTGAGGAGGAGACCCACAAGAGTGGGTAGCCCAGGGCTCCTGGGAGCCTTAATCCAGTCCTACAAACAACAGTGCATGGTGGAACCCCAAATCCACAGAAAGAGCCCACTCATTTCAGTGAGGCTTCCTGTGGACAAAGGGGTTCACCCACAAGAGGTATGTCTACACTGGAGCCTTAGGTCAACTTAACCTGGCTTAAGTCGACCTAAGAAACCCCATGGCTAAACTTAGAATTTATTAAGTTGACTTAAGCGGTTGCTTAAGTCAACTTAATAAAACCTGCCCTGAAAGTTGGCTTAAGATTTTAGGTTGACTTTACAGGGCAGGAACGGTGCAGCCCCGGGCCCCGTCCTGGGTCCTAATCGGGCTCCTGGGGCCTGAGCCAGCCCCAGGAGCTGCTGGCAAGCAGCTAGGAGCAGGATCCAGCACCTGCCCATGCCGCAAGGGGCTGGAAGCCAGCTCCTGTCACCACTGGCAAGTGGCTGGGAGCCCGATCCGGCCCCAGCCCCTTGTTGCAAGTGGCATGAGGCTTAGAGCCTGATCCGGCCCTGATCTGCCTGTTGCAGCTGGCAGAGGGCTTGAAGCCAGCTTCTGGCACTGCCAGCAAGGAGCATGGGGTGGATTGGACTCTGTGGTGCTTGCCAGCAGTGGCAGGGGCTGGATCTGGCTCCACGCTGCTTGCCAGTGGCAGCAAGGGCTAGATCTGTGCCCCTTGCCACTTGCTGCAAGGGCAGCAGCCAGTTCTGAGCCTCTTGCCGGTGGTAGCAGGGGCTGCTTCAGGCCCCCAGAGCTGGATCAGACCTGGGAGTGGGGCATGGGCCCAGGCCTGGATCCAGGGCAAGGTCTATGCTAGAAAGCTCTTTTAAGTTAACCTTGTTAAATTGACTTAAAAGAGCCCTCTAGTGTAGACACAGCCAAGGAGCTGTTTGCCCGATCAGGCTCCTAAAAGTGGGTATAGCCTTGGTCACCCACCGCATCCAATAGACAGCACAATAGCTCTCAGACTATGCTGCAGAAGAACAAATGAAATGCCTGTTTTGGGGAGGGAAAAGACACCCTTCCTGCCCATTACCAGGTCTCAGTAAAGAGGTATGAGGCAACACAAGGCCAAACAAAATCTAGGGCCCACCCCCCTTGAGTCTCCCCTTTTAAATGACCAAACACATTTACGTGCCATTCAAACATCAACAGCCACAACAGTTTTACGTGGAGGCTCAAACAATAAAGGAAAGAGGGGAAACTTTCCTTAGGGACAGTTTGTGGAGCCTCCACTCACTCTAGGGACCCTTCAGTCCCCCACCAGCCTCCCACTGCCTCCTGGAATTAGCAGCTGCTCCCTATTCCCCTCTGGCCTGGCCTCTTTGCCAAGTCCCAGTAATTAGGTAAGAGGGGAAGGGTTCAAATTTGGCCTTTAGAGAGTGAAATAACTTGTTGAAATGAGAGGAATATTTTGGTGTGGGTGCTTCAGGGAGGTTTGGGTACCAGCCAAACTCCAGCCCTAGGGCTTTCCAAAAAGGCTGCCCGCGGGCTCCAGTTGATTTCAGACACCAAATATGATACCTCCCCTTCTGGAGCCATTATTGCTATATCGCAGGGTGAACAAAAACACAAAACAGGAGTCAATGTCTCGGCTAAACAGCCTTTGCCTGCAGTTCATGCTGATGACCCTTCAGTTCCTGCTGGCTGGTTTCCACGTGATGCTCCCTCTGTGTCTGAGGACAATACCCCAGAAACTTCATATTCACCAGCGTCATGAGATTACGATATGTACAAGGTAAGCTTGGTCTGGTATTATTTTAAAAGTCTTGATCCACTTAACATTCATGTGCTATCTGGATTGATTCCTGGGTGGCTGAAAGCATTCACTGAACTAAGATGGGTATGGACCCTGCCTGTTCAGGGGGTGTTAAGTGGAGGTTTACAGCCTGTCACAGCATCACAGTGTGAGAGAGAGCCCAGGCTGGTCAGCCAGAGGGCTCAGTGGCATCTCAGCTGTTGAGCAGTACCCCAGGATTTCTGCATCACCTCCCTCCTGCACTACCAGAGCAGAAATGGCGTTCATGGTGTTCATTAATTGGAATTGTCATTTAAATGGTCAAAGCCAGGGGTGTAGCCAGCCCCTGTTTTCTGGCCAGGCCCCTGAATCTGCAGGGTAGAAGTTAAAATTAGACAAATCCAGGCTAGAAATAAGCTGCACATCTATTTTCCATCACTGGAAAATCTTAAAGATTGGATGTTTTTCTAAATGACAAGCTCTAGTTCAAACAGGAATTATTATAGGGACGTTGTACGGCTTGTGATATACAGCAAGTTAGATGGTCACTACCTTTCCTTCTGACTTTATATACTCTGTGAATCTAGTTAATCCAAGAGAGCGTTAAGAGGGACTTGATCATGATCTACAATCACCTACATGGGGAAAGGGAGTTCTGATAGAAGGTTTTTCAGTCTAGCAGGAAAAAAAAGCACAAGACGCAATGGTCTATTGAAAGCACCAGTGGTCCAAAGAGTTAATGGAAGCTGAAAATTCAGATTAGAAACAACACATACCTTTTTAAGTGAGATAATAAATGACTGGGGCAAAGTACATCAGGACAAGATGGAATCACCATCAAATAAAAACTCTTGAAGTGAAGAGTGAATGTCTTCCCCATCTTTACAGCATCTGATGAAGTGAGATTTTCTCCCATGAAAGCTCATGTGATAAATAAATTTGTTAGTCTTTAAAAGTGCCACAGGATTCCTTGTTTGTCTTGCTAAAATATATGCTACAGCTCAACCAAAAGTTATGGCTCATTACTTGGTGAAACTCCATGAGCCCATGACATGCAAGAAGTCAGACTAGATGACCATATTAGTCCCTTCTGGTCTTAAAACAATGCATCTGTGAATATAGAGTACTAATGTTAGGTGAGGGTGAGCTGTATCTCCCAGGATGGGACCCCAAGATAATGGGACAATTAGTAGAAACAAGTACTATGCCTGACCAAAGCAATGAAACATGTACTTAGCTTTAAGGATGTCATCAAGTCCTACTGGAATCAGTAAGACTTAGAAATATGCTCAAAGTTAAATGTGCTTTTCAAAAGTGGGACCTTTGTGTGGAAAGAGGTGTTCTCAGGACTCAGTCGTTATGCTTGAGCCGAAGTCAAGGAAGTGACTGCTCCCACAGATGGTAAACATGGAAAGCATCAAAAATTGCCCTGATCATAAAGGGGCTGAACAGTATGAATGATAATGAGCCTATGGAACTATCATGATTGATTGCTGGAACTGACCAAAGGCAATGTCTTCATTTTTACAATTACTTTTAGTTTGTGTTTATCTTAACAGATGGGTTGGGGGATCTGTGCAGTTTATACAGAGATAAGAAGGCGCTAATATTATAGAACAATGTGAAGAAAACTCAGGAAAGCTCAAGAGAGATCAAACCCACCAGACCGGTTGTGACTGTCTGCAGGGCCAGATTTTGGTGTTCTTAGGCCCTAGGTACTTTCACTCTGAAATGTGCAAAAAGAGGAGTAAACGCCACTTGAATTACATCGATTGACATGATGCACTTTAAATTATTCTAGTGCTAAACCGTGTGATTTTCCTTATTTTTCCTTATTTTTTCTTTTTTTAAAATTGTTTCCCTCCTTCGTAGGCCCTAGGCACTGTCCCTACAGTGCCTAATGGGAAACCTGGCACTGACTGTCTGACCCTCTCAAGGTGCAGAATGCCTAGATATTAGCAGACACCACACTGATACATGTAACACAAAAGACTGGGAGTGGTGTGCTCAGCACTGTCACAAGGGCCCGCCTTTTGTGCATTCCTCCCACCTTGTGCTTCTGCTATGATTGTTTTTCCTTTTTAATGCCCTTTTATTAGGGAAATGTCCAGACTCAAAGGCCAAGCTCTATACTGCCCTCACTTAAGCTCTGATTTTTGTAATGCAGTGGTTCTCAACCTTCTGCAGGTTGTGACACACTTGGTGGCATATCGCAACCCTAAAGGACACACCAGCCCACTCCCATCCCAGGTCAAAGCCAGCCACCTCCCCAGCTGTCCGCGACACACTTACCACTGTGTGGTAACACAGTGGTTGAAAACCGCTGCTGTAATGTGATGCGCGTGTGCTCATGTGCGACCTTGCTGATTGCATGTGTCATGGGTCCATAACGCATTGCATGGTTGGGTCCTTGTGCTCTTGTCACCCCAGAGAATCTGGCATGTGCCCAGGCATGGAAGCAAGAGCTGAACTGGTCCCCAGTGGCCAATGAAGGATTCAGGGTGATATGTAAATGGCAGGATGGCTCCTCAGGGAGATCTGCTGCCTGGGAAAAAGTGGGAATCAGTAGGGGCAGAGAGAGGTCCTCAAAGCTGCTCCAAAATCCATGTGTTTTCTCTGCTAGTCTTGGCACATGTCTGGTTGGAGGGCTTTCCCCCCTGCCATTTCCAGGGACCAGCAAAACTCATCCATGTGGCCTGGGAGGGGATCTGTTTCCTTACCTTTTCCTTTTATTCATTGTTGCATGGGAGAAAATGAATAAGGCCCTAACCACTAACCCTGCCTCACTGAAGTCAGTGGGAGTCTAAAATTTGAAGATCCCCTTAATCTTTTGGAGTCCATTTCTGCAGATGCCCCAAAGCAAATGGCAACTAGCAGTGTTTCAAGATTCCTGTTCTGAGGAGGTAGCCACTCCACTTTCGTGCCTCATCTTCTGCAGGATAATGTATCCTCAGTGAGCTGCTGTGGCCTCCAAGGAAGTTGTATGTCCAGCCTTTGAAACTGGAGAGAGACGGCAGCCAGTTAGAAAAGGTAGGTGCAGGGGGGGAAATGGCCAAAATGGGTGTCCCAAGAGCCGAGGTACTCCTAACCACCCTGGAACCGAGAAATTCCCATCATCCCATACAAAGAAGCGCCAGCAGAATTTGAGGTTACATTGTTAGCAGGAATTTGGGCAACAGAACAGCTCAGTGTTGAGGTCAAACATAATTTTAATGCCTTGTCTAGTGATCTATGAGGAAAGCTTGATCACTCTAACAACAAACAGAGAATTATGGTTAAAACCATTAGGAAGAAAAATGGAGTCTACCTGATATGGGCTCAGGTGTACCACATGCATGTAACCCTATCCAAAGGCATAATATCTCCATGTACAATCTTGGCTGATAAGATTGTTCCCAACTGAAAATCAAAACCACAAGGATACCAAACGGCTGAACTGGAGTCGTATCGTCCATGTGACAAAGAAAGCACGTTCACATGAAAAACATATCGCATCATGTTTCACGGACATGGCTCTTGACTGATTTTTAAAATATTTTATAAAATGACTAAGTGCAACTACCCTGGGCATAAAGGATTCCAGTTGCCAGGGCTATGAATCCAGCAACTTTCATGAGTGTTAAATTTATGAGATGTTTTAAAAAGGGAGAGCAACATAAATGTAGTGTCAGTAAACAGGCTGGGCCTGAAAGAGAAATCGTCCTGTTGAGTGAAATTAACCATAAAGTAGAAAACCCGAACTGCCTTAAACCCCACAGGGTTTTTAGGAGAGATGGTCATGGTATACAGCTCCCACAGCACAGAGATGAAATTCCCTCATGCAGTTTAACTGTCAGAGTTCCCATAAACAGTGCAAACGCCTTACATTTAGGACCTTTCTATGATTATATCCGACTGGCTGCTCACGTGAATTTGTCTCATGCTTGAGAGCTGTCCCATTAAGTCAATTGCTAAAAAGTTCTGATGGTGCTGCTTTTACAGTGCAGCCTCAGATTTGTGGATGTCTATTAAACAAGCTACTCACCTGAGTACAGATTACTCAAACAGAGAAGAGTTGACAGGAGATCCCATGCTTGCAGTTGTGTTGAATGCATCAGCCCTGTATCTATCTTAGTTCAGTAAGTCCTGGTGGCTCTGATTCAGCACAGTACAGGACCACGTGCTTAAAGTGAAGTCTGCAATTACATGCTTTGCTGAATTAAGCCCTTTGTGCTTTGAATGTCCAATAATTCCCTTCTGATTTTCTAAAGAAATTCTAGTTATAAAATTGTTTAAGAGCGGAAAAACGAGCATGCTAGGGAACTACTGCATATACTCGGGTATAAGCCGATCCGGGCACAAGCCAACCCCCCCCATTCTGAGCCAAAAAAGAAGCTAAAATTGCTGACCCAAGTATAAGCTGAGGCCCCTTTTGGCCTTGGCCCCTAACCCCCCACCCACTGCTGCTGGCTTTCTCTGAAGTTTCTGACAGCTTCCCTACCCCAAAATCTCTGCTGCTGTTTTTCCCTTGCCCCCACCCCCGCTGTCCATTCCTCACTCCTGCCCTTCTGTTCTGCCCTTTCCTCACTTCCATCACCCCTGATCACTTCTCAGTTTTCTGCTGCTGACCCCTGCGCCACCCTTTCTTCACTGTTGCCCCCCTGCTCCCACCTGCTCTGCCCTTTCCTCACTGCTGTCACCTCTGCTGCCCCCCCAGTGCTGCCCCCTACTCACTTCTCATTCACCTCACTGTTGCCCCTTGCTCTGCCCATTCCTCACTGTTGCCCCCTTGCTCCCACCTGTTCTGCCCTTTCCCCACTTCCATCACCCCTGCTGCCCCCTGCTCTGCCCTTTCCTCACTGCTGCCCCCCGGCTCTTCACTGCTGCCCCCCACTCCCTTCTCACTTCCCTGCTGTTGCTTCCCTGTTCCCCAACACCCTTTCCAACCCCTTCCCCGTCACCCTCCAACCCCTGCTGCCCCTCTTCCCAGCCTGCCAGGCACCCTCCCCCCAAATCTCCGGTCCCTGTCGCTGCTTCCCCGGGCTCCCCAAAAACCCTGGGTCCTCCTACCGCTTTCCTGGACTCCCCGACCCCCCCCCCCATGCCTGAGCCCTGCCGCCCCTTCCCTGGCCTCCCTGAACACCCCCCCCAAAAAAACCCCCTCTCAGCCGTCCCATCACTTTCCCCAACTCCCCGACCCCCCTCCCCAACCTCTGCTCTCTGCCGCTGCTTCCCTGGCCTCCCTGAATCCTCCCTGAATCAATGTCCAGGCCGACCCCCCCCCAGGGCTCCCTTACTTGGCCGCTCCAGACGCCGGGGACCCTTCCTTACTCCAGCCCCAGCCTCTGCTGACTGCCCAAGATGGCCACCCGGCAACACTGGGGCTCCAGCCTGCCGGACGGTCAGGAAAACTGCTGGCTGGGGCTGTCTACCATATTCTCCCGCATATAAGCCGAGATCCTGTTTTGAAGCCAATTTTCAGGCACAAAATTCTCGGCTTATACACGATGATATATGGTATATGGTTGTGTGCTCTCGCCCCAGAATGTCAGGTGCTCATTCCCCTTCCAGTTTTGGTCATTCAAAGCCTCAGATACCACACTTTGTGACAGAACTGGCAAATCTCACTAAAGCACTGGCTCTCATTTAAAAAGAAATTCACTTTGGCAATATACCTATCCCTTCCACAACTGCTTTCCATGGACATTTCAGTAATCAAGGTTCATGCACAGCAATATTTGTGTGGAGCAAGTTCCGAGCTTTCCCACTCAAGTTCTCATGGGGAACAAAAATTTCCAGGTGCTACTACGCAGAGGGAAAATGGTAAGTTTGAGATGTTGGATGAGTGCAATATATTCAGTAAGTTGTAAAAGGATGGGACACTGCTTAAATGGGACTTTAAAAACTTGAAATCTACTAACTAAAAAAATTAATTTAAAGTAGCTTCTGGTATCATGCCCACTCTAATACCCTCATGTATTCCTGTGGTTTTTCAATAATTTTTTCCTGGGTGGATTTTCAAAAGTGTTTCTCTCACCTGTTGCTGCGTGAAAGCTCCACACCTAATAAGTGTGTGGGCACACACAAACAATCACAGTTACTTTGCATGAGTGATGAGTAAAAGAAATAACCTCAGCTGAGAGCCAATATATCTTACTACAAGTAGCCTTATTTTCTAGGAATGAAGGTTCTGGCAAAACTTGTGTGGGGGAGAAGAAAATGTCTATAATTTTCTGAAATTCTCTAATCCTGTTTATTTGTTCCTTTTCCCTGGGAGATTCAAAACCACAGTAGCCTCTTTAAACCCTTCAACTAGTTGTAAGAGACTCAACCAGTCAGAGAACAGAAACAATATCACCTGACTAAACACAGCTCCCATTTTTGACTACTGAGTATTGAATACTAGCTAACTGGTTTGGACTCACGCCACAAAGAGTCAGAGGCCCAAACAAACAGTTTACTGAGCAGATCTGAAAAAAATGTAGAAAAAACCCTCAAGAAAACCGATCTGCTCACAAATGCATTCCATAATAAGAAAAAAGAGGGGCTAAATTCACTGGGAAATGACATGATGGAAATTACTAAACTCTAGTTTACAGCTTGTTCTTTCAACGCCTTCTTAGCAGGCTCAAATGGAAATTCCTGGGGACAGATCCTGGCATGGAATGATTCAGCAGAGCTCTACTGACATCTTTTTTTACTTCAGTAGCGCTCCGTTGATTTTCACCAGCTCAATTCTGACCTGAGACTTGCACGGTTTGCAGTTGCCTCTGACTACAGTCTGTGTCATTTAAGCAGGACTTTCTCCCATGCAAGCTCATGTAATAAATAAATTTGTTAGTCTTTAAAAGTGCCACAGGACTCCTGGTTTGTGTTATTTGGTTTTCCTAAAGCAGGGGTCAGCAATCCAAAAGAGAAGGGGCCATTTTTAAAAATTCCTTCAATAACCAAGTGCTTTGAGGGCTGCAATGGGTGTAGCCTCCTGGCGGCTGGAGCTGGGCCAGAGTGCCTGCTGCAGGATCCCTTGGCAGGGAGGGAGAGAGGGGGAACCAGGAGCAGGCACCCCACAGGGTCCCCCAGAGAGGTAGCCTGGAACCAGGAGCAGGGTCCCTGGTGGCAGGGGGAAGCCCAGGGCCTGGTGTGGGCTGCCTCCAGGGTTCCCTGTTGGCAGGCGGTCCTGGAGCCAGAAGCAGGCTGTCCACAGGGTCCCCCAGTGTGGGGAGGGGGATGGCATTGGGGAGCAGGCAGCTTGCAGGGTCGTCCAGGGACCAGGGCTGGTCCCGGAGCTTGAAGTTGCAAGGGGGCAGCCAGAGAGCTGCATGCAGCTCTGGAGCCACAGGTTGCAGATCCCTGTCCTAGGTTTTCGTATTGCCTGATGTTAGATTGGTAAGAATTATGCACTTAGCCATCTGCAATGCTGTCTACGATAGAAGGGTCCACCTGCAGCCCCCTTTCCTATGCTATTAAGAAAATGTCTTCCTTACAGCAAGATTAATTTATATACAATGATTTTTTTGACTGAATATCATTTGTGCACCCAGTTTCTACCTGCATCAGAAATAAGATCGAAAGCTTTTCTGCTCATCAATGCATTATATAATCAACTGAGGACACCTCGAGCTGGTGTAGTTTCATGGGTTTCAGTGAAGCTTTGTTGATTGACATGAGCTGAATATCTGGTCCTGCCTGGCTGTGTGAAGAAAACCTTCACTGGAAAATTATGACTTTCAGGCCTGGGCTAAGCACATCTGTAGCATGGAGTTTGAGTGCCATCTGTTGGATGGATTGGTTTATTACCTTGCCTTTATTGCTCTAGGCACAGTGCAAAATCAAAGACTTTGCCAGAGACAAGGGAGAATAAAATTAAAAACAAATATATAGCACAAGAGCGACATGCTTTTAATTAGTAAAGGGTTATTACGAAACTGCGTCGGATCCTATGAGTAAAAAATGATCTGCGAACATGTTCAAGATACAGAGCCAGCTCAAACCCACAGCTGGAGAAAGTCAAGATGGGAGACCATGTTCCAAAGGGGCAGCTGTGTTAGTCAAGTTCATTAAAACAAACAAGGAGTCCTGTGGCACTTCTAAAGACTAACAAATTTCTTTATCACATGAACTTTTGTGGGAGAAAATCCCACTTCGTCAGACACTTGAAGATGGGGGAACTTACAGAAAGTCTCCAAGTATACATTTGAGAAGTTCCCAGGGGGTTGGACTTGATGATCTCACGAGGTCCCTTCCAGCCCTATGATATGATATGATATGATATGATAAGTTTGCTGAGAATCATTCCTTAGGGAGTGAAGCTTTGGTCCCTTCCTGTGTTCTACATGCAAGAACGGGCAGGCAATTTAACTTGTTAAACCAAAGAACATCTCAAGTTTCATGTGGCTCTCAGGAAATCCATAGAAAACCAAGTCCCTCCAGATGGAATCATCACACCTCTCCCTGGACACTGCACTTGTATGTTGGCATGCCTTCTTCAGAAGTTTTGCTCCTTTGCTGTCAAAACTGCTGCTACTTCCCATAGGCTCTGCATTATCTTACTCTACACAATCCCCTTGGGAATGGGGAACCAATGCAGCAGAAAACAACTGTCCTTCAGCCCAACTTCTATCACTTGAAACCTCCCTTGACTATTGAAGCCCAAATCCCATGTGGAGCATGAAGGTCAAAAAGCTGGTACAGCTGGAAGACTGTCCCGATATTCTTAGTAGGGCTGGGCAGGTTGACTCCCCACATGATGCAAAAAATGTCAAGATGCATATGTTTGTTTTTTGTTGAAAATCTGGAAACAAAAAATAAAATATGTTGAAGTTGTACTTTCTAACAAATTTTCACTAAACGACAACTGAAAATCATTGTTTGTTTTGGGGTGCCTAGTTTTTGAACAAAAAAATATAATCCACATTTTCAAGGAAGGCACATAATTTCCATTTAACTTTTCCTTTAACTGAAAACACAGTGCTCCACTGGAAAAACATTTCAATTAGAAATTGTTGGCCAGCCGTGATTATTCACTGAAAGTTGACAATGAACTCAGTTCTGAACAAAACACAAAATATGGACTGTTCCTGTCCTGAAGAATGTATGATCTGAGCAAAACTGAGCCAGTCCAGTCGGGATACACCAGGAAGCACTGAGGAGAGAATAAATAGGCTGTCCTGTCTTTCTGTTTTTAGTACGTACCTATCGTTTATATCAGCCATACACTTCTTGTGGGCTTTGTGGGACAAATGATTCCTTAGGAAGGATTTGAATGAAAGACCAGATCTTCAGTCAGCCGAAATGAGCACTGCTCCACTTATTTGCTAGTAAGTAAAGCTTTGCTGATTTACTCCACGAGAGGATCTGGCTTGAAGAGAGAATAATAGATTGACAGGTAAGATGGGAGAGAGCATTCCCTGGGAAGAGAGTGACACAGAAGAAGCCATGACCTGGGGATGGAAAGGAGAAATTTCAGGAAGAATATTGTAAAGACTTCATGCAAGAGAGAGACAAGAACTTGTTCAGTCACATTTGCAAAGTGACCTCTAATCTGGCAAATCTTAATTTGTGGGTGCCCAATCGCAGCTGTCTGAGAAACTGAGGCACCCCATGTTGGAAGCCACCTTTGCAAATGTCAGCCTGAAGCTTAAAAAAAAGTCTAGGCCTGCTTTTCAGAGATGGAAAAACCCAAAGGTCCCACTGACTTTTCTAACAGAACCTCTAGAAAGCAGATCTGCATTCCTTTAAGCAAAGTCTCCAAAAGATGGAAAAGCAAAATGGGTTGCCTTGGAAATGCATCTTCATAGAATACCACTGGGATGACGTGGGAATTAAAAACAAAGGGAAAGATTTGCTTTTAAATCCAGACAGAGACCACTGGTTGGCATCAAAAGCTATGTCCACATGTATTTCGTTATTTCAAAATAAGTTATTTCAAAATGAGTTACTTTGAAATAAAGTCCTTATTTTGAAATAAGTTAATTCGAATTAAGGGAAAAGCTCAAAGCAAAATAGCATGTCCAAACACAGGACTTGCTATTTTGCTTTAGGAGAGGGGCACCCTGGGAGGTGTGGCAACATGGCCCCCTCCCTGGGCCATGCCTCCACCTGATATAAGCTAAAAGGAAGGCACCCTGGAAAGGAGAAGGGCAAAAGTGTTATTTTGAAATAATGGTTATTTCGAAATAACACGTCTGAATGGCGTTATTTTGAAATAACCTTTTCAAAATGACAGCCATTTTGATTTTAAGAAAGTTTAAGCTATGCCAAAATGATGGGTTTTATTTCAAACCTATGTTCACACACAGGGGGTTATTTCGATATAAGTTGTTTCGATACAAGTTGTATCAAAATATTGCCTTATTTCGAAATAAGTTAATTTGAATTAACAGTTTGTTAATTCGAATTAAGGAAAAAAGCTCAAAGCGAAATAGCATGTTCAGACAACAGTTATTTCGAAATGAGTCACCGTTGTTTCGAAACAACATGTTCAGACGGCATTGTTTCAAAACAATCATTTTGAAACAACGTTGTTTCGTCCCCACATGGGGTTTAAGTTGTTTCGAAACAACGGTGCGCCGTGTGAACATGGCCTTTCCTATTTCGAAACAACATTTGTTGTTTTGAAATAAGACTGCTGTGTGAACCCACCTAAAATGACAGAGCCTGTCATTTTGAAATAAGAATACGTTGTGTGGACCTTATCTCTTTTATTTCAAAATAACCAGTGTTATTTCAAAATAAAAGAGAGGTGTGGACATACCCACTGAGGATCGTACAGCCCTGAAGAGAACAAAGAAGCCTGGTGAGTGTCCAAGGGGGGGGCGCTTTACCAGGGCTATGGTAGCTTCATCATTGCAACGGATGGTGCCCACAGCTGTTCTTGCAGGGTCTATGCAGGCCGGGCAAGCCGTGGAGAGACTGCTTGCCATGCCAGTGCTCTAGCAGGGAGGTTTTGAAAGCTCTCAGCCCTTATTATGATCACAAGCCTGTGGTCACTTAAATAACATCAGCTGTGGAACTTTTACAGACAGGAAAAATAAAACAATAAAAATCTGTCTAGCAAAGATGCCAAGGAGGCCTGATGCCAGGAAAAAGGGCTTTCAGTCAGCATAGCAATGAGCCTGCTGGGTTACGCGGTGGACTTGTGCTCAATGAAACAACAGCTAGCCTCATTATCTGCTGGGGGGAAAGGAGAAGAAATAAAAGGAGTCAAGGGAAAGGAAGGACAGAAGGGACTTTATGAAGTCAGTCTCCTAAACAGACCAAGGAAAGCACACGGCTAATGGGGTGCAGCGCTGGAGTCAGATACACAGCCTAGGTCTGTGGTTTTCAAACTTGTTTTTCTCGAGACCCAGTTGAAAATAATTATTTATGCCCATGACCCAACAATTACATTTTTCAGCAATGCATTTCACTCTTTCAGCAGTGGCAGCAGGGGGTGCCAAGACTAGTACCTGAAAGTCTGTGACCCAGTACCGGGCTGTGATTTGCAAGAAAGGAAAGTCTGAAAGCAAGTTCTTGCTAATAATGTTTTAGCAATGCATAGTAGCCCCAGCCACAAACCAGGCTCACTTTCAGAGCTGTTCAAATGCATGGTGAGGCAGTCCCTGACTCAGAGAGCTCACAAGCCAAATAGGTGTGGCAAGCAATATGAGAGAAACAAAGTTTAATTATAGTCCTATTTTACACATGGAGGACTGAGACTCAAAGGCTACATCTACACTGGAGTATTAGGACGACTTAAGGAAGGTTATGCTGACCTACAGACTCCTGCAGCTGTTATACCAAAAAGGGCACCCAGGAGAGCACCCCCTAGTAAAAAGAAAAGACTAGCAGGATCTTATGCAGGGGGACAAGGCAATATGCCACATTTATTGTAAATAAGTAAGGATAGCAAAAAGCACTCACACAGACACAGGCACACACAAGGTCTGCAAGCTGGTGTGATGTAATTACCAGTCCTTTCATGTGTTGCTTGAGCCAGCCTAGTGGCCAACTAGGCTGGGCACAAGGAGGGAGCCAGGCCTCTGTCGGTCATGATCCGATGCTCCAAGATGTCAGTTGCAGAATGAGACCCCAAAGTTTTCATGCTCTCACCCATCTTTTATACTTGCAGGCCTTCATGTAAGTCTATGGGATTTGCTGTGTCATGTAGCCTCAGGGTTCCTGGGAGATCATTGGTCCCCAGTCACTTGCAGACTTGATTGTATTTTATTCTTTTCTTTCTGGGGTGGCTCCTTCTGTTTGCTTTAATGAGATGTCTGCATTGTTCAGCCAGTTAGATGGTACTTATGGTTCATCAGGACAGGCTGGCAGTTGAGACTGGCCTTTTCACACACACGCCCTTCATTCACACAGCTTGTTCACACATTTAAAAGAACATATACAGCATATACCTAAACCAGATTTCATCAAGTATCCAAAATGATGTACATTGTTTAAGCAGAAAGTCCAAACTGACAATATGGAGTCTTGATGGACATTGGTCACAATGTCCATTACACAGGGTTACAGTTATCTGTCTGTGCTCCACACAGCCACACTGGGCTTTTATTAAGTTGACTTAAGTCGACTTAATAACACCACCTCTTAAGGTTGATGTAATGCTTAAGGCAACCTTATTAAGTTAATTTAAGCCAATAGATGGGGAAAGCCCTTAAGTTGACCTAACTGGCCTCCAGGCTCCATCCCAGAGTTCCTGGCCACCAGGAATGGTCAACCTACTACCTGCCAGTGTAGACATGGGCGGTTGATGGGAATTTCCAATGTGGACTCTCTAAGTCAACTTAACAAGGTCAAATTTAAGTCATCTTAAAGTAGGCCTTGTTAAGGAGACTTAACGGCGCCTCCAGTGTAGACATACCCAGTGTTCTCCGGCCTAAGTGGCTCCAGCTCTGTCTCTTTTCTGGGGTTTCTGGTGCACATCCTGGACGCAGGCTCTCTGCTGTGTGTTACCCCTTTACGGAAATGGGGTCTTGCTGGTCAGCTGCCCTCAGGCTCCCAGGATCAGTGGTGGTTCCCTGGACTCCCATGTAGCTTAAACACACCTCTGCCCAGAGCACCGACCTTACGGGTACTGTGGGTTTCAGTTTACATCTTCAGGGACACGTAATAGTGGAAGCAAACAGTCATGGAGTTTTGGCTTTTTGAATAACAACTCACCAAAGGGTAGCATGTGAGGTTTCTTTCAAAAGCCAGTTACCATCATAGTGAAATGTCTGTATGGCTAATATTTTAAGGAGTTAGATACATATACTAAAAATATAGCTGAAAGTAAATCTACAAGATGAAGCAAACAGAAAGGAGTGTGGTGTTTATGAATAAAGACAAAGGATGGGACTGGAGCAAACAAACACACTGAATCCATCACCCTGGGAGACAAGCTGACTGTGTGATTGCTTGATGAAAGGACGGTCACAGCCAGACCAGCTGTGGGATGTTGCAGGAATTCTGGGAGCGCAGGACAGGAGAGTTTCTTATTAATGGTGTGTGGTCTCTGGAACACGTGCTAGGATTTTTGGTTTTTGTGTCACCATTTGTTTTTAATATTTCTAATTGCTACTACCTCCCCTGCAACATCTTCTCACAGGGCATGTGCCAGTCCCCTCCAATTATGGGCCAGCAGCAACTACTGCTAAACAGAAGGCCCTGTTCAGCAACAGATGAAAGTTCTCACAAAGTTGCAGGCTGTGCACCAGGCTTCCCGGTCCAACAAGCTGTTAATCAGGGAAGTTTTGTGTAACCTTTTCACTCAGAAACCAAGAAGGGTGGCAGCCTTGCTCACAGCAGAATGCTGCAGCCTTTGGTCTGATTGCTGATGCACCCCAGCCAAGGCCACATTATTCTGGGTTGTACAAGCTATTTTTTCAAGATTCAGAGTTAATGCAGTTAAATACATGCAGTTGTCTGAACTCACTGGCTACCAGGATTACACGCTGCTGGAGGGAAGGGAGGGACATGCTAGGGAGTCATGAACTTTGGCCCACGCTTTTAGAAGGGGCCGAGGTTATGCTCCATTTTTAGAAACTAAGGAATTCACTGAGTGCTCACCTAACATTTTTGACTAAGAAAAATCAGACTCTTTTATTGCTGTATTTTAAATAAAAATGAAACCTTCTTTATATTCCTGAATCAAACCTTTAGTTGTAGTTTTTTGAAAGTCAGTTCTGCATTGTTCTATGATGCAGTAGTGTTTCATGGGAGTTGTAGTTTGGGAGCTTCTTGCCCCATTCTACCCTACAGGCCAGGCACCTTGCGTGGACTATATTTCCTGTGGTGAACCCATGGTTATATGATTTCCATGCTCCCACCTGGCTGGGTCAGAGTGAAGCTTTTCTTTATGGCTATGTCTACACTTGCAAGTTAGTTCGGACTAAGTATGCTTAGTTCAAACTAATTTGAGTCATGTCCACACTAGGTTTTTCCTAATTTGAACTAAAAAATATTTTAGTTCAAATTCGTTAGTTCAGACCAGGAATGTTGCTTCCCCAGGAAAAGACCTGGGGCCCGGGCCCAGGCTTTGCCCCCTGGGTCCCGGGCCCACCCCCTGGCCCCAATCCAGAGTCAGGGCCCCAGGCTCCTGCTGCTGCCAGACCGGCCCTCGAATTTGGGTGGGACTGGGGCTGGGGCTGGGGCCAGGGCTGGGGCTGGGTGAGAGTGGCTGCTGTGGGCGGCCCACCCTGGGAGAGGCAGGTGCTACAGCGGCCGGCCTGGCCCTGGATATCTGGCCGGGTCTAGGGCTGGGAGAGGCAGGGGGCACCTCGGGCACTTGGTGCACTGGCGCCAGGACTCGGGGCATGTGTCCCTTGTGCCAGGCACCAGCAACGCCCCGGTTCGAACTAACCCAATTGACACATGTTAGTTCAAACTAAACATGGTTTGACCTTCTTCTTCCCAGGGTGCATGGCACCAAGAAGGAAGTGCCTGCCCTGGCCAACGTCCCTACTCACTCTCTCGGGCACACCCAGACAGGACAGCCTGGTGCGTGCAGCCTGGGCATCCATGTCGGAGGCCAGCACAGCCAGCCAGGGACAATGGCGGGCTCCAGGCTGGAGCCACAAGGAGGACCTCATCCTCCTCTCCATGTGGGGAGACGAGGACATGCTCTCCCAGTTATGGAGCAGCCACCGCAACTGAGAGATATACTTAGATATCTCCCGGGCTCTGACTGTGAGGGGACACCTGCACCACAGAGCAGGTGTGCGTGAAAATCAGGGCCCTCAGACAGGACTACCCCCTGGGTCCGGGAGGCTAGGTAGCACTGGGGGGCAGATTGAGCCACCAGCTGCCCCTATGATGAGGAGCTGGACAGCTTCTTGGGCGGGGAGCCCACCAGCCTCCCAGCTGGGGCCGTCGACTCTGGGGAGCCCCCTTCCATGGCTGAACCCCAGAAGGAGGACTCTGTGGATGAGGATGTGGTCCTGGAGGTGGGCAGTGACAGCTGGCCAGAGGGCACCCCACCATCAGCTGCCCCTGCAGCTAGCCCAGAGCTCCTCCTTGCCCCCGAGGAGGGACCACCAACCCTGGAGCAGGAGGAGGAGGAGGCCACCCCCTTTGAGGAGGACCCTGGAGAGGGGACCGTCGCTGAGCGCTTTCTCCCTCCCTCCATGCAGGCAGGGCTGGGCCTGCCTGTGGCACAGGCAGTGTGGGAGAGGGACATGGGCCAGGGACAGGCAGGGTCTGTGAAATGGGGGGTGTGGGGGGGTGTGAATGCCCTCCCATCGGGCAGAGGGGCTGAGGACTGTGTGGCAGGGGGCCCAGACTGAGCGGGGTGGGTGGCCTGTTGGCAGAGGGGATGGGAGGAACCAGAGGTGTCAGCGTCCAGGGCAGACGGCATGCAGCCCACACCGCTGGCACGTGGCCTCAGGAGACACTCTGGGTGCAGGGCAGGGCTGACTGCTGCTCGCCACTGTGGCCACCACACCTGACCTGGCCAGCACGGCATGGCCGCATGTTCCTGGGGGCCCTGCCCCACAGGACACAGATCGGGACGCATCGAGACAGTCAGGGCACAGCTGCACACTGCGGTCAGGATGCACATAGTCGTAGCTAGCTAGCTGATGGACAAACCCTGTTCTCTGCAGCAGTTTGTGCAGCCACCCAATGCGCCACTCCTGGGAGCCCACCACCCACCACCAGGCAGAGGAGGAGGGCCAGCCGCATCGGGGACGAGCTCCTCATCCACCTGGGCCAGGTAGCTGAAGAGCAGGTCGAGGCCTGGATGCCCAGCAGAGGGCTGGCTGACGCTTGCTCCAGTGGTCTGTGGAGCTCAGCAAGTGCCAGACCGTGGCCCTGGAGCAACCGACCTGTGTCCTCATGGAGCCGAGTGTCCATCAGCTGGTGGACTATTTTGCCTCCCCCAGTGACCGCGGGTGTTGCTACGAGGGACCCCTCTGTCCCTCACCACTGGCTCCACTGGACCCAGGGTGGCCATGGCCAAGCATGGGGCACATCCCCCCCAGGGCACTGGCAGTGCCTCACTACCCTGCCCTTCTTGCCCCCCCAAGCCCCTCATTTTCCCCCAAGCCGCAAACCCCCTCACTACCCCCGAACCCCCTTCTCTTGTAAATAAAACCAGTTGAAAAGTTATCTTTTGTGTTGTTGCTTTTATTGGCCTGGGGACAGGGATGGGGTGGGTGGGTGATGGGCAGACATGGGAGGGATGGGGGAGGTAAGAGTGCCTGGTAGCAGGCCCAGCACTTAATTCTCCTTGCTGAGCAAGTGGTTCCTGAGTGCATCTCTTCTGATGACTGCTCAATGCTGGGCTCGTTGCATCTGGGGCACAGTCTTGGGCTGCTTGAAATGACTGGCAAGGCATTCGACTTCTGTCTCCCAGACTTAGGGGGACCCTTTCTCTCCACAGTTGACAGCGATTGTGAAGCATGATTCACGTGCTGATGACCTCGGGGATGGTGCTCTCGGTGAGATGCAGGAGTGTCAGGAGGGCCCTTCATTGTGCCTTGAGCCATCCAAAGGCACACTCCATGACTTGGCAGCACTTGAAGAGCTCCCTGCTGGCATCCAGGTTAGCAGTGTACGGCTTCATGAGCCAGGAGAGCAAGGGGTAGCTGGCATCTCCCATGATGACGCTGGGCACCTACATGCCCCCGAGGGTGGTGGTGTGTGTGGGGGAGGAGGATGCCTGCCTGCATGTGCCTGCACAGGGTAGAGTTCCTGAGGATGTGGGCATCATGCATCATCCCTGGCCAGTGAATGTAAATGTTCATGAAGAGCCCCCGGTGGTCCATAAGGGCTGCAGGGCCACTGAATGGTAGCTCTTCCAGTTCCTGTACTCCCTCGCCTGGTGCTCCAGGGCTCAGAGGGGGATGTGTGTGGCGCAGGGCCATAACCACAGTGGGGAGAAAGAGGCTTTGCCCTGGGTGCCAATTTAAATGGGCACCTCAGGGAAGCCATCACCCCTGCTGCCTCTGGCCATGGTAGGGAAGCAATCCCCCCGGCGGGTCCCACTGTGGCAGGGGGAAGCAATCGCCCCTGCAGCCTCTGGCCGTGGTAGGGAAGTGATCCCTCCTGCCGGTTCTGGTTATGTTAGGGGGAAGCGATCCCCCCACCGCAGCTGGAGCCGGCAGGGGGGATCGCTTCCCTCGGCTGCAGCCAGAGCTGGCGGGGGGATTGCTGCCCCCTAACATGACCAGAACCAGCAGGGGGGATCGCTTCCCTGCTGCAGCCAGAGTCGGCAGCAGGGGTCCCATCTCCCCATCGGGGCAGGGTAGGGACCCCTGTTGCTGGCTCTGGCTGTGGCAGCGAAGTGATTCCCCTGCTTGCTCTGGCTGGGGCGGGGAATTGCTTCCTCCTCCAGTGGCCAGGTGCAGCAGGGGTGATCCCTGCCATGGCCAGAGGCAGAAGAGGGGATTGCTTTCCTGCTGGCTAGGGCCAGAGGCTGCAGGGGGGTCCCCTGTCCCCATGGTGGCAGGGTAGGAACCCTGACTGCTGGCTCTTGCTGCAGGGGGTAAGGGTCACAACCCCCATCCCCGCCACTGTATAGATGGGCCCTGGCTTGGGGCTGGGGAGGGTGCTTTTGGGGCTGCTTGCCCTGGGCTCCAGAATCCCTAGTTATGGCCCTCACGCGGTGTCCAAGATGTCTGCATCATTGGGGAAACTGAGTGTGGTGAGGCTGTTAAAGGTGTCCTGCAGGTTGCTTGGGTTGATGAGGTGGGCTAGCAAGACTTGGTTGTTGGCCCTGCTGACCTGCACGAGAGTGGTCCCCACAGTGACCTTCCTGATGCCAAAGTGGTGGGCAACGGAGCAGTAAGATGCGGGGGTTGCCATGTTCCAGACCGCGACGGCCACTCTCTTGTCCACTAGCAGAGTGAGTCTGAATCGGGTGTCCCTGCGCTGCAGGACCAAGGTGAGCTCACAGACTACCTCGAGAAAGGTCTGATTGCTTATTCTGAAGTTCTGCAGCCAGTGGTCATCATCCCAGGGGGTGAGGATGATGCATTCCCACCAGTCACTGCTGGTTTCCCATGCCCAGAAGTGACAGGATACAGAGGGCAGCGTGGTGTGTGGCAGCTGGCAGGGCCGGCATGGTGGTGGTGCTGCTGTCTGCCTCTGTGTGGCCTGGATCTGTAAAGAGTGTGCTACGGGTGACGAGAGCACTGCACAGTGGAGAGCAGGTGCTGGGCACCTCTCTGGCACATTGCACAAACTGAGTGTGGTCCATGAGCTCCTCGCTCTACCTCTTGCCAGCCACAATGGGTACAGGGTTGAGCTCACTTCCTTTTTGTATAGGATTGGCTGGGGGAATGGCCCTTCTAGGCAGCCATGTTGCCACTTTTCCCATGGTGCCCCCTCCTAAGCCAACCTAGCAAGTGCTTGTGCATGAACATGCTAGTTCGACTTACGTTTCTGGTGGGGACATGCTAGTTCAAACTAAGTTAGTTTGAATTAAGCAAAATTAGGTCAGACTAACTAATTTGAACTAACTAGTTTGAACTAGCATTTTTAGGTGTAGACATAGCCTACCTGAGTGCTCTTTGCATCAGATTATAACAGTAAAAAGCTCCTATACAAAAGCTCTGAACTTCCTGCCAACTTGTTAAAAATTTTAGTTTCAAATGCAAATTTCAGTGTACCTGTAGTTAAAATGTAAAAGGCGCTCTATTGATCCACTGAGTGTCTCTCTTCATGGGTGATTCTTCTAATAAGCACAGGCATTTCAGAGAATTTATAGTGTCCTTGTTCCAATGGATTGAGAATATAAAAGAATTTTAAGAAAAAAAGTGTGCACTTGAAGTAAAATAAATAATTCAACCATATAATGTAAATCAAACGCAGGAATTCATTAATGCATATTGTCTTATCTTCAATTCAACAATCATGCATAGAAATGTGAGATGCTTAGTGATCAAATATACCAGCAAGACACAAAATGACAGATGAAGGTTGATAAAGACAGAATCCAGAGTGATCTCTAGTGATAAAGTGTTGCTCATTGTCCATCTTATTTTTACTGCTGAAAATCAGTAGAATAGAGTGAAAGATGGGAAGGCTAAGTCACTGGTCTGGGACTCAAAAGAGCTCTATACAATTCCCAGCTCTCCCACAGATCTCACGTGTGACTTTGACCAAATTAATTTCCTTCTGTGCCTCCTCCCCTGTCTGGATAAAATAAGGATAATATTACTTTCTTTTGCCTACCTTATCTACCTGGTTTATCAGTTCTCTGGGAAGGGACCGTCACTTTCTATGGCTATGTCTACACTGAGGGGCTATTTTAAGTCGACTTCACAAGGTCGACCTTGTGAAGTTGACTTAGCAGTATGTCTACACTAGTAGACATACCCATGGCTGGGCTCGGACCCCGCCACCATCCCACCCTGAGGTGCAACCTGGCTCTGGGGCCCTGATGTGACCCCAGGGGCCCCATCCAGCTCCTGCTGATGCTGGCAGGCAGCTGGGAGCCAGATCTGGCCCCAAGCCCCTTGCTGCAAGGGGCAGGGGGTTGGGAGCGAGTTCCTGCTACTGGCAGCAGGGGGCTGGAGCCTGTTACAGCTCCAAGCCCCTTGCCACAGGTGGCAGGCACTGGGAGCTGGATCCTGCCACCCACGGCAAGGGGTGCAGAGCCCAAAGGCACAGGGGGCAGGGGGCTTGGGCTGGTTCCTGCTGCCGCCAGCTGCTTGCTGTAGGTGGCAGGAGCTGGCTCCCAGCCTCCACCGCTTGTGGCAAAGGGCTGGAAGCTGAATCCAGCTCCCAGCTGCTTGCCGGCAGCAGGTAGGGCTGGATCAGGCCCCTGAGCACAATTGGGGCCCTGGGTGGGGAAGTGGGTGAAGGCCCTGCCCTGGAAAGTTGATTTAATACTTAAGTTGATTTCCAGGGCAGGAGTTATTAAGCTGACTTAAGCAAATGCTTAAGCCCTAGTTTATACTTAAAAAACTTTTCAGCAGCAGTTGAAGGCAGATATGCAAGGTATGTAAAATGCCTTGTGTATTTGGCAATAACTCACTAATCCGCCAGTACATACTAGGGTAAGCCTACTGCAAATGACTTGTGGTCGGCTTATTGCAACTCCAGTTCCCATGCTGGAGTTGCTATGATGACTTCTGGAGCGATTCAGCAGGTTCATGCTTGCTGCTGAATTGCACTGATGGTGGCAATTTTGCTGCCATCAATATAGACATACCTTAAATCGACTTGATAACTTTTGAATGGGGCCAGAGAGTACCTTAGGTCTACTTATGCAGGTTAAGTCTACCTAAGGCTCCAGTGTAGATGTACCCAATGGGTTTATTAAGCATACAACAAGGACTTGCTCTTGATTGGGGCTGCTACCTGCTAGTCTATGGCTGTGTGAAGAGGTTGTTTCGAAATAAGATTTAGGCTGTTCACACAACGCACAGTTGTTTTGAAACAACGGCGTTGTTTCGAAACAGGTTAAACACCATGTGGGGACGAAACAACGCCGTGCGAACATGTTGTTTTGGAACAACGGTGACTTGTTTCGAAATAACTGTTGCCTGAATCTGCTATTTCGCTTTGAGCTTTTTTCCTTAATTCAAGTTAACAAACTGTTAATTCGAATTAAGTTATTTCGAAATAAGGCATTATTTCGATACAAGTTGTTTCAAAACAACCATATCGAAATAACCCCCTGTGTGTGAACACAGCCTGTAATAATAATAAAGGAGGATTTAGAGAACCCCAAAATCCCTGTATGCCAAGATGGAGGCAGGGAAAAGTGCATTCTTTATGCCCTCAGAAACTGCCATGCACAAATGTAGTTTGAGAGCATGCATGCCTAAGAGGAGGAAATAAACCAGACTTGACTGAAATCTGTTGACCTCTGAAAGGGGAAAGGTATTTTTATTTTAATGGTGCAACAGATAAAAGTCAGGGAGCTGAATCACCCCATTTTTCTGAAGCCAAGGACATGCCCAGGCAGCTAGGAGCAATTTGAACACATACCCAGTCAAAACAGTTCCTCTGGTTGTTAAAGAGTGAAGGCGGGGTAATGAGAGCTGCTGAACGCAATGCAAGCTTTGTGACCTATGTGTTTATAGTCAATGCAGGATTTTAGTATCTTTCCTCTACCAGATGACCCAGCAAACATCTTCCATCTGAGTGGCTGTTTAGATGCGGAGAAATGAGAGGACAAAAGTTCAAACTTCTGTGAGGGACGACAGTGTAGGAATCCTCTAAGCAACCTGGGTTCACTGTCTCATCAATCGACAGCAACCTCTGCAGAGCTTTTGGGCGGGTCAGTTTTTTTCAACCTTTAGTGGACCAGGGAACACCAAGGGTAATTAATTTACAGGGAACACATGATGAAAAGTTCCTTGAACAAGCTGGTATATACCCACTATGATGTTCCTAATATCTATGTTCTCTGCAGTTCTAAGAAAATGTTTCAGGAAACCTAATTAAATACAATTTTACAAATATAACACACATTTATTTCTAAAAAAACCCAGCTACATAATGATTATATATACATTTTAAAATTGAAAGTATTGCTTAAGTTTTCATGGGAATTTTGGGCCTGCATGTTTGAACAAAGTTCATTTAGTCTTTGAGTCAGGTTTGCCAAAGACACTCTTACTGTGGAAGTTACATCCAAGTGATTTTGATGCAGGTGGTAACAGCAGCAGGAATTTTACAATGCTCCAGCAGCAGCAAAGGAGCAAGGCAGTGGCAGATGTTCATGCATGCCGGGAAGTTTTGCTGTGGCTGGGGCATTTTAAATCTCCCAGGCACATGCTGGCTCACCAGGTTACTCCTTCTCCCTTCCCCACCCAGCCCTCTTCTAACAGTGAGGGGTTGGGGTTGGTTGCAGAACACCTTCATTCAGGGCCGTAACTAGGAATTTTGGTGCCCGGGGCAAGGAGCATGAAATGCGCCCCCTCAAATCAACAAAAGTTACATGAAATGCACCCTCTCAAATCAATCAGAATAGTTACATGATATATCAGGCAAATTAGACCCACTGCATAATTACTGCAAAATGCACCAGGTCATTTCACCATAATTTCTGTACACATATGTAACTAATTCATCTACCACTGTTGCTGGGATTTAAATCTGGAGATATCAGTAATTTGAACTGTAAAACTAGATTATTTTTTCTTTGCACTTTTTTCACACAAAAGGCAATCTGTTTAAAAAAAAACAACAACAGCAACCAAAACAACCTACCACCCCACCCCCCAGAGCAAAAAAACACAATCTGGGAAAGGAGCAGAAATTTTAACTTTTAGAGAAGCAGTAAGTCAGAGTGAAATGTTACTTTGTTAAAATGTTCATGTCAATTACCTTTTTTAAAGTCATTGTTACTATTTGCAATTCATGGACTTTTCCCCCCTACCCCTCATTTGAAATTTGAAGATCATTAATGTTAGCATTTTTCATTTGCTTCCAAAAGCTGCCTGTATTAAATTTAGAGTGATTTTTCATCACAGACTGATTTCACCTGAAGACAGGTACTTTAGACTTCAGAGAAAATTAGAGTATGTCCACACATCTCTTTTATTTCGAAATAACACTGGTTATTTTGAAATAAAAGAGATTAGGTCCACACGACGTATTCTTATTTTGAAATGACGGGCTCCATCATTTCAAAATGAGAGCCATCATTTCGAAATAGCTTAAACCTATTTTAAATCGAAACGGCTGTTATTTCAAAATGGTTATTTCGAAATAATGCTGTTCAGACGTGTTATTTTGAAATAACCATTATTTGGAAATAACACTTTTGCCCTTCTCCTTCCCAGGGTGCCTTCCTTTTAGCCTATATTGGGTGGGGGCATGGCCAAGGGAGGAGGCCATGTTGCCACACCTCCCATGGTGCCCCTCTCCTAAAGCAAAATAGCAAGTCCTGTGTTTGGACATGCTATTTCACTTTGAGTTTTTCCCTTAATTCGAATTAACTTATTTTGAAATAAGGACTTTGTTTTGAAATAACTCATTTTGAAATAACTTATTTCAAAGTAAAGCTTTATGTGTGGACATAGCCTTAGAGATAAACCTATTTCCTTTCCTTGACAATTTGTTAAGCAAACGTAATCTCTATTCTAACTATATACAACTTCCACAAATCCAGATTGTAACAGTGAGGTAGTTCTAAAAACATTGATACAGGTATCACAGTTTCAGGCTTACAGCACCTCTATTCCACCTCCCCCCCATCCCTCAAGAGCATCCACTGAAAGGGGTCCAACTGCCAGCCATTATCTCCCTTGAGCAATCAGTGTCTCACTTCCTCTTAACTAAGAGTTTTGACACAGCACAGCGTTAAAAAGAAAACATAAAAATTACAAACATTCCCATAAGCATGTTAAAAGTGCATCAGGTTACCTGTAAATTTGATGGGGCTCCAGTGAGCATAATTTTTTGCAAGCCTTGTGCAAGGGCTAGGGACCACCTTGCAGAGAAAGTCCTGTGTGCTGAATCAAGATGAGCACTCTGTCAGTTTAAATGCATTCATATCCATTTATCCTTCTAAGAATCATTCCTTTCATTCTTTAAAAGTGCCACAGGACTCCATGTTTGTTTTGCTGCAGCACACTAAAATGGCTGCCCCTTTGAAACTTCACAATATTCCTAGGTTCAAAGGGGGTAGCTGTGTTAGCCTAGTTCAGTAAAAACAAACAAGGAGTTCTGTGGCACTTAAAGACTAACAAATTTATTTACTGCATGAGCTTTCATGGGAGCATCTGACAAAATGGGATTTTCTCTAATGAAAGCCCATGCAATAAAGAAATTTGTTAATCTTTAAGTGCCACAGAACAAATTGTTCACAATATTCCATGTACTCATCATAATCCAGGGGAAATCACATGATTAGAACTTGCATAAAAAAATATACATTTCACAGTAAGCCAAAGAAATGACTCTAATACCTTTTCAAGCAAACAGAACACAAGTACATGCATGAAATACTGTGTAGTTCCAAAGGGGCAGTCATTTCAGTCTAGTTAAATAAAACAACCAAGGAATCCTGTGGCACTTAAAAACTAACACATTTATTTATCACATCAGCTTTTGTGGGAAAACCCCACTTCCTCAAATGCTTTGAAGATGGGGAACTCAGAATGGGAGGAAAATAAATGCAGGGAAGGGTAAGTCATTGAATCAGATCAGACTGTAAAAGAAAATTAAGGAGTCTGACTAAGTAGGATTTTCTCCCTTAAACTTATACAATGCAAAATGCATTAGTAAACTGCCACAGGACTCTTTGTATCCCTGGCTGGCTCACCCAAGTCCCAGGCAGCACCAGCCCCCTGAGCTGGGCAGGTTCCCCCCACAGGCTGGCCAGCCAGCAATGCAGAGTTGGGGGTAAGGTGACCCCCTGGCTCCCAAGCCTGGCTGGCTATCCAGCCAGGGTTGGCGGGTGACCTCTCTTGCTGACCAACAAACCTGGCGGGCCAGCAATACAGGCTTGGGCTGGGCTGGGGGAATGCCTCCCTCGACCACCAACAAGCCATCCCAGCTGGGCACGTGCCTCCCCTGCCGCCACGACCAGCAAAGTCTGGCCACGCAGCAACACAGGGTCAAGGGGTGCCTCCGTGGCTCTCTCCCCCACCAACAGCCGGTTGCTCAGGGTCGGGGAGGTGCCTCCCCCCCACAGCTCAGCCTCCACCTCACTGCCACCTTCTCCTGCCTGGCTGTGGGTCCGGCAGAGGCCAAAGCAGCTGTGCTGCTGGCCATGTGGCTGGTGGCCAGACTTCTTCTCTCCCCTTCCCCTCCCCTGCATGCACCTAACCAGACCTTGCGTGCAGGGGGCAGGGTGGGAGATGATCTCCTCCAGCCGCGGTCTGGCTCCTGGCCTTTCCCAAGGCACATTCCTCTTCCAGGCTAATCAGGGCCGTCTGTTGCCCTGTGAAATCTTTCACCCAGGGCCTTGCTCCTTTTGCCCCGCCGTCGTTACAGCCCTGCCTTTGCAATGTCTGTGAAGCGCTGGTTTTCTGTAGAACATCAGTTGAGAAACATTAGTCTACACTGCCTGCCCTTTTCAGTGGCACTTGAATGGATATGCACAAATTACCTAAAATAATTTAAAAAGCAAGAAGTCGTGTGGCACTTAAAGGCTAACAAATTTATTTATTGTATGAGCTTTCGTGGGAGAACATCCCACTTCATCAGACACTTTAGAATTGTTATTCAGATTAGATTGTGTGAAAGCAAGATTAAATCATGACTATGGCTTCTTTTCCCATTACAGCATGTAATTTGATTCACTCTCCTCTATGTGCTGTTTCCCAGTGTTTGAATCTTAACATCTGCTCTGACTTCCTGTTACGGTATGACCTGATCCCATGTCTTACGCTCCTTGCACTTATTTTCATCCCATTCTGTAAATTCTCCCATCTTCAAAGCATCTGACGAAGTAAGATTTTTCTCCCACAAAAGCTTGTGTGATAAATAAATCTTTTAGTCTTTAAGTGCCACAGGACTCCTTGCTTTTTTTGCTGAACTAGACTAACACAGCTGTCCCTCTGAAACTTTGAAGATGGGGGAACTTACGGAATGGGAGGAAAATAAATGCAGACTCAGTGCTACCCAGTTGCTGGGTGGTGTTCAAGGCCTGAACTTCCTGATTGGTTGAGTTAGTCTTCAGAGACCAGATCAGTCAATTAGCAAGTTCAATCTGACAGCAACAGATTTGCTGTCCCAGTCTAAATGAGGGAACAAGGGATGGTCTTGGATAAGCACTCCATTTTGGGTCTCAGGAGATGTGTTCAAATCTTGGTCATGCTAGAGTCATCTTGAATGTCCTTGTCCATGTTATTTTCTCTCTCAGTGCCTTATATGTCAAAGGGGGGGAGAGTTGCTCCCTTTGTTTGTTTTGTCCATTTAAAAGGAAAGCTCTTTCTTTTTCAGGAACTGTCTTTAATCATAGAATCACAGGGTTAGTAGGAACCTCATGAGGTTATCTAGTCCAATCCCCTGCTAAAAGAAAGACCACTCGCACTAAATCATCCCAGCTAGGGATTTGTCCAACTGGGCCTTAAATGCTTTCAAAGATGGAGATTCCACCATCTTCTTAGGTAACCCATTCCAATGCTTCACCACCCTCCTAGTGAGAAAGTTTTTGCTAATATCCAACCTTGACTGGCTCAGCTGCAGCTTGGAACCATTGCTTCTTTTTCTGTCCTCTTTTACTACTGCAGCCTAGCTCCCTACTCTTTGGAGCACCCCTTCAAGTAGTTGAAGGTTGCTATCAAATCATAGAACCATAAAGTCATAGGGTTGGAAGGGACCCCATGAGGTCATCTAGTCCAACCCCATGCCCAAAAAAGCAGGACCCCTCCCACTAAATTATCCCAGTCAGGGTTTTGTCCAGCTAGGCCTTAAACATCTCCAAAGAAGGAGATTCCACCACCTCCCTAGGTAGCTTATTCCAATGCTTCACCACTTGCCTAGTAAGAAAGCTTTCCCTAATATCCAACCTTGAGCTCCCCAGCTGCAACTTGAAACCATTGCTCCTTGTTCTGTCCTCTGTTACTACTGAGAACAGCTGAGATCTGTCCTCCTTGGAGCATCCCTTCAGGTAGTTGAAGGCTGCTATCAAATCCCCCCTCAGTCTTCTTTTCTGCAGGCTAAATAAGCCTAGTTCCTTCAGTCTTTCTTCCTAGGTCTTGTGCTCCAGCCCCTTGATCATTTTTGTTGCCCTCCGCTGGACTCTTTCTAATTTGTCCACATCCTTTTTGTAGGGGGCAGCCCAGGGATGTCGCTGCCCTGGGGAGGGAGCCGGGGCACCAGCCCAGGCCCCGCCCCCAGCCTGGAGGCCCCGCCCCAGCCCACAGGCCACGCCCCCTGGCCAGGGACAGGGCTGGAAGGTGCTGCGTGCTGCCACGGGCGGCTGGGCCCTGCATCCCCAGCTGGGGTCGGGGCTGGAGACGGCCACGGGCAGCTGGGCCCTGCATCCCCCTCTGAGGATGGGGCCAGGAGCAGCTGCGGGTGGCTGGGCCCCAGATCCCTGGCTGGGGATGGGGCCGGAGTGGCTGCCGCTGCTGCAGGCAGCTGAGCCCTGGATCCCTGACGGGGCTGCCGCGATTGGGCCGCAGACCGGGTGAGGGGGGACCCCGTCAGACCCGGGGCACTGTTGCCAGGATTCGGGGCATGTGCCCCAGGTGCCCAGCACCAGCAACGCCCCTGGGGGAGCCCAAAACTGGACACAGCATTCCAGATGTGGTCTCACCAGTGCCGAATAGACGGGAATGATCACATCCCTCGATCAGTAGGCAACACTTCTTCTGATGCAGCCCAGTATGCCATTGGCCTTTTTGGCAGCAAAAGCACACTGCTGACTCATATCTAGCTTCCCAGCCACCATGACCCCCAGGTCCTTTTCCACACTGCTGCTACTTAGCTGACTGCTCCCCAGCCTGTAGCAGTGCATGGGGTTTTTCCATCCCAAGTGCAGGACTTTGCACTTGTCCTTGTTGAAATCCCCCCTCAGTCTTCTCTTTTGCAGGCTGAATAAGCCTAGTTCCTTCAGTCTCTCCTTGTAAATCATGTGCCCCAACCCCCTGAGCATTTTCGTTGACCTCTGCTGGACTCTTTCTAATTTGTTTACACCCTTTCTGTAGTGCAGAGCCCAAAACTGGACACAATATTCCAGATGTGGCCTCATGCATGCCGAATAGAGGGGAATAATCACACCTCTTGATCTGCTGGCAACACTCCTACTGATGCAGCCCAATATGCCATTGGCCGTTTTGGCAATAAGCACCCATTGTTGACTTACATCCAGCTTCCCATCCACCATAACCCCCTGCTCCTTTTCTACAGAGCTACTACTTAGCTGATCAGTTCCCAGTCTGTAGCAGTACATGGGATTTTTCCATCTGAAGTGCAGGACTTTGCACTTACTTGTCCTTGTTGAACCTCATGAGATTTCATTTGGCCCAAAGCTCCAAATTTGTCTAGGTCTTTGTGTGTGTTTGTACAACACCAAACACCAAGAGCCCCTGATCTTAAACAAAGCTGTAACCACACATTGCATCCATGCTGCTATCAGGGCCAATGAAAGTCAGCTGATTGGTTTTGAAAGGTCTGACTGTGCAGAGCTCCCACTGAAGTCATCCAGGAAGAGCTGGATCAGGCGCCTAACACATTTAGCTGGGAGTTTTGCAGGATTTAGAGAGAAAGTTAAATAAATAATGAAGACAATCTCGTTGAGCTCTGTACTGTATTTAGCATAAAGAGAATGAAATGGCAAAGGGCAACACACAGTCTTTCCCCGCACAAAAGCCTTGTGACTTCATAAACTGGAACAAAGCCACATATCCTCCTACATAGGCTTTGCCAGCTAAAACAAAGAATTGCAGAGAAGCAAGACTGGATGAGTTGTTCTGGAGGAAAGCCTATGTAATAACAGAGGTGGAGCCATGGCAAGGTCATTGCTTCAATGACCACAAAAAGGAACATGCTGATTCTTGGCAGTCACTGAAATGCTTGGTAGTAAAAGGTGCAGGCTGGCAGCAAACCAGGGCCCGGTACCCAAATCTGTTCATTCCAGACAGGCCCTTCTGAGGAATGGCATGGAGCTAATGGCCATTCCTGGCACAGCTGTTGCAAGTTCTGCTTCCCTGGCCAAACAAGACTCTCCGGCAAAATATGAAAAAAAGACGCCTTGGGAAAGTGGAAAAACAAACTCAGAGAATAAACATCTGCATGAGGAACAAGGAGGGAAACCAAAACGTTGGGAGAAGC
Organism: Podocnemis expansa; assembly: GCA_007922195.1. NCBI lineage: Eukaryota > Metazoa > Chordata > Testudines > Podocnemididae > Podocnemis > Podocnemis expansa. The sequence continues at coordinate 8,303,166 of ML681997.1, read as the reverse complement.
CAGGAAAAATAGGAACCAAAAACAAATAGAAAGAGGCTAATAGAGCAGTTGCTCTAAAAATAAAATGTATGAACATAAGGGTGGAGAGACTAGGGTGGCTCAGGAGACTAGCAAGCGCACATTGGCCTTTAACCAGTGAGTCCCTGCTTCTAATCTATCCTGGACTGATAGCAATTGGCCTTAAGAGAGAACCATAGCTTTATTCTGAATTTGGATGCAGATTGCAATGATCTCTAGTGAGTTAAACCCAACCTCACCCATGGTGGATTCTAATGTGCCATTCAGAGCCTACATGGAAGTGTTTTTATAACAAACTGGGGCTGCGTTTCAGCAAGGATTCATCCCAGGTCTCTTTGCACTAAAAACTCAGGCTCCTACCAGTTGAGGTAAAGGAGAGAGTCTTGAGATCCTTTGGGTGAAGCCTCTGTATGATATTTGGCTGACAGCTTTTTGGTTTGATTCAGGATGGAGACAAGATGTTCACATTCAGATCTAGTGGCTTGAGACGTGACTAAAGTCACTGCTGTCCTTTGGCTCTTTGTTGGCCAGACTGCAATGAGATGGTGGTGGCCCCTTCCAGCTCAGTTCTAGTGGAGAGTTGTCCCTCATGTAATTTTCTGGTTAGCATTCAGATTGGTTGTCTCAGTAGAGGCCAAGAATTGAGGGATTCTTATACGTTAAGTAGTCTCTCCAGCGTAGTGTGAAAGTGCATTGCTGGGGCAGTGAGGAAGCCTGCTGTGCCTTTTCAGGGTTGTCAGTCCAGAACCTTTCACTAGCTCTGACATTTATATATGTATTAAACCACTGGAAAATCAAAACTCTTAAACATTCTTTGTTGGCTTAGATTCCCCAAAGCATTTTGCCACTGAAGGCCTAAAATCATATGGAATCAATATAAAAAGCAGTTTTTAGAAAATTTAACTGGAGCTGCAAACAACTTTACCAACTGCAGAAAAGCTTTATGCTCATGATGTTATACCAGGCAAGCCCACATGGGCAGTGAGCTTTTTGTGAAAAAGCATTGTGTGTGAAAATAAAGGGGGGAGGACCTTAGAAGTACTACAGGCACTAGTCATGGCGAAAGTTGAGTATTTTTATCATAGTATTCATCTGAGACCAGTTGATAAAAACACTACTTCTAGATGCCTGTCCATCGCTCAACAAATTTAAATTCACAGCATCGAGTGACATCCATCCATATTTCAAAATGAATGTCCACAGTTAACAAGACTAATAAAAATGGCCCTAGTCACAGGACTCCGATCTTATTATTGTAGTGATGACTAGAAGACCAATGCAAGACCCAAGAGGGTGCTAGGAGCTGTACATACACATAGACAGGACAGTGCTAGGTGCTGTACAAACACCTAGACAGGACAGTCCTTGCCCTCATCAGCTTACAACCTAAGTAGACCAAGGAAGTAGTATTGTGCCCATTTGACTGATAGGGAGCAGAAGGACTGAGGTCCCACAGGAAGTCAGTGGCAGAGCTAGGAACTGTTTCACTTAGTGCCTTCACCACAAGCCCATTCGGCGTCTCACAATGTAGCTCCTGAGCACCTTGGCTACATTGTTCGATTTTCCTTGTTTGGGGCTACGTTTTGATTTCAAAGCCACATCTCCTTGCTGGTCTTTGTTTGGTTTTAGCAGCCTTTTCCTGGGCTAATTTTCCAGTGTTCTGTAATGGAAGGTACGAAGCCTTTCCACTAGGCAGAAGAACGTCGAAACAGAAAGCACAATGCTCCATAGGGTTTAGTAAGAGCTGGTGTAGGCCTTCAATCCCCAAGCAGGTTGTATGGTAATACTGTTATCATGTTAGGAGCCTGAGACTGCAGACCTGTATGCCTGTAGTGGGATGGTTTTCCCGCTGTGGAGGGGAAGGGGCTAAAAAGGGCCTGGAAGTGGCAGCCAGTGGGCTGAAAGCAGCCGAAGGCCAATCAGGAACCAGCAGCTGGGCATGTAAGGGAGCTGTAGGGACAGGCTCCATTAGTCTGGATCAGGGAGCTCATGGAAGAGGTTTGTCCTCCTGACTGGCTGGCTGAAGGAGCCAGGATCCCCAGGGAGCTCAGCGTGTGCCACTGGGAGCTGTTTGGAGCTGGGGTCCTGAAGGCATGGATGGCAGCAGAGGTACCAGAGAGGTAGTCCAGAGAGGAAGGGGCTGGTGTGGAACAAGTGGCTATAAAGGTCTGGGAGATACGCCAAAAGCAGACTAGAGAGGTGTGGCCCAAAGGCGAGGGTCTGCATGAGATTGGGGGAGCTGTGGGGAAAGCCGTCCAGCAAACACAGACAGAGAGAGTGACTGGAGGGAGGTGGCATCATTGATGCTGAGGTCACACTACTTAGGGTCCCTGGACTGGGGCCCAGAGAAGTGGGCAGGCCCAGGTCCCTCCCTGCTTCCCTACTCATGGCCAATGGTTTATAAAAGAGTGGCTGAGCAATGCCAGTGGGAGTTATCCCTGGAAGGCGGGGTTGTGCAGTAGACTCAGTTGGAAGGCTGAGGTCCTGGTGCTGAGGACAGATGAAGTGCAGACCACCTGATGGGGGATCTCTTGAGTGATTCGCCAGAACACAAGCAGGAAGTGCTCGTCAGGTGGGTCATGTGCTATCAGTTTTCTACAATGCCCCATAATCTCTGAGTTCATTGGGACTGTCTGCATGTTCACATGTTCCAAGATCAGTATTACAATCTTTAAGTGGGGCTGGAAGCATTCGGTCCAATGCTATGACACGGCCAAGAAGCATCTAGCCCAAATCCAAGGAGGTAGTGGACAGTGCTGTAGAGTTTACCTTTGCACTCCCTTGATGCTGGCTGCCGTGCATGGAGGCAGGCTGAGGGCTGATCTAGCCTGTTCTGGCTTTTAATAGATGACTTCAAGGAAAGAAGAGTGAGGGGGGATTTGATGGCAACCTTTACCTACCTTAAAGGGGTTTCCAGGGAGGATGGAGCTAGGCTGTTCTCAGTGGTAGTAGATGATGCAACTAGGAGCAGTGGTCTCAGGTTTACAATAGGGGAAATCTAGGTTAAATATTAGGGAAAACCTTTTTCACTAGAAGGCTAGTGAAGCACTGGTTTGGGTTTCCTAGGGAGGTGGTGGAATCTCCATCCTCAGAGGCTTTTAAGGTGTGGCTTGACAAAGCGCTGGCTGGGATGATTTAGTTGAGGGTATTACTGCTTTGAGCACAGGCAGATTAGTGGTGAGCTGTACAGAGGGGGGCCAGCCGAGGGGTGCGGGCTGCACAGCTGGGACAACCGTGCAGGGCCTGGCTAAGAGGGGGGCCAGCAAAGCGTGGGCAGGCCAAAGGGCAGGGTAGGAGGAGGGGGGCAGCTGAGAAGCCCTATGCACACCCTCCCTCCCACTCCTCTTAACCCTCCTCCACCTCCAGCACTTAGCTTTGCTGGAGGGGGGGGCAGAAGATTTACTACCTTGCCCCACCCTGGGCTACATGCCTGGGTGGAGCAGGGCAGGGAATTCAAAATAGGCTCACTGGCCCCAGCCTGGCAGCCCTTGGTGCCCCTTAATGTTTGGTGCCTAGGTGAGTGCCAAAGTCACCGCTATGGTAGGACTGGCCCTGCTGTCCAGCCAGCTTTTGACCAAAGGGGGAAATAAAACATCTGCTTCTTCATGTCTCTTGTTTCCTGGAAGGAACTCCAAACCCCAGCCCTCTGTGGGCTATTGCTGAAGGAAAAATGGCTGCAAAGAAAATGTGTAAAAGGTAGGTGCTGACATTTTATTTTCATCATCATATTTCATAAGCAGTCCACCCACTCAGAAAAGGAAGTTCTAGTGTTCTGGCTTCCATGCTGTTGAGTAAGCTGCCAGATCAGACCTGCAGGGTCAATCCTGATTAATTGGAAGTAACCTATTCAGTTACTCAGGATATTTGTGCCATCTAGAAAAAGATTTTGCACCACCCCGGGATAGAATTTGCAATTACTACTTTTGTTTTTATTGAAACCAATAGTATTTTACTAAACTTTTAACCTAGTCAGGCCCAAATCCTGCAAGGACTTACATATACACACAACTGTATGTATTCCACGCAGACCTATGGAGTTCCTTGGGATCATTCACAGCCTGAACACTTAAAAATATAAGTATGTCTTTGCAGGATCAGGGCATTCGATTGTAGGCTCTTTTGGGCAGACACCGCTCTTTTGTTGTTGTAAAGAGCCTAATACAATCGTGATGGGTGCCCTACAATCCACATGCCACTAACATTAACCTCATGGCAAGACAAGCCTGAGTTTTTGCCTATAGTAATATTGTGTCAGAGTGACTTTCTGTTAGATTCTGTTCTGTCTTACTCAGAGTAAGATGTATTTAAAACGTAATCAAAATTACAATAGAAAAGCTTTTACCATAGGCCAGTATTAGAAACAAGTAAAAAGTAAAGAGATATTTAGATAACAAAGCTCAAGAGCATCTGCCAGCAGAAAACGATTAGGCTGTGGTAATATCTCGTGTTAAAGATGCAATGAGATGTCTCTCCTCCCCCGCCAAAAACAATATCTGGCATGCACGGCATTCATTTTGCAATTTGCCTGAAGAAAGACAGTTCTCCAATTGCAGTTTCAGTGCTGGCTGATACAATGAGATATTGATGCTTTGTCATTTCAGCCCCTTTCTGTGCACTGGTGAAGGATCTCTCCTCTGCTGTGACGTCTACAAAAAGCCATAATGATGGTTAGGCCTCCCTTGTGCTGAGATCAAAGCCAATCATGCAGACTAATATTGTCTTATTGTACCCTGTGTCCATTTGCACCAGCTGCCCCCTATCTGTTGTCTCTTGTCATAGGCTGTGTTCACACAGCACGCTTATTTCGAAACAATAGAGGTTGTTTTGAAATCGGAGTTAGGCTGTTCACACGATGCACGGCTGTTTCGAAACAACGGGTTCCATTGTTTCGAAACAACGGCGTTGTTTCGAAACAAGTTAAACCCCATGCGGGGATGAAACAATGTTGTTTTGAAACAAGTTGTTTTGAAACAATGCTGTGCAGACACGTTGTTTCAAAACAACAGTGACTTGTTTCAAAATAACTGTTGCCTGAACATGCTATTTCGATTCCTGCTTTTTTCCTTATTTCGAATTAACATTTTGTTAATTTGAAATAAGTTATTTCGAAATAAGGCTTTATTTTGATACAAGTTGTTTCGAAACAACTGTATCGAAATAACCCCCTGTGTGTGAACACAGCCATAGACAGTAAACTCTTTGGGGCAAAGGACCTGTGTTTGTACAGTGCCTGACACAATGGTGTCCAGGTCCATCCCTAGGGCTTCCAAGTGCTATGATAATATGAGTAATAATGGAAAAGTATAGAGGCTAGATCCTCAGTTGGTGTAAATCAGTATAACTCCATGGATTGCAACAACTCACTTCAAGAAACAAAGTAAATGGAGCTGCACCTTTACACCAACTGAGGATCTAGCTCCTATATTTTAAGAAGCTGATTTTTTTCTCTCCCTCATTTTATTTCCAATGCTTGGGAATATTTGCACAATATGAAGGGAGACACAAACCATAGCACTGTCAGAGAACATGACCACCTTTATTTCCCCATTTTGTAAGTGAGAAGGGAAACAGTCCTCCTTGTACGGTATCTCTAACAATGCTCTTTGACAGATGAGCTGTGACCTACTTTGCATGAAAGCCAGATGTTTACATTTATGAATGGGGCTACATTTCCATAAGTCTAAGCGAAGAGTTACTTAACGCTCCATCTATGTGGTCTCTTGGGCCAAGAGCTGAATTTCATGTAAAAATACTGTTTGTGGTTTAATGCAAGAAGCTTAAAAGGCAAAGAAAACATGGCAGAACGCTATTCATTTTTAAATGCCATCTCCAATAACGAAGAAGAGAAATGCTTTTATAACAAGCTGCATAGTTCTTGCAGTTTAAAGATAATTGCTACCTGTCATCTTTTTACAAGGTCAAGATTTTACAGTCCTTCAGCTGCATGTCAGAAATTTTATCATATCAGGCTTTCCCACTTTCCAGGTAGCAATGTAATCCAGGGTCAAGAAATAGAACTTGCACTAATTTATCCTACTGGATTTATTTCTTACCTGATACTATCCCAGTGAGCCTCTTTTATAGTCCAAATGAAAAACCCATCCATCTTGGAGCTGTAGTCCCACACCTAAGATTGCACTGTTTTGTGGCTCAGTTTCCCTGTTTTTAGAATGGGGATAATATATACTTCCCATACTGAGGGGTTGTGATCTCTCTTGGAGACAAACAGGGAGGGACAGTTTGCCCACTGCTGGGCAGAGCCAGAGCCATCTGTCTCATGGGAAGCAAGGGTTCGGAGCAGGAAGTATAAAAGGCGAGCCCTAGAGCTCTGTCTGGGCTGAGCTGCTGGCGGAGGACACCTCTCTTCTCCCCTCTGGAGCCACGGCCTGACCACTGTGCTGTGGAGGAGCGACCTGCAGCCCCAAGGAACTGCCAGAGCTGCCTGCTGCTGGTGACCTAGAGAAGCTGCCTACACCTGAGAAGAGATCTGGCCTCGGTGCAACCTGAAGGAGCTTCTGTCTGCTGATCATGAAGCGTTTCCCGGACCTGCCACCCATTGATGACGTAGATGGGCTGTGTAACCTGCCCCAGCTGGAGTGCCCTGAGGAGGCTGAAGGTGACCTAGACCAGTCTCAACCTTTAGTGGACCAGGAAACCCCTAAAAGTATCCTTTACTGTATGTGGAACGTCTGATGAAAACTTCACACTGGGAGCTCGGCTTCAGCTGATCAACTTGGGGGCACCCAGTGTTGTGAGGCACCTCGCTACCGCCAGCTCTTAGCAGGGCTTTCCCTAGTGGGGTGTGGGGCCCGGGGCCAATCGGCCCGTGGGGGGCACCCCTGTGCTGGGCAGGTGAGGTGGGCTGGGCCCACACTCCTGCCTCCCCCCGAGCCAGCCGCTCTGCCCCCAGGGCTGGAGCAGGCTGGTCCGGAGGCTGGGCTCTGCTCTCCCGCCCTGCCTCTGGGCTGGCCCTCCGTGTCCCCGGGGCAGAACAGCCGGCCCAGGGGAGGGGTGAGAGAGCAGAGCCCGTTTTCTGGGCTGCCTCGCTCTGCCCCTGGGCCGGTTGTTCCCTGTAAACACCTCCAGAAGTTGGCAAAGGACCCATACCTCCCTTCACAGCAGGTTAGTCAGTTTATTGCACTTTCTTCTGAAGTTTCCAGCAGCAGTCAGAGACCAGGTTAAACTGATCACTACTCTGAGCAACTGTGGCGAAGCCAGGCGTCTCCTGGTCTCTCTGGTACAGCTACGCTGCATCTGGAAGTGAGTTCAACAGCCAGGGTCCACCTGACGGCAGTGGGGCTCATTGCAGGAGCAGTGTAGATGTTGTGGCGCTCACATCATAGCCACACCTACACGGTTAGCATGAGCCCCACCAGTGCAAGGCTGGAAGACTTGCTCCCAGACTCAGTGAGACGCTGCGGGGCCGGCAAAGAGACAAAGCAGCTATGTGTGATTATCTTCAGTGACAGAGCCTGGTCTCGCCAGAAGCTACCTCCTCATCAGGATGCCTTTCTCCTCATCCCATCACCATGGAGCAGGTGGCGGGATGGTGATGGGCACTAGAGAGATGCCGCTTATGGAGCCGTGAGCCACTGACACTTTAAGTCCTTTACAGTGTGGTGAAGTCACAGTAAGCAAAGGAAGGTCCTGTGTGACTATGAAATTAATGTCATATATTAAGAGGGAACAAATCTACAGCTTGCCCTGGCTCCTGTGATGCCTGCCTGGCTGGCCCTGACTTCGCATAGGCCCCAATACAGCCAGAAAGGCGACTGGCTGCTGGGCAGGGCTAGCCCCTGAAAGAGTAAAGGGCTGAGAACCAAACTCTCATGGCAACAGCAGAGCTCTGGTACTGAAGCTCCAGCCTTGCATCCCACAGCTACCCCCACACTCTTCATCCTATGGCGCCGCGTGCCTTCGATCTCTGGGGCGTCCTCTCAAACAAATGGTCTAATTTTTCTTGTGGTTTCACTAGTTTATGCCAGAAAAATACCATTCACTTTCCTGAGGCTCCCCGTAATAAAGACTAGTCTAGCAAAACTGGCAGGAGAATCAGGCCCTTGGTGTTTTGAAACTGCTGGAATAGCCTGGTAAAACGTAACTGCCATAGTGGGTTCGTCTAGCCTAGCATCCTGTCTTAGTTAGTGGCCAATGGCAGGTGCTCCAGAGAGAATGACTGAACATGTAATCAATCAAATGACCCATCCCATCACCCATTGCCAGCTTCCTGCTAACAACAATCAAACACTATCTGTATAATCTCCGTATACATGTAAATGGGAATCTTTCTGGCCACTAATCCAGGGGTATTTTCCATAAATGCCTGTTTCATTTCCTCATTCTGCAGTCCACTTCATAAGAGATCACACACTCCCAGCTCCCAAACACAACTCTGTATCTTTCATTCTGCTGACTATCAGGAATGAGTCCATGGCTATTCATGTGAGAACGCCTGGCATTTTGGAAATCTCAATGGCTCATCAATTATTTGTTCATCCATTAAGAACGGTAAATATGGACATCTGCACATGGTGGCGCTATTGCTCCATATCTGGCAGAAGCTGCAACCTCCTGAACACTGTGAGGTGAAGTCAAAGCAATTAAAGGATCTGGGGAACATTCTGTAAAGAAATATCATTGTCACTTAAATCTCAGGATTTTACATTGCAAATGAATTAATACACAACAGAGGGGAGAATTTTACTTTTGTTTCTAGCTAGGTGTTACAAACTGGAAGACTTCTAATCAAACACTTATTTCAAACCACTTGTGCACCATATTTGGTGTGTCAAAGCAAGGAACAGGTAGCTGTGAACTCCAGATTCAGCTAAGTACTGTCCTTCTACAGTGATGGATGCAGTTCAGATCCAAACTTTCCAAAGGTCAGGGTGTTGAATTTAATTGTTCAGCTTTGGTTCATCCTAGAGGCAAATTAAAGTTGCAAACTGGAGTGCAGACCCATATATCCAAAGTTCTGGTTCAGGCTCATCCACCTCTAGCAGGAAAGGAAAAACACAGCCAGTCATCTTAAATTTTAGGCTGACATTTTTTAAAGTGACTAGTGATTTGGGTGCCTCAGTTTCTGGCTGCCCATCTTCACATTCAAGTGGCTTGATTTTTCAGAAAAAGCTGAATACTCATCCTCTGAAAATCAGGCTCCTGTTAAGGTGTCTCAAATTGGGCACCCAAAAAATTGTAGCACCCCAAATCACTGGTCATTTTTTATAATCTTGACTCAGTTATTTAAAGTATTTGATTTTGTAGCATGATCCAGTGATAGAAACAAGGATTCCTGACACACTCTCTGTGCAACTGGAGCAAAAGTTTTTAGCCTCAGCTCCTCTATCTGTAAATGGGGAATAAGAATATTTATGTAATTAGTTAATCCTCACAAACAGCATCAATTACTATTAATCAGATGTTGCTTGTAGCTGGACAGGTAAGCAATTGCTGTTCAGTGCTATGAGTGCTTCTGATCTATTTATTATTTATACTATGAAGAGCAGAGTGGAAAAAATCCAAATTTTCTTCCTGTTAGAAATTTGGATCTTTCAATATTTGTCTGCAAGTTAAGAATTTATTTTCATGGAATGAAAAATTTTAAAAAAGTGAACAAATTAGCTGCACAAGTGAAGCTGGGCTGTAGTATCAGCTTTAAGAACCTGATCCAAAGCCCATGGAAGTCAGTGGCAAAACTCCCACTGACTTCCATGGGCTTTGAATTAGTGTCTAAAGACAGGGGCTGATATTCCAGGGGAAGAGAGATTGCAGTGGATGGTAGTTCAAAGACAGGGAACCCAGTTAGGAGTTGGGGAGGGGAAGTCTTCAAGGAGCAGATTGTCCAAGGGCTTTTCTGCGGTGCTCATCACTGATTGGGTGAACGCCTCATGTAATGTATGTTCATGCTTTTTTTTTTTTTATACGCACCCATGTGAAAGAGGGAAGCAGTGCTCGATTTTTACAGGGGGAAACAGTTACAGAGAAATTAAGGGGAGGGCTAGACTAGAAAACTTTGCCAGTTTAATTACACTGCTACAGTTAAAGACAGCTGAATGCAGCTAGAGTAAATGCTTCCAAGTTCCAAAGGGGCAGCCACGGTAGTCTAGTTCAGTAAAACAAACAAGGAGTCCCGTGGCACTTAAAGACTGACAAATTTATTTATCACATGAGTTTTTGTGGGAGAAAATCCCACTTTGTCAGACACTTTTCTCCCATGAAAGCTCATGCGATAAATAAATTTGTTAGTCTTTAAGCGTCACAGGATGCCTTGTTTGTTTTAGAGTAAAAGCTGTTAGTGTTGTACAAAACTGTTGGCACTGGTATGGTATTTGGAGTCTGGGAAGCAGAGTAATCTATACAGATAATAAGACACAGTAATCTTAAGGTGCCACGGGACTCCTTGTTTGTTTTGCTGAAACAGATTAACATGGCTACCCCGCTGTAAAATATTATAATTTTGTCTTTTGCTGGCATAACTACCTCAGCTATATCAGTTAGGGGAGTTGGTTTTGTTGGGCTAGCAGGAAAAAAGATTTCAGGGCAGACAAAGCCCCAGTAACTTCTTTGGGTATGTCTACACCACAGCAGGGAGTGAACCTCCCAGCTCAGGGGGCAGGGATAGACTCGTGCAATCAAGAAAGTCCAGCGGCAGGCAAAGAAAATGATCAGGGCATGGAGTACATGACTTATGAGAAGAGGCTGAGGGAACTGGGCTCCTTTAGTCTGCAGAAGAGAGAAAGAGGGGTGTATGTGATGTGAACGCAGCCATCAACTACCTGAAAGGAGATTCCAGGGACAATGTAGCTAGGCTGTTCTCGCTGGTAGTAGGTGAAAGAACAAGGAGCTGTGGTCCCAGGTTGCAGTTGGGGAAGTCTAGGTTAGATATTAGAAAAGCATTGTCACTAGGAGGATGGTGACGTCCTGGAATGAGTTACATTGGGGGGCCATGCAATCTCCATGCTTACAGGGTTTTAAGGCTTAACTTGGGAAAGCCCTGACTGGGATGATTTAGTTGGGTTGGTCCTGTTTTGAGCAGAGGTTTGGACTAGATGACCTCCCGCGGTCCCTTCCAATCTTAAGCTTCTGTGAGTCTAATGGGGCTCAAGTCTGCATGCAGAAAATATTAATATGGACAATGTAATTCAGATGGGAGCTTGGGCTTTTAAGCTCACCTGGCATCCTATGCTTGAGAACCCAGGCTCCAGCCCAAACCACAATATTTACTCTTATGTTTTAGTCCTCTAGCATGCGTCCATCTACCGAAGCTGAGACTTGCTGACACTGCAGTGCAGATGGACCCTTCTAGGTCATACAGGAAATCCAAGCAGAGCAGGGAACAAAGGTGAGAAACCTCGAATCATAGTTCAGAGCCATACCCACCACAAGACCATCCTTAAACCCCCACCCATGTACTTGATTGCCTGACGTTCCCCTGACCTCACCCCTATGTGGCAAAGCCCTGGAAAACCCTTCCAACCCAACTGTCAGAAATTCCCACCCCGTTTCTTTTCTTTCTTTGCTCAGCCAATGATGCTCCCTCTGCCTGTGAATCTTGACAACATCACAAAATATATTTGGCTCCAGTGCTGGAGATTCTGGACATATCCAGCCAGGACAATCATTAAAGGGAAATGTGAAGCCTTCATTTTGAGACTGAATCCCTTCTTCCTCAGGTTTGGTGATCCATGCTGATTTAGGAATGTCACCCTTCAATTTCACAGAATCAGAAAAACTGGAAAGGACCATGAGAGGTCATGGAGTCCAGTCCCCTGCACTCATGGAAGGACCAAGTACCCTCATAAGTTTAAGTTTCCTTGACTTTGCTGCTTTTCACCAGGCCCATTAAAAGTGTAATTCCTGTGACAGGTTCTGGCTGAAGGAAATTTCTACTGCAAGAGAAACACCAAAGTGTTTTTACATGTTTTGCCAGTGTACCAAACCATCTAACAAAATACTGCATAAAAATAAATCAGTTAGTGCTACTATGAAGGAGACTGCTCTATTCCTGCCCATTCAGTGGTTTTGGAATAATTTTTATAGTGGAGGGCACTGAAGCCATTGAACAAAACCTAAACCCTGTATATGGTGGAAACCACATCAAGAAAAGAGATACTGCTGTACTCCCAGAACCTTTGTGCCAACTTATTGCTGCCACAGGACCCAGACTTTCCATTTCATGGGAAATTTGACAATTTCCTTTTTTCCCCCTTACCATTCTTAAATGGAATGAGCACACAGAAACTTGAAATTTTCTACTAGGTGAAATTGCTAAAATTATTTCCATTTTATTGAAATGAAACAAATCTCATTGTTATGATTCCAGCCTATTAAAGGTTTTAAAAAAGGTTTTCACATTAAAACCAATGAATTTTATTACAAGAAGTCATTTCAAAATGGAAAAAACCCAAAATGTCAGAATAGAACATTGTGACATTATCAAAATGCTTTCTTCTGGGTTTTACTTTAAATAAATCAACTTGTTATTTTTCAGTTTTAGTGCCAGATGTGCACTGGGGCTGTCACAGATGAGAGGAAGAGTAAGTGTCCTTAAGATCTCATTAAAATCCCATTCCAATGGCCATTGAACCCAAGGGAAAATGATGTGTAGACAAGAGCTGAAAGATGGAATGCAACAAAAAGGCAGTGATGTGTCTTGCTTGTGTCACAGGTCCCTTCCCCCTCATCTATTTCTTACCAGATCTTTTCACTTTGTCTAGACTAGGAAAAGTCATCCTATGTAGGTTGGGCTTAGCTAATATGCCAGTTAACCTGAGGGTGACCAGATGATCTGATTTTATAGAGACTACTACAATATGTGGGGCTTTTTAGGAGGCCAATTACCTCCCCTACCCCATCCTAATTTTTCACACTTGCTAGATATTCAACCTAGTTAAACTTGACCTAAATTTGACCTTATTCTTAGCATAGATATGGGTTTAATGTTATGTGGTCAAGTTGTAGCTTATGCTAAGTTGAGTTAAAGGTGCTTTCCTAGTGTGTAGATGCAGGGTGAGAGGCACATGGTAGGTAATCCCAGCCTAATGTAGACCACTTCTCCTATTCCAGCACAAGCTGGTGGGCTGGACTATTTCATGCCTTTTGGAGAAGCTCTTGTAACACTTGCTTAGATAAATCAAAGCATTTACTGGGACGTTATCAGTCAAGTACTCACAGGTTCCAAACTCTGCAAAGCACTGCATTTCTTCTCCGGCAGGTGTGCCTTTGTCACCCTGAAGTCACCACTACCACTTGTAATACTCCCTGATAAAAATCAAAGGATGTTTTGGAACACTGCCAATCGCTCCAGCAGACACCAGTGGTGTTGGGACAATTTGAGTGTGGAGAGGCATTGATCAAAACGGCTGTAGCAGGGCAGTTGTCCCGCTCCAGTGTGCTTGAAGTTAAAAGGGGCCTGACAGTGGCAACCAATAGACTGCTAAGAGCTGGGAGCCAATCAGAGAGCAGGCACACAGTATAAAGGGGAGCAGCAGGGTTCACAAGAGCAGTCTGCCTGAGAGACTGAAAGGAGAAGGTCCCTTCCTAGTTCATTGGTTCCCAACCTTTTCTCTGCCACGGCACATCTCGATACCTTCAAATTTTTCGAGGCACACCACTATTAAAAAACTTATGAATATTCAAATTCACTCTGACTTATGAATATTCACGAACCATGGCACACTGGTTGGGAAATGCTGCTATGTGGGATAGTAGGGACAGCAGAGCAGGCGTGGCAAAACACAGGAGGTCAGGAGTCATGTGCAGTGCAGGAGAGAGTGTGGGGAGCACAGCAGCGCAAGGGTGGCAAAAGAGGACAAAGGCAGCCATATGGGGAACAACACAAGGGTGGCAAGAGAGGAGAGGGGAAGGGAGAACAGCCTTTTTGGTAACAAGGCACACTTCAGTGAGACAAAAAAATTCCAAGGCAACCCACTTTTTTCAGCTGAATTGATTGGTCATAAATGTCACATTTACTATGGTCACAGTCTTACTAGAGAGGTACATAGCATACAAGCTAATGAAGGATCAAATCCTTAATGTTTCAAATCCACTGAAGAAAGAATATACCATCACAGATACATTTTCAAAATCTCAACTATTTCTAACTATTCATGGCCCTAAATCTGTTCCACATGCAGCCCTCTTTTATTTTCCTCCCATTCTGTAAGTTCCCCCCTCTTCAAAGCATCTGACAAAGTGGGATTTTTTCCCACAAAAGCTCATGTGATAAATAAATTTGTTAGTCTTTAAGTGCCACTGGACTCCTTGCTTCTTTTGCCATAGCCCAGGACAAGATCGAACTGCAGTCTCAGGATGTATGTGGCTGCAGCTTGGGTACCTCATTAGCTCTCAGGAGTCAGACAGATCACAGGTGTACAGTACTTACCACACAGACATCAAGGATGCCTGGTTAACTGCCCTAACAACCTCATCACACAGGCAGCTCAGCATTAGGGGCAGGAAGGGACCAACGGCAGGAACTCACAGCCAGGGAGCCTGCCTGGGGCTGGAGGCTAAATGGCACTGGCCCCAGCAAGAGGGGACATGCTCTGCACACACCTCTCTGGCCAGTAGGGGTGGGACCTCCCCAGGCCAGGTGCTGTGAAAGGAAAGAAGGGAGGGGAGGAAAGGGATGGTCAGGCTTGCTCCCAGCCACTGCAGCCCCCTAAGCTGGCAGGCAAACGCTTTGGGCTGGGCATTCTCATGCCTCTGTCTATTTTTAGACTGCTGCCCTGGTGTCCAGCAAAAAGCTGAACAAAACTGGCTTTTTTTTGAAATGCCTGGAGGATGGAGGACAGCAGGGCAAAAAGAAGGACATGTCCTTTTGACGTCTGGTAACTCCACCCATGCACAGGGTTACCAGATGTCAGGCAAAATGAGGACATGTCCTTTTTCCCTTCATGTCCTCCATCTGGCAGACATAGTAAAAATACATGATTTTGTCTGGCTTTTTACTCACAGGGGTTAAAGTATGCTGGAATGCCCCGGAACACCTAATTTTTAGGGGGAAACATCCCAGGGCCCCCTAAAGACAGAAGAATATTACATTAAAGCTACTTTTTCTCCATGTGTTCTCCAACATCCTCCTTTCCATGCTTTGGTATCTGGTAACCCTATCCTTGCAGCCTCCAGCCATGGCGGAGGAAGGATCCCCTCCGGGCAGCCTCCAGCTGCAGTGGGGGATGAAATCCTCCTTGCAGTGGGCAGAACCAGCAGGGGTGATTGCTTCCCTGCAGTGGCTGGAGGCTGTAGGGGGAGATTGCCTCAGTGATGGCTTCCCGCAGCTCCCATTGCAATTGGTGCCAGCGGCAAAGCCCCTTTCACGGGCTGTAGTTACAGCCCTGGATTAGCAGCGCTTACAGCCAGCGGCGCAAAGCTGCCCCTTTAATACTGCCGCTCTATTGAGCTGCTTGGGGCTGAGGGGGCTGTTGTGGCTCCCACTCAAACTCTGCTCTCCTCTCGCAGCACACTGAAGCAGTTGCTGCGGCACACCAGTGTGCCGCGGCACACTGGTTGGGAACCACCGCCCTAGTTGACTGTAGGCAGGTGTCAGTACTGCAGAGCACGCTGAGCGTCAGGCACCCAGGGAGCTGACCAGCACTGAGTATCCTGAAAGGAGCAGACTGGAGCAGTGGCTGGGGCAGTTGTCTGGAGGTGGGGAGCCAGAAGTGGATGGTGGCTGGACTCTGACAGGGTGAGGAACTGCAGGTGACTCGGGGCTGTGGGTCAAGTGGCCCAGGGAATTGACTGTTGTGGAGTGACTGAAGGGAGGTGGAAGGCCTCAGTGGAAGCACTTATGTCCTTGGACCAGGGCCTGGAGAAGTGGCCAGGCTTGGCTCCCTCCCTGCTCCCTCAGTGTGCCAGGAGTGGCACAAGTCTGCTGGCCATTGACTCTTAATTAGTGGCCAGGACAAAAGCAAAGTGGGATTATACCCTGGAAGGGGTGGATTTCAAAAGGGCTTAGCTGGAGGGCTAAGATGCAAGAGCAAGACACAGGACTAGAGTTCAACGTGACAAGAAGTGGAGCCCTGGACTCCTGTAGGGAGACTGCTTGAGAATTCCCTAATGCCACCACCAGGAGGTGCCCTACTGGTGGATCGAGTGCTGCCAACTATATATAACTGCAAACCCAGTATTTGATGGAAACCACTTTAAACCATGGGGTGCTGCTGCACCCCTGACATTGCTCATTCCAGCACTCCTGGCACACACAAACAGGACTTAATTTTCTTCCTAATACCCCAAATCCAGGCCACACACAGTAGCAAAACAAGAGCTGAATACTGATCGAAAGATACAGCACTATCTAGTGGTGGAGGTGCTGTCTGCCCTGAGGCTTAATCTGCACCCTTTCCTCTGTACACCATTTTGTAACACCACATCCCAGGCTATGTTGTTGCCAGTGAGAGCTGAACATGCAACAGCTGAACTTGAGCTAACTCCCCATCAATCCCATCTATGGCCAAGCCACCATGACCATGGGATGGGACACCACACTGAGTCACTGTGAGTTATACTCTCCCTTTGAATGTGGGTGCTTGTCTTCAACTTCAGAGGACCACTGAGTTCATTTTCCTATAAGAGTGCCTGGCTGTGTGGCACAGGAGGAAAACCCAGGGTTTGGAAGCTGCATGAAAGAAAGCTCAGAAATAAGTGGAACCAGATGCTTTTCTCTCACTCTTGAACAACAAATGGATAGTTAAACAAATAGATGTTTAAAGTGTCACTAATGGGGAGGGTTTATTTCACCAGGCTAGCCCTCGGTCTGCATTGCCAGCTGTGGATCAATTGTCTTAGAAAGAGCATTTTTACAGATAAATGCTGTGAAAATTTCAGATAAAAGCAATTCTTTCTTGGTCTTCAAAAGACCAATCAAAGCAGATCACTGGAAAATTACCCACATGGAGTGTCTTTATAGATCAGAGATTTAGGCTATGTCTACACTACAAATTATTTTAGTAGAACTTGTAATAATCCACCCCTGCCTCCCCGATGACACAAACCTATAGTTAGCTAAATATCAGTGTGGACAATACTATGTTGGTGGGATAGGTAGGAGTTATTAAGGTGATGGGAGAGCTGAGCTATTGTGGGAATTTCTCCCATGAAAGTTCATGCAAAAAATAAATTTATTGTTTAAGTGCCACAGGATTCCTTGTTTGTTTGTTTTACTGAACTAACACGGTGACCCCTTTGGATATAGGGTAGACATAGCCTCAGTAAGGTGAGGGAATGAAAGAAATATAGGCTGAAAGCTGACTCATTTATCTGGCTTGACAAAGGGGCTGTGCCGGGGAAGAGGGCTGTTAATGGCTAGGCAGGTGGACTATATAGTCCCACTTGTGCTGTTTGATATTAGCTGTGTCTAATAGTGTTTATAATTCTAGATTTCTGTGGGACAAACCAACTCCACCTGGGAAGAGGTCAAAATATGAACCTTGGTGCAACTCCCACACACATCATTGTTCAGGTAGTGACATTTTTTTTCCAGAGGTTTGGGGATTCACGGCCTAATTCAGCAAAGCACTGAGCTCCACCTATGAAGTACAAAGTACCCTCATGTCATTGGGAGTGGAGGTTGCTCATTATTTTTCACAGGAAATTGAGTACTGTGTTGGTTCAGGTCCCCAACAGTTCTGCCTTTGTCTCTTATAATAATTTAATAAGGAGAAAAATTGTAATAGGAGCCCTTTAGGGAAACCCTGTACCGCACCAACGCAATGCGAGGCTGTGGGCCGGCTTCTCAGTTACTCCATTCTTGGGATCGGCAGGTAAGCAAAGGTAACTATCAGCCACTTTGGGCCTCCTAGTTTTAGGGTTGTGTAAGGATCTACCCAGCCATGGGGATGGCTCTCATTTACCCTGTTTAGCCCTATGGTCCAGGGGTCACCAAAAACAGAAGCGGTGCAAGGCCCTTTGACTACACACAATCTATCCCCTCTGCTGGAGGCCAAGACTACTGCTCAGCACTGTCTGGGGAAACTCCTTCCACAGAACAGACATTTACAGGAGGTTGTTGCCATCCAATTTAAGGCTGCTTTCTGCTGCCAGAGGGACACAAAGGAGTGGTGGTGAAACAGAACTGGACTCTTGTCTTTTCAGAAATCATGATGGCAGGTGCTGCTCTTCACTCAGCCCCAGTTCTGCATCCCACAGTGGAAAACAGAGGAAACGACTCCTTTCTGGGATGGAGAAGGGCTCCCCTCTTGCCCCTCCAGGTCTCACTACGGGATTTTACAGAGCTCTCCTCTGACCTTGCTGCTATTTGGATGCTAATTGTTTTCATCTCACAAGCCACCTTTGGGTCCTGGCAGTAAATCTGGAAGCATCTGCTCCAAATTATCCTGGATTATAGGAATTAAAGGCCCCAATTAGAGGCTGGGGGTCCTGGAAGTGTAAATCTGTTTAATCTAAATCCAGTGGAGGAAGGGGCTGTTTCCCCTTCCCAAAGGGCACAGGAGTAGTTTCCTCTGGCTTTGTCTTCTGAATCAGCACCATTTCCTTATCTCATTTGAAGTGATATACAGAACAGATGCTACAGACAGGGTACTGCGAGTGAGACACACACACTACTGGGGTTTAGTATCTGGGATTTCCATCAGCCCCTTGGATATTGGAGGTCTGACCTTATTTTCTATCCCTATAAAATGTCTGTCAATAGAAAATTAGAGGAATGGGGGAAAAGAGAAAAAGCAAAATTCATGGGTTCATGCTACCACAGCAGGCTTGAAATCCAGAGATGAAAATAGGCAGAGTGGCTGAGAACAGCTGGGGTGGAACAGAATGATCAAGGTTTCATTATTATCGGTATGTGACTGTTATAGTGGAAGAAAGTCATTAATAGAAGGGCAATTCTCCATTAAACACAACCATCTACCTGACCTTTGGTAAAACAAGTTGGCTGCCACCTTGTGTGATGCCAGAGACTCCCAGAGCTAAAAGCATGAGAGGACTGAGCTGAGGAACTGGGCTTTGTACAGACTTCTATGCTCTGGGGGTCAGGCACAAAGGGGGACCTGTAACCCACTAACTGGTGGGTACAAAAATGGTTTAAGACAATGAACAGGCCTGGGTTTCTTAACCTACATTGTAGAAATATCATCACAGGAGGCTACCACTAGTTCCAAAGGGGTAGCCAGGTTTGTCTAGTTCAACAAAACAAACAAGGGGTTTGGTGGCTATAGTGCAGGGGTTATTAACTTTTTAGAGACCCCACACCCACTACAGTGATACATGGTAACCCCACATGCCCACCAAAAAAAAAAAAATTAATCTGTCATGATGACTTCACATTTGACGTATTGTTATGCAAAGGAGCACTCAGGATCTTTTCAAGGGGGAAAAGGCAATGTGCCGCATTTATTACAAGGGACAAAATTAATCCCTAGCCTAGCACTACACTTACACACACACACACACATGCCCAAACACACCAGTAGATGTTCTGCAGTTGATAGTTACCAGTCTTGATTGTGGTTTGAGACTGCAGCTTGGGTTCGTGGCTCGTTGCAGCTACCTGGCCAGGGAAGCTGGGCACGAGGGGGGAGCAGGGTCTTCGTTGGGTGCGCACCGATGCTCCTTTCTTCCAGGTCTTGTGCAGAACAGTTCCCCAAAGCCTTGTGATCCCACCCAGTCTTTTATGCAGTTTTGGCTTCAGTGGAAGTCTATGAGTACTGGTGGGTCACGTCACTTCTGTACAACCACTGATTGCTGGACAATAGCAGGCGTGACATTCAGTTTGTTAATAAAAGACCATGAGTGCTGCTGAGTCACACTGCTCCTGTATGACCATTGATTAGTGGACAATAGCAGATGTGACTTTCAGCTTGTTTTTGATGGCTTGGTTAAGTTGTAGTTGTTTTGTTTCTGGGGTGGATCCTTTTCCCACTCTTCAGTCGTTGGATGGACTTCACGCCTCATCAGGATCAACTGGCAGTTTGGAACTGGTTCACACATACATACATACACCCTCCATCCACACCTTGTTTTTATCAGCTAAGATTTTGGTACAAGATGGAGTACAGTGATCAAAATGGAGTTTCATTTACAATATGGAGCATGGCTTAGAAGAATAACATTATTTCGTATATTATGAAGATCAGGTAAGTGTGTGAATACAGCTTCTAGTGATGAAACATATAGGCATGAACTTTCACAACAATGCAAGCTGGGAGTGAGTGGCTCAGGGGCAATGACATGGCTGCTTTCCCCTGTAGATGGTAAAGCAAAAGGTTAGTGGCTTGAGTCCTGTGTTCCTCAACTAACCAATGTGATTGCAAGGAGATGGACCTAACAAAGTAATAAATGGCAAGCATTATACTTATAACAAAGTTACAAATAGTAATTAATTATCAATATACAAAAGAAGTCAAGCTTACACATATAAAGATTAATACAAGTAAAGGAAAGAATCAATTATCAAATCTACACTGGTATATGAAGATTGACATGAATGAAACGCTTAAGGTTATGAATGAATACCATGAATAGGTTAACACAGTTATGAGTGACTTTGCCCATATATTCCTACAGTATATTGGGTAGATGTTCTTTGTTTAAATTATACATTACTCCTCACCCCTTTCCACACCCATAGGGGTGTGGGCACCCCAAGTTAAGAACCCTTGCTATAGTGCCTTATTAGTAGGTTCTGAAGTGAGAACCATCACAACAGGAGCAGGGTTGTAGTAAGACCACTGGTTAGGGGAGGACGGATGTGGCGGTGGACCAGCAGTTGGCATGATTCCACATATACAGGCTGGCTTTCCTTTCTTGTGTCCTCACATTTGGCCATCACTTCAATTTCTCCTCATCAGCAGCTCTTTGGCTAAACCAAAAAACACCTCCAACCTCCATTCCTGCTCCTGGTATCAACCCAGAATACAGTGACCCACCAAACTGGGTGGGTCACTTCACTCCCAGATCTGTCTTCCTGGAGACGTTTAAAAAAAAAAAAAAGAAAAACAACCTGGAAACCCCAAAGCAGAAAGTTACTTCACAGATCTCCCCAGCAGAACCCACCTTCCTGCTAGAGTTCCTATAACAGGGCATACCACTCGCTGTATGTCTAGCACCTCCTCCAGGCCATTCTGGAGATTAGCTCTTGAGGTCAATGCCCCTTCCCACACTCACGCGCCACCTCTCTATCGTCCCAGGAACTGCAACATCCTCTTCTTCACTCAGCCCTTCCAGCTAGGTCACTGAGTGTTACCGCCTTGCAGAGCATGGTCCTTCAGCACTTTGTCACTCCCTCTGTGATCCAGGCTGTCTTCCTAGTCACTGTGCTGCTGGTCTACACCATGCCCTCTGTAGCTGATGGGGAACCTGGGCCCACGCACTACTCCAGGTTCTAGTCTAGGGACCCTACACCCAACAGTTCTGGCTTTCCTCCCTCCGTTCTTACTGTTCCCTCCCTGGACTGATTCCTGCAAGTCCTGGTTTCCCTCCTTGCCTTGGTTATACCAGTTCCAAAATCTCTTCCCAGGGAGTGACTGGCTTTCCCCACAGCAGCCCTTGGCTGTGGCCAGCTTCAGGGTTGTCACTGGCTTGGGGCAGAAGGGGCGCAAGCCCTGAGTGTCTCAGCCAATGCTGTGAGTCCTGCTGAGCCCAGGCTCACAGAGCCTGTACAAACATGGGACCAGCAGCAGAAGCTGGCCCCAGCCTAGCCAGGACGTGAGACTGGCAGCAGCAGGTTGGCTCAGGGCTGCTGGCAGCTTGGGTCTGAGGGCCAGTAGGGGCAGGCTGGTTCAGAGCTGGTGGTGGCTCAGGCCCATGAGCTGGTGTGGCAGGCTGTCCTGGGGCTGGTGAGCCGGATTGGACCTGGGGCTGGCACAGGGGGTGGAGAATACCCCTGACCAGCTTCCTGGTTTTATAGGTCCTTCTTGTTCCTGCTCAGGTGAACCCACTTGTAATCAATTCCCTGCTCCCTGGTTCTTCCTCCGAGTGCAGACTGGAATTAATAGGCCTACCTGGCCAGCTTAGTGATTCAGTGTTGTATGTGTTGGGTAGACACCCCATCACAGTGCCACATCACTCTTTTCTCCATGATTCCTTAGAGAGGCTGAGCAGGTTCCTAGGAGATAGTAGGTCTTCTTCAAAGGTACCCACAAGCCACTCCTGCTCACTCCAGGGCTCCATTTCACTGTATGTCAGTTGGTTGTGATAGAGAGGCAAGCTGGGTGAGGGCATATCTTTTATTGGACCAACCTCTTATGGTGAGAGAGAGAGACAAGCATCTGAGCCACACAGAGTTCTTCTTCAGGTCTGGGAAAGGTATTAGTAGCATTGGAGCTGAATGCAAAGTGAAATAAATTGTTTGTTTAGACTGTTCTGAGGGAATAAGTGGTCACTCTTTCCAATAAACAGTCTAAACACCCATTTGTCTTGCACCTCAGCTTAAGTCTTTGCTAAAGTACTGGCCAGAGCTCTGTTTCTTCAGATACAAAAGCCTTGATGTTTACCTCAGTCTAATGCTCTATAAAACCCTGATCTGTAGGTGTTAAAACTTCCTAGTCAACTTGAAAGACAACATCAAAGTTTCTTAGTAAACTAACCTTCACTGCACATAGGAAATAGTATAAAACATCGTAAATAGCTAGGAATAACAGTTAAACAACAGCTTTTAGTAAATCTACTGATGTTCGTCATGCAGGCTTCCCCTTTTGTGGTTATATATTTAAATTTAACATCCATACTTAAGCACACACGTCGTGCACACATTCATACACCCGTGCCCCTCCCCACCAGATCAGCTCCAATAGAGGATATCTCAGTCTTTGGAATGATCTACACTTGGGCTGGATTTCAGCAGCAATTGAAGGAAGATACACAAAGCACTTAATATACCTTGCATATCTCTCTTCAGCTGCTTTGTGACCTGTGCCTCCTGAGATAACTTTCTCAATGTGCCAAAACCAGGGCAAGGTGCAAACCTGAGGCCAAACACCCCAAACCACTGACAGGTGGTACTTAAACCAGTCTCCCAGTCAGTAACAAAACATGCTTCTGATTCCCCACTCTGGTCATCACCAAGCATAACAAAATAGAAAAAGCCCCCTTTATTGCACATCAGCTACTCTGGTCCCCACCTGGCCACTGGGTCTCTTAAAGAAATAAGATCTCCTGAACCCAAATGGCCAGCCACATCACCCAGAACAATATAGGCTTGGATATTACACAAAATACCACTCTGCCAGCCAATCCTTTAGTAACCACAACTAAAGGTTTAATATAAAAAGAAAACAAACAAAATATGAGAGATGTTAAAGGGTCAAAGTGAATCATATACATACAAGTGCTTTAGAGTCCATAGAAAGCACACCCTTGAAGAATCTGTAGTTTGCAGTTTAGTCCAGTTCCTCTGGTATGCACTCACCACCTGGGTGGGTCGCAATCCTTTGTTCAGTTCCAGAGAGTAGTTCCAGAGGAGGGTGTTGGTTGCAGGTTACAGACAGACTGAAGACTGAAGACAAAATGGAGATGGGACTATTGCCTTTTATCATCTTCTGCTCTTCCATGCTCTCCAAGTCCTTGCCAAATCAAAATGGAGCTGAGTCACATGGTCAGTCTGGGTGACTGGCCAAACAGGTTTCTTTCTCAGCCTACTGCAGCTGGGATACCCCTTAATCAATTGGCCATTAGGATCACAACAGTTTTGCAGACACCCAGTCTGGGATTTCGTGGAGTCAAATAACTTGGAATACAAATAAAATAAATACATTCCTAATATCTATTACAGATATGATACCTATATATAAACTACATAATCATTCCTAGCAGATTACAACCTTTCTATTGATACCAAACATGGCATATCACATATGGATTATTGCAAATATGAAATATTAATATGAAGGATAACCATAAACAGTCCCCCAAACCAGACTGCATCACATGCCTACTTCCCATAGTGTCTTCAGCATGCTGAGTTGGAGGGAAATGCCTTCCCTTTGACTCAATGCTACTCCTTCTGCAGGGGTGGTCTTACAAGATCATCTTCTGATTGGCTGAGTGGGTCTTCACAGTCCTGATCAGTCAATTTGGAAGACTAATCTGATGATGGTGAATTTGCTGCCATCAGTGAAGACTTGCCCTTTGTAATGTGGTTGCAATTGGTGCTATGGGTCACCCAGACTCCACAGAGTTTGAGCAGAATGGCAGAATCTGTCAAAACACTTTCAAACTCAGTCCCCAGGTAAGCAGCATGGGGACCTCCACAGCTAGCAACATTCCAGCCCTTGGGTTAATACATGACCAGCTCTCTCCATTGCTAGTGAGAGAAAACTATAACCTGAATCCAAAGTGGTCCTGTTACTGGATCTGGGCCTCACAGCAAATATATCAGTTGGTCCTGCCTTAATCAGTTGTGCTATCTACAGCGTAATACATCTTCTTCTAACCCTTCCCCATCACAGTTTGATTGGCTCAGCTCTCTAATAGGTACTGGGTGTGACCTGTCAGGTTTGTAGCCTGTAATGAAACTTTTCTATTCACTTTCAAAAGCATACCCAGAATCTGCCACACCCTGTTTCCGGATGACCCTGGACCAGTGCTTCCCAACCTTAATGGCTCAAGGGCCACAGATATCATTTTTACAGCCCTGAAGGCCCCCCCCCCATTTCACCAAAAAAACATTTTGCCACCTTTCTCAGTGATCTCCCATCTCCCTGACTGCAGAAGGGAAACCGCAGGCTTTTCACAGCTCTGCACGCTCTGTCTGGGTCCCAAGGCAGGCAGGGGGACAGAAGATTGGTAATCTACTCCCCTCCCTCTCACTCCAGCAAGGACCCTCGTACCTATGGACCTAAGCAGAGTGCTTTGCAGTGCTCCCTGCTACAGCCAGGGGGATGGGAGGACTAATTTCCTATCTCTCCAGCTTCAGCAAGGAGCTTGCATTGGTTTTTAGGCTATGTCTACACTTAAAAAATTAATTCAGAATAGTTATTTCAAAATAACTACTTCAATTTTAATTCAAAGTAACTGTTTTGCATTAGCACTACTTCAAATTTATTATTTTGAATTAGGAGTCCCGGGAAGACTCTCTAATTCAAACTAACGTAGGACTTACTATTTCAAAGTAGAGAAACTTCACTAGACTCTCTAATTCAAAATGGGCGAAGGCATGCAAAAGAATAGGGCCATTATTTCAAAATAGGCCAATTCCGAATCTTAGACTGCCTTATTTTGAAATAATAATTTTGATTTAAGTGCTATTTTGAAATAAAAGCAGGCTTTATTATTTTGAAATAGCACTTTGTTATGTCAAAATAAAGAAACACTTAATTTGAAATAACAAAATGCATGCATAGACAGGAAAAAAGTTATTTTGAAATAAGCCTCCTTATTTTGACATAACTTCTAAGTGTAGACATACCTTGGTCTTCTGGAAACACCCTTCACCTGGATTCTTAGGCAGTGACTTCATTGTGCAGCCAGCAGGAGGGGAGCCAAGTGCCACTTTAAAAGCCCTTAGGGCCACTTTCGGTGTCCAGAACACAGGTTGGGGACCACTGCTCTGGACCCTTCTAGCTGAGTTGCCCGGCCTTTTGCATGTGTGCAGAAATGCATAGTAGTCCAACTAAAATCCATGTTTCCTTTCAGGCACTTCTTTACCCCCCTTTGAGCTATAAAAAGGTTTAAAGCACATGGTTATACTTTGCTACTGTCACCAAGTCACCCAGCAGGCTTTACCTCTTACTCCAGGTCTTCCCCCCAGCAAGCAGATAGGTGTGCTTTTATATTGCTTTGCTTCCCAACATTCCTTGCTGTGACGCCCACAGCATCCATTACCTGTAAACTACAAATCCCAGAATGCCATGGTAGCTTCCTTTAAAAGGTTCACATTTAATTGGAAAGGATACCCAGACTCTAGTACAATGCGGAAAGTGCTAGTCTGGGTGTTTACTCCTGGGCCAGGAGTTCTGTTTTCTGGACAGGACAATCAGAAAGAACGTGTGACTCCTTCCCAAGAGGGAGATTCATGACAGGGCTGGGTGTTTTACAGGAGGTATTTCTTTAAATAAAATAGGAGGAAAGGCTCAGAGGAGATCCAGTATTATGGACCCAGACCTATGAGAGGCAGAGTGACACCTGTTAGTTACTGATGCCCAGGTTCACAAATTGTCGGTCTGTCCCCCTGGCTGGAGTGGCTGCTGTTCCATCCTTAGCTTCAGTGCAGTGGTGCTTGAAAAAATTGCATCTGAATACCGGGGGAGCCAGTAGATCCTATGCTGCAATCAGTACTCAATGAGTAACCACTACTCATGGGAGTAAACCTAATGCCCTCAGTGGTTGAGTAAGGACTACACCATCCACTGTGTTCTTCCAGAGCACCCACAATTGTGTGTTTGTTAAATAATGACACTGCTCCTGGCGAGGGGCGCAATATATGCCTCTCTGTAACTTCTCCGTGAATATCTTTTCCAATGCTATGTGTACGCATCCCATGTGGATAGAGATATCTTTGTCAATCAGTATTCTTCTATTTGACAGTGGCTGGAAGTCTACTGGCTTTGGCATGTTTTTTTGGGTAAAGGTTCCATATAAAAATCATGGCACACTTTACTGACCTGAGGGCCAGCCCAAGCTTTTTTGGTGCCCTAGGCAACTGTGATTTTGGCTCCCCTTCCCCTGGTGGTGGCCTGGGCCGGATGGTGGGCCTGATGGGTGGTGGGAGCTACCTCTCACTCCTCTGAGCCCCTCCAAGCCTGGATGAGCGGCAGACCGACCAAGGGGCATGGGCTGCATGGGCTGGGTGGTGGCCTGGGCCAGCCGAGGGGCCAGCGCCTCCCCGCTCCCACTTCTCAAGCCCCCACAAGCCTGGCTGTGCATGGGCTGGCCAAGGGTTGCGGGCTGCACTGGGCTGAGCAGCGGGCCGTGCAGGGCCAGGCCAAGCAGCAAGCCAGCCAAGCAGCCTGTGCTCACCCCTTCTCCTACTCCTCCTAGCCCAAGCCTTTCTGTACGAGCCCCCACCAACCGCACTTACCTTTGCTGGAGCAGGGATAGGAGGATCTCCCACCTTGGGCTATGTGCCTGTGTGCAGCAGGGTGGAAAATTTAAACTAGCCTTCCTGGCCCCAGCCCAGTGGACCCTGGTGCCCCTTAATGTTTGGGACCCTAGGCGACAGCCTACATCACCTCTGTGGTAGGACTGGCCCAGACTGATCTTCAATACAATTGTGCGCTTTGTAAAATTTCTTGTAACATTTCAGCACGAGTTCTTGTGAGACTATTATATATCATTGTGATCCTGGGTAGCAGGTGCTCTCCTCTGACATGCTGTTAGTAATCTTGTCCTGCAAACTAAATACAGTTCATTGAAAATATATGGCTGAAGTTTTGCAACTGTGTAGTTCCATAAGGGCCTGATCCAAACTTCCCTGGTATCAATAGGAGTTTTTTCTCTTGACTTTAATAGGCTTTGTGTCTAGGGGTTAACAGTGAATTATATAGTAAGACAAAGAAAAGTTTATTGGTTGAACAACTAATTCTTACCATCCCATTACATATACATTTATAGTTTATTACACATAACTTGCAGTGTTTCCAAGGCATTCATCATCTTTATTACTGCTTGCACCTTTGGCTTTGTGGATGCCCCAAGCTGTAGCACATCTTTTCTGAGCCATGTCTCTGCAAATTTGCATGTTTCATTGATATAAAATAAATACCCATTAGTGACTTGACCAGAGTGATGGAAGTCTTCTCATTGATCAGACTCTCTGCATTTGAATATACTTTTTTTTTTTTACTTTGAAGACATAAAAGACTAAAAGAATTAACATGGCCTTTAGTTTTTTAACTCAAAAAATCATTGTCAATTTCCAAAGGGATAGCTGTGTTAGTCCAGTCCAGCAAAAAAAAAAAAAAAAAAACCCAAGGAGTCGTGTGGCACTTTAAGACTAACAGATTCATTTTTTGCTTGAGCTTTCATGGGAGACAATTCCACTTCCTCAGATGCTTCAAAGATGGTTGAACTTACAGAACGGAATGAAAATAAATGCAAGGGGGTGTAAAACATAGGATCAGGTCATACAGTAACAGCAAATCAGAGCAGTTGTTAGGTTCAAACCATGGGAAGCCTGAAATCAAATTACCTTTTGTAATGGGAAAAGAACCCATAGTCTCGATTCAGTCCTGCTTTCACAGAATTTAGCTTGCATATTAATTCGAGTTCAGCTGTTTCTCTTTGAAGTCTTGATGTCCCAGCCACATCTCTGATGACAGACATCAACAAATCATTCATCGAGTGATTAGAAAGATGGAAATGCTCAGCAACTGGTTTCTTTGTTCTGTGATTTCTGATATCAGCTCTGGGTTTATTTATCCTTTTGTGCAGCAATCGTCCTGTTTGTCCAATGTATAAGGCTGTCAAGTCTGCCCACATATCTGCACAACAGATACCATCATAGGTCCTAATCAAGCCTGCTACTCCATCAAAGGCTCATTTACCTGCTCATCTACTAATGTGGTCTATGCCATCATGTGCAAGAAATACCCCAACACCTTATACATTGGACAAACAGGACGATTGCTGCGCAAAAGGATAAATGAGCACAGAGCTGATATAAGAAATCAGAGAACAAAGAAACTAGTTGCTGAGCACTTCCATCTTTCTAATCACTCGATAAATGATTTGTTAATGACTGTCGTCAGAGATGTGGCTGGGACATCAAGACTTCAAAGAGAAACAGCTGAACTCAAATTAATATGCAAGCTAAATTCTGTGAAAGCAGGACTGAATCGAGACTATGGGTTCTTTTCCCATTACAAAAGGTAATTTGATTTCAGGCTTCCCATGGTTTGAACCTAACAACTGCTCTGATTTGCTGTTACTGTATGACCTGATCCTATGTTTTACACCCCCTTGCATTTATTTTCATTCCATTCTGTAAGTTCACTCATCTTCAAAGCATCTGATGAAGTGGGATTTTCTCCCACGAAAGCTCATGCAAAAAATAAATCTGTTAATCTTAAAAAATCATTGTCTTCTTATAATTTTACATGTGTCCATCTCTATGACTATGTCTATACTTGCAAGTTATTTTGAATTAAAGAGGCTTAATCTGAAATAACATATTCCCTGGCCAAGGAGGCATTTTTATTATATCTAATTGAGCAGTTCCTTCAATCAAAATAAAGAAGCACTTACGTGATATAATAAAACCTACTTTTACTTCAATGTATTGCTTACTTTGAAGTTAGTAATTCGAATTAAGCCATTTTAAGATGGGGAATAGGCTTAATTTGACTATTCTTTTGCCTGCCTTCCCCCATTTTGAATTAGAGAGTCTAGTGAAGACTCTCTACTTTGAATTAATAAAACCCAATTTATTTTGAATTAAAGAGTCTTCACTGGACTCCTAATTTGAAATAATATCTTTGAAGTAGTCCTAATTTGAAATAATAACTTTGATTTTAATTTGAAGTAGTTATTTCAAATTAATTACTTCAAATTAATTTTGTAAGTGTAGACATAGCCAATAACAGCTGAATAGGTCTAATAACTCAACAGCAAATCTGAAAAGTGATCTGTATTGTGAAGGCTAAAGCACAGGACAGTATTTAGTTGCAAATAAACAGTTTTCTAACTCATGAGCAGAGTTCAGCAAAGAAAATGCCACCAGACTCTAAATGGGGTTGGTCCTGCTTGACTATCTACAACAGCCAGCCAAGCATGACAGTGTGATGCCATGCACCTCCATATTCACTTTTACAGTATAATTGTGTATGTTTTAAAGGAAAGAATGTCATATGAGATGTCTTCAGTATGCTCATGAGGTACCGATCATTATTGTTGTAATAATATGTTTGTTGAAATTTTATGTGTATGGTTGTGAGCCTTTGCTGTGTAATATTACCCAAGACGTGTCCTCATGGCCTAAAACAGATGGAGGCAAAACTCTTCAGGAGCAGAGGGGCAGTTAGGCCACACCTTATCAAGAAATGTCAAAGACAAACTCAGCTCAGCCTTCCATTAACAAAGGGACTGGATAGATCATCAATGGAGGATCAATTTGACTTTCAAGTTCCAAAGGATTAGCCATGTTAGTCTAGTTCAGTGAAATGAAGAGTCCTGTGGCACTGAAAGACTAACAAATTGATTTATTGCATGAGCTTTTCTCCCATGAAAGCTCATGCAATAAATCAGTCTTGAAGTGTCCCTGTGTGTATTGACATTCAAGTGAGTCACCTCCCTTCCCTTGGCTACCTTGGATCCCCGAGAAGGTAACGCTCACTGACTCAGCACATGATTGAGTCCATATAAGGACATTGTTTGTCACCTGACTCTGGAGGGATAGGGCCAAGGCCCCAAAGGGAAGAAGGAACACTATAAAAAGGGGAGACTTCTGTTATCCTCTCTCTATTCCGATTCTGTCTACAAACACCACCCAGCAATTGAAGTGCTGACCAAAGGGCAGAGCCTGATTGAAGACAAACCCACCAGCCTGGGGGGAGAATCACCTAAGCTTGCAAGGCTGCTGAAAGTATTAAGCATAGTTTAAAATGCCTTTTACTTTCACTGCTCTTAAAATCTTTCTGTAGTTAATACATTTGTCTGTTTATTTTACCTAAAACGGTGCATTTGATTTGAAGTGTGTTGGAGACTCCACTTGGAGTAACAAGGCAGGTGCATATCACTTTCTTTGGTAAAATGATGAACTTATATGAACTTGCATTGTTCAGTTGTCTTAATTGAATATTGTAAGACAGCACTTGCTAGGGTGACATCTGGGATGAGAATCTTGACTGGAGTCACTCTTGCATAATCAAAAATGTGGTTGGTGGGACTCACTTACACATTTAGAACCAACTTAGCTACTGGAGGTTTTTCGTGAACAGCTCAGGAGTGGGGATTGTCACAGCAGAGCAAGATGGGCTCCAAGAGTGGGGAATTGGGATGACATGCAGTTCACCAGTCCAGATTGCACTTGTGGATTATCACAGAGAGTAAATAAAATCTATCAGCTAAGAATCATATTGGCATACAAATTCGGGAACATGCATTTTTACTCAACACAGGGTCTGTTCCTCCAAATACTTGTTCATGCAAGTAGCCCCTATTGCCATGATATCAGTGGAACTATATGCGGGAGTAAGGACTACTCACAGGAGTAAGTTTTGCAGATCAGTGATCTGAGAGATGTGTGCAATAAAAAAAAAGAAACTCAGTCATGTCACGTCTGCACTGCAGAAGGGCAAAAAAATAAAATAAGTGTTTTTTATTGAATCTTATGGAAGAAGCTGAAACAATGCAGAGTCCTCTTCAGCGGATTTTCTATTACAGTTTTATACTGAATCTCTAGGAAATGAGCTGCTCCGTTTGCTGTTGCCAGCAATTGAGATACTGTCCAAGTTGCCCCATTCATCAATGTATGAACTCTGAAAGCACTTCATCAGTGCCAGCTCCGTGCATTTCATCTCAAAGAGCCATGGTAGGTAATGTAATGATGATGAATCTAAATGATGATAAAGTCTCCTTGTTGAAAATGTAAAGTGCTATGCAACGATTTTTAGTGGCCTCTCCAGCTGAGATAATGTAGCAAGGCAGTTAAAAGTTGACATCGTCTTAGGTAAATTGATTCTTACAGTTTGCAAACCAAGGTGAACTGCAGAAGGTTAATGTTTTTGCTCAAAGACAAGAGATTTCTGTTGTATAAATGGATGGATACTGTACATACAAAGAAATAGCCCATTAAGTATCTAATGTGTATGTATAGGATTTGGTTTTTTTTTTCAGATGTGCCTGTTTCTGTAACAGGCCTTTATTTCAGTCAGTTGGTTGGTGCATGTGTCAGCAATGGCTCTGATGTCAGAGGATGAGTACTTTCAAACCACCAAGCAGTGATGGCGTATTGGGGGAGGGTATCAAAGCATTTTAAGTGCCTGTTTTTAAAGTGTGAAGACATCAAAAAAATTTAAAAGGGCTAGTCATCCTCCCTACATGAATGTAAGTAAGCCAAAGATGTCAAACCTATTTCGAAAACTTACTAAGAATGCTGAGTACCTGTGCATCCATTAACTACAACAAAAACGGGAGCAGATGTGGATTGGCAAAACCCAACAAATATATTGCCAGCAGTGTAGTATTTTATACTCCTTGAGGCAGAACTGCCACTCCAACACACCCCCTCCTGATAGGCTCTGGTACTGCAACAATTTTTACTTTAATTTCCCCCACTGTCTTTTGGTCTACTCCAGCCATAAGAGCGGTTCTGGACCCCCAGCAAGACTGTTTTGGAGAGTCCTGTGCCTTCTAAGGCAACAGGCTTTTGCCACTCTCTTAGAGTAATACATAAAAGCTAGAGCTTTAGCCCAGCTGGCCACTATCTCACCACAGTATGTCTCTACTGCTGTAGACCATCCTTCTGGTCTCAATCCATGACCCAGCCTCAGGGCCAGGCTTACTTAAGGGGTCGGCCAGGCTTAGCTTAAGCCTATAGGTCTCCATTGGAGCCTGTCTGATCTTTCCCCTTTTCTCCCTCTTAGCGTTCATTCAGGCTGCTTCTCAGAGACCAGAAAGTCCTCACCTCCCCAGTCCATGGTTCCTCTCTCCAAGGCGAATCCCTCTGTTTATAGCAAAACTCCTGCTTTTCCTTAGCTAGGCTTTGTTTCTAACAAAGCCTCATCCCCCCTCTGGGTGCTAGCACGCTGATTAATTGGCCTCTCAGGACCATACTAACCTTTTCCCTGCATATGTGGGGTTGAACCATCAGACTCCTCAAAACTCATTGCTTTCCGAAAGACTTCCACCAAAATGATCTAGCCATGATTTAGTACAGAGGTGGGCAAACTACATACAGACTGTGAACTGGATTTGGCCCACCTGAGCCTTGTGTCTAGCCCAGCAGCTGGGCCTGGCTGACAGGCTGGAACATGGCTAATTCAGCCACTCTCTCCTTCCAGCTGGGCAACCCCACCCCTCTCCCAGCATTTGGGCCCAGAGGTGCTTTGGCCAGAGCATGGTGGTCACTCTCCTTTCTCCCAGCTGCACCCTTTCCTCTTACAGGTAGACCCACCAGTGCCCTGGCTGGAGCACAGTAGCTGCTCCCCCAGAGCCCAGCAGGTTCTTGATCAGAGCACAGTGGCCTCTCTCCCCAGGGGCCAAGACCCAGCAATGTCCAGCTCCCCTCTCCCCTCCAGTACTAATAAAAGGGAAAGAATGAAAAAAAGTACAAAAACGTTAAGAGTTAAAAAACAGAGCAGTATAAAAAACAGTGGGCAATGCAAATGAAACTGCAAAAAATGTGAACAGTGAGTAGGTGTTATATTTATCTACATTTATCTATTTATATTTATTTATGCATACATTAGCTGTAATACAATGTCACCCTCCCAGCCTTCCCCTTTCCCTGCCCTCTTCCATCACACGGGTGGAATGGCACCTGCTCCCCCTTCAAGCCCCACCTCTTCCCCTGCATGGCCCACCGTAGAGTGGATATGGCCCTCAGGCCAAAAAGATGGCTGACCCCTTCTCTAGTACTTTGCCTCAGAACCCTTTCATTGAGCTCAAATTACATTTAACACACTAAAAATGAATATCTTGGCGCTAACAAAGTGACAGGCAGAAGAGGGTACTCACTTTGTTCCCACACCCCAATTATCTGTGTTTTGCCTGTTTACCCCCAATCTGCAAAACTTTGAGCATGAGCACATCTGTGTCAAGAGTAGTCCTGTTGATGTCAATGTGCTGGCCTGAATTTTTAAATTTTCTGGGGCAAGAAGCCATGTTTCCAAAATGCTTTGCTCACCAGTGGTGTTACCCTGATTTCTAACAGCTTTCTGTTGATTTTGTTTCATAGCTGGGCTTTAGAACAGAGAAATAGGGCTGTTGGTCCACTGGCTCCTGGGGCCGCTGCTCTTTCTTCCAACAGCAGCAAAAGCTAATAAGTGGGGTTTTCTAATGATCTGTGATGCAGCTGTAGTCAACTTGAGGCTATGTCGCATGTCATTGTCGAGTGCCCACTGACTTATTTTGACAGCAAGCTACCGGCTCTCTACTTGGCTGATGATGACACCATTAAATGACTGGGCACATTGCACATGTACTGATGAAATGCAAACAAACAGTAGAGAATGACAGAGAGCAACCAAACTGTTCCAGTGGCGCCTACTGGTTTTTACGACAATGGTATATCCACATACAGTCTTTAAATTGAAATAATATTGATTATTTTGATTTAAAGCTGAGCAGGTCCATGCTATGTTTCCTTATATCAAGATAAGGAGCTCCCTTATCTCACAATAAGGAAAGTCATTTCAATATAAGAAAACTTGGTGTTATATTGAAATGATGTTTAAACTGAAACCATTATTTCAAAATAATACAGCATAGAAGTGTTATTTTCATTTTACTGTTATTTTGATTTAATACTTTTTGACATTCTTTCTCCCAGGGTGCCCCCCTCTTTCTATATATTGGGTGGAGGCATGGCTCTTCTTTGGGGTCATTTTGCCACACCTCCCATGGTGCCCCTCTCCTAAATTGAGCTAGCAAGTCCTATCCATGGACGTGCTAGTTTGACTTGGGTTTCTAGTTGGGGACATGTTAAATCAATTTAAGAATTGTTATTTCAATTCAGTTATATCAATTTAAGTTAAATCAATTTAACACTCTAAGTGTAGACATAGCCCAAGTGTATAATAATTAAGAAAACATTTCATACAAGAGAACAGATTTCCTCAGGAGTCTTGAACGATGGTGTTACCCCAAATACCAGACTAAGGCTGACTGCTCTTATTGTATAGACCAGGTGTGGCCAAACTGCAGCTCGGGAGCCGCATGTGGCTCTTGAATGAAAAAGCGTGGCTCTTGGAAGAATGTCAGCAAATCAATTTAGTAAGTAAAAGTATATGGCTATATGCCTCAGTGAGGCTCTTGAAGGTTTAATAATCAACTTGTGTGGCTCTTGAGGTCCATAAGTTTGGCCACCCCTAGTATAGACAGATCTCGTTTACTTCAGTGGCTTTAATACATGGGAAAGGACCTGTAAGGGATTCTTTACTGGTAAATCTCAAGAGGGTGTTTATAGAAGGATGCCTCTGACTGGGTGGTGAATGTTGCAGGGGTGCAGACTTAAAATATAAGAGCATAATGTGATTTATTGGGGCTCTAGCCTGCAATACTAAGTCAGGAGAAACCTCCCAAATGATTTCAGGGGGTGAAAAATCAGGCTCAAAATTACTGAAGTATATAGGCACCTAGATGTGGATAAAACAACAGGCTGGAGCAAATGAATAAGAAAATGAGCCCAGACCATGATAATTCTGAAGAACTGGTTGTCTGGCATTCAAACAGTCTTTTAAAACAACTAAAGAACAGATCTGAAAATCCCTTATTCCTGATGCACAGCTATGGTAGATGTCCCTTCATTTCTTGAAGTGGCTGAAATCATTTGGTTGTATAAACACACACTTCACTAAATGTTAAGGCTTATAGATAGTAGAAGGAAGTTCTAAATTACACTCTCAGAGCCTGGGAAATTCAGAAGGAAGGCTGTCACTCTTCCCCTTTTATCTTGATATTGTAGCTAATATAGTGTCAAAAGTGTTCTAAAAAACACGAGCTTCATTTAAAGTGATCAAGGAGGATAAGATGCAAAAAGATTCGACACAGGCTACAGAAGTTTCTCAGCAGAAGACAATCCCAGTTCTGTAGACCATTTCTTACCACGTGTCTGGAGAGCTCTGAAATCCATCAGTCTTTAAAAGCTAAATTGGTGGTAAACTATAACCTGAATCATAAGATACATTCTGGTAAAGTCTACATAAAAGACATCAACCAGTACATATAATGTTGTGGGTTATTCTGGAACCTTGAGCAAAGAGCAACTGATAACAAAAACTTTTTTCTCCCAGGAAGCGTGTGTATATGTGGCTCAATCTCAACTGTATTTAAGTAGTTTCCAGTGCTTCTCTTGTGAGATCTACATTCAGCCCACAGTTTAAGAGACTTAAAATGGGACAGAACTTTTTTGAGACTATCACAACTAAAAAATTCAAAGTGAACCCTTCAAAGAAAATCTTTCCCCGTTCTGCTAGTGTGTGTTTTTTCAATGGAATGATAGTCCAGTATGTTTGCATTGTGTCTTCTAGGTCCCACTGCTTATACTTTCTTAAACAAGGGGAATGTGATAGAAACAAATGTAACACACTAAATAACCTGTTTTTCAGAGCATTCTAAGGGATTTAGACACAACTCTTCCATTCAAATTGATAAAAAGGAATAAATGTGCCTAAATTCCTTAGACAGTTTTTTGAAATCTCAAATGATTATTCCACTGTGGCATAAAGGGCCCTGGTCAGTGGCTGATTCCTAGGCACTATGGTAATAGACTCATAGGCTATGTCTACATTAGGGATCATTTTTCAAAAAAAGGTAATTTTGGAAACATTCTTTTGAAATATATTCAAAATAATTATCTTGAAATAACTTTTTTTAAAAATGCTATTTCGGAATAACAGTCCGGGGACCGCTCATTATCCTGAAATACTGCGGCTTTTTTTTTTTCAAAAAAGAAAGTCTACATCAGACTTTCTTTTTCGAAAAAAGGCAAGGCAATGGAAAAGATAGGCATGCTTTTTCGGAAAAAAAGGCTTTGCCGCATCTGGCGATGGCTTTTTTTTTGAAAAAGCAATCTCGAAAAAAGCTTTTTTTTCTAAAAAATAATGAGGTTTAGTGTTCCTGAAAGAGTGCACTGGTATTTTGCTATACTGGTGCACTTTTTCAAAAAAGGTAAACCCGCCAGCTTTTTCGAATTAAAAAGCCCTTTTTTGAAGAGCTTTTTTGAAAAAAGCCATTGCTGGATGCAGCAAAGTCTTTTTTTGAAAAAGTCTGCCTATCTTTTCCATTGCCTTGCTTTTTTTTGAAAAAGAAAGTCCAGTGTAGACTTTCTTTTTTGAAAAAAAAAAAAGCCACAGTATTTCGGGATAATAAGCAGTGCCTGGACTGTTCTCCTGAAAAACGATTTTTAAAAAAAAAAGTGATTTCAAGATAATTACTTCGAATATATTTCTAAATAATTTTTTTGAAATTACTTTTTTTGAAAATGCTCCCTAATGTAGATGCACCCGTAGACTCATAGGCCATGTCTACACTGGCAAGTTAGTCAAGACTAAGGAGGCCTAGTCCGGACTAATTTAGCCTATGGCTACACTAGGCATTCCCTAGTCCAAACAAAGAAATTTCTTAGTTTGGACTAAGGAAAGCTTAGTTCAAATTAGTAAGTAGTAGGTTTTGTCCAGACTTACATGTTAGTTCAAACTTTAGTTCAAACTAAGCATGGGCAAAACCTGAACTAAAGCTTAGTCGGAACTTAAGAAGTTCAAACTAAGCCATTAGTTTGAACTAACCGCACGTTCTAGTATGAACTAAGTGTTAGTTTGAACTAGAATGTGCAGTTAATTTGTGCTAAAAATCTCCTAGTTAGTTTGAACTAACCTGCAATTAGTTTGGACTAGCCGC
This sequence comes from Podocnemis expansa, assembly GCA_007922195.1. Classification (NCBI taxonomy): domain Eukaryota; kingdom Metazoa; phylum Chordata; order Testudines; family Podocnemididae; genus Podocnemis; species Podocnemis expansa. Next base: position 8,265,690 of record ML681997.1, on the reverse strand, counting down.
AAACTTCTTAGTTTGGACTAGCAAGTCTGAACTACCATAAATTTGGCAGATGCATACATAGTCATAGACTCTAAGGTCAGAAGGGACCAGCATGATCATCTAATCTGACCTCCTGCACAATGCAGGCCTCAAAACCTCACCCACCCACTCTAGCAATAAACCTCTTACCAATGTCTGAGTTAATTATCTCCACAGATCATGATTTAAGGACTTTAAGATACAGAGAATTCACTGGTAGCTGAGCCATGCCCCATGCTACAGAAGAAGGAGAAACATAAATAAATAAAATAACTAAATAATGGATTTAAAAAAGGGGCTAATATGTCCCCAACAATTTCAAAGCAGGTGCCACCAGTAAAATCAGCTGAGATCCCTATCCAAAAATAGATGCCTTGATGTGATCAGAGATTCCCAAATATAAACATAACCAGTTTATGAGGCCATCCTGGCTATTTGAGAATGAGCAGTAGGCAGATGCAATCACTTGTACTCCACCAGTAGTTTTCTGTGAAATAATACTTAGCATGCTCTAGAACCACAGGCATTTTTAATCATGGTCACTGTCCATTTCTTTGGCTTGGTTTGCTCCTTTTGGGGTATGAATGGAGAGAGACTTTTTGGAAAGCAAATTCTGGTCTTGTTCTTTGTTCCAATCCACCCTCATCTCTTTTAGTAATCATCCATCTTATAGTTTCCACAGCAACCCTGGTCCCTTCACACAGTTATCCAAACATCTTCTTGCAGGTCACTAGGGATGACAGCTGATAGTTCTTGCTGTGCAGTATGGCACATGGTCATAACTTTGGCAGGCACCATTGCATTAAACAGGCTAGAAGCATACAGGCCCACGTGGCCTTGGGAAGGCAGCAACAGCTGTGTTCTCTGTGTCTTTGTTACCCTCAGGAGGGCGATATCAGCTAAAATCACCACAGCCCATGGGAAATGGTGCCAGTATTCAGTGCCCTTGCCCTGTACTCATAGGTTCATGCATCTGAATAACTTATTTCTCGTTTCCCTTGCTCCTTGCAGGCCATGCTCATTGCACTTGCAGTGGGGATGTGTGCAAGAAATTGCAAGCAAGAGTCACTACATAAGTTTTGTTAAAAACTATAGGAGAGCAAAGGAAAGGGGTTCTAAATCTTAATCATCACTGTCTTTTGTGACTGTACTGACAACCGTACCTTTGGGTGTTTCTTCAGCTGCTGTCACTGAGGCCTTCAGGGTTCCCCCTCCACACCTGCAAAAGCCTGGGCCCAATGAGGAAGAGAAAGAGAGTGGCTCAGGAAATATGTTCAGTGAGATCCTGCAAACTGGTGCTGCATCAGACCGTGGGCACAAGGCCTGGAGAGTGAACCCTGTAGATGGTCTGGGGAAGGAAAGAGTGAAATGGAGAAAGACCCAGGGATCACAGCAGAAAAGGAGGGGTAGAAAAACCGGGACATAATGGGGTTTCTTTGGGAGCAAACAGATGCTGCTGATTCTTGTGGACCTAAAGGCACCTCTCCACATCAACCTACTGGGTAGCATCCAGGGTCACCGCACTGCTCTACCACTTCACCCTGTGGACATTACAGACAACTACAGTTACACACACTGTGACATACCAGAGTGTGATCCAGACAAGTGAATGGCAGTGCCACATCTGTCCTTTAGCTGTAGGCACCTTAAAACAACGTGCTACAACAGTGCCTATTTAGGCCACTCGCAAGCAGCCTTCTAGCATGAAAGTCATAGACTAAATATTGGTGTGTAACTGCAGTTGACCAGCCACATTTAGGTTAATGCTACCTTTTACCAGCTTGGGTTACTTCTGCAGGATGACCCCAACATGCTCTCAGTCCTGGATTTCCCCTTTTCTGGACACTACTAATATATTATCTATTATTTCGTTGGGGGAATAATATACATATTATACACCATCTTATTATCTCAAATGGAGTTACCCGGATACTTTAACTGAAAAAATCTGGATTAAATAAAACAATAAAACAGGTTTATTAACTACAAAGAGAAGGATTTTAAGTGAGTACAAACAATGAGGCAAAAGGCTCAGAAATAGTTACAAGAAAAAAAAGATAAAAAGGTTTTTAGAACCTAAAGTAACAAACTATAATAGATTTAAAGCAAAGTTTCTGACCACATACTTCCGATAGCATTCCTGACTAACCTCTTTGTTAGGACTCCAGTGTCCAATGGCTGCTTCTTCAGTGTTCTCAGATCCAAAGAGTGAGATGGACAAGAAGAGAGAAAAGAGGCATTTGGGGGTGTTTGCTTTTCCTTTTTATAGTTTCTATTCCCATCTTGAAAAGTATTTCCAGCTGAGAACGAGGAGACAAAAAGTCTTGGTGGAAGAATGTATACTGATAGATTATTCTACCTGTGTGAGCTTCTTGTACTTCTCCCTTTCCCCTTTTTGCTCACAGACTCTCTTTACTGCATAAGTTCAAATTAAGACAAGAATATACTCCTTTGTTCAAGATAGGTCTGTTGGTCCAGTTTGGCACTACATGAGTCTGAACATGCATTTTTAATATTAAACAAGAGAAAAAATTATTATTTTACATATTATTGTGCTGTGCACATTTTGCCATGATGTTACCAATCAGCAAATGCTGGATTTTCAAATGATACCACACAATGCATACTTTGTACAAAGATTATTACAAGATTGTGTAGGATGTGAACATAGGGTTGCATTCCATTGCATATACACTGACATGTGAGAGCCTGGGTTTGTGTATGTGTCGTTCAAATAGACATGATTTTCCCCCCTTAATAAGTTCTCTTGTTAATTTGTTAAGATTTTGACATATTTTCTTTTAAATTGCACACATTTTTTTTGCACTGATTTTCTTACTCAATAAAATTCTATTATTTGGGGAAAAAATAATCTTTATTTGTTCACAGCACAGGCTGTAGAATGCCTCACAGTTCTAAAAGTGACTTGTTACTGTATAGTGTGACACAACACATAGGATCAGTGACAAACAATATTAATAGTACACTGGAAGTGATATATCCATATATGTACCCCAAGCAACACACAGTTCCAACCAGGCTGCAAAACAGCAGAACCCAGTAGAGCACTGTATACTGACTCACTGTTAAAATGTTCCCTCAAGGCCTTCCTGAACTGTACAGCTCTGCTTTGAGCTTTCTGAATATCCCTTAGGTCTGGTTGTTCAAACTCAGCAGACAGTTGCTCCACCTCCATCCTGCATCCTAGCAACAACTCCCCCCCCCACCTTGCTTTACAAATATTATGCAGGATGCAACAGGTAGCTATCACCATTGGGATGTTTTTCTTACTGAGATCCAATCTTGTGAGTAAACAATACTAGTGTCCTTTCAATGTACCAAAAGCAAATTTAATTGGCATTCTGCACTTGCTGAATTGGTAGGTGAATCTGTCCTTGGTCCTGTTGAGGTGGCTGGTGTATGGCTTCATGAACCAGGGGAGAAAGTGATAGACTGGGTCGCACAGGATCACCACAGGTATTTTCAACATCTGCAAAGCTAACCCATGGGTCAGGAAAGATGCTTGTAGCTTTCTGAAAAATCTTGTGCTCTTAAAGATGCCAGCATCAGGCACTTTCTGGAACAAGCTAGCACTGATGATGGTGAAGTGTCCCCAGTGATCCACTTGTGCTCATGTAACCACTGGAAAGTAACCTTTTCTGTTGATGTGCTCTGTGTTAAGGTGGTCTGGTACGAAAATAGGGACATGGATGCTATCTCTTGCTTTATCACACTTTGGAGACCCCCGTGCTGCAAATCTATTACGGATATCCTGCATGTTCCCAAGAATCCAATCCCTGCATAGCAGGAGGTGATTAATGGCTCCGCACACTTGCATGACTATACCTCCTGCAGTGGATTTTCCAGCTCCAAAATTATTTCCCACTGACTGGTAACAACTGGGCCTTGCAATTCCCACTCATGTTTCCCCTGTCAGTCAACTCTTATTTTGGTGACCCTGGGCTGGAGGACTCGGGTGAACTCAAGGCACAGATCCGGAAATATGGCCTTGCACATCCGAAAGCTGTGCAGTCACTGCATGCCATCCCAATCCTACATGCCTATATAATCTCACCAGTCAGTGACCATGTCTCAGACCCAGAGCCCACATTCTACCATCTGCTGTTGCTCTGTGAATGCCACCAACAAACTTTGAGTCTCCTGTGTCCCGCATCAGTTTGCCATCCAGGAAATAATCATGTTCTCCATGGATTCAGTGCTTCTTATGGCTCTGTCAATATTGAAGTTTCATGCATCCTGTGCTTGCAATGCTCATGACAAAAGTGCTCAGCTGTGCAGCCTCCATGTTGCTGTCGGAAATCATGGGTGGACAGCAAGAAAAACCATGCAGGATTGTGGGATTTTTGAAAATTATGAGATACAGATTATACTATAGGATGGAGACAGAGGTGCACTGGGAAGTATATCCCTTGCTCCTAGTCACTCCTGCGCAACTCATTTCTGTTGGACCAAGCATTGTGAAAGCATCCCAAAAGACGGAGCACCTGCCAGTGGTGGGTTGCCTAGTGGTATGTTGTTCCTGGTGCTCGACACTGTGCATTGATGCAAGCATGCCTGGTGAGGGCACAAGAATCCAAGTACACATGTGCATAAGTGGGAGGCTATATGCCTATGTAAATTGTGTCAATCAAACTTTGTAGTGTGGATAAGGCCTTATTCTCTCTCTAGTTCAGAGGTCAGCAACCTTTGCCGACCCCTGTGCCAGTCCTTCCTCGCTGACCCTCAGCTGGTGCCAGTGGCCCCCTCTCCTGAAGAAAATGTGACAGCTGCCTGAAATGTCAGCAGCAGTCATGGCTGGAGTGGGACCGCTTCCCAGGTATGCCACAGAAAGTAGTCACCCAGCACGGCTCATTTTGGTGGTGTGCCTGGGGACAGGGGTCCCTAGACATGCCACAGACAGAAGCAGCTCCTTTCAGGGGTTCCCAGGCATGTTGCAGGAAGAAGCCGCCCAGAGTGGCTTCTTTGGAGAGGAGCCACTCCAGGCAGCTTTTTTCTGCGTCACATGGAGGCATAGGCATGGTGGGACCTCCTGTGTCCCAGTGAACCTGAAGGAAGGTGCCCAGAGTGGCTTTCGGTGGCAGGAGTGGCAATTTCTGTGGTGCCGCAGAGAGTGCCGCATGCCACTCTGAATGGGCTCATGTGCCACTGTTGGCGCACATGCCAGGGCTTGCCTACCCTTTCCCGAGTTCCTCCAAACACACAATATAGATCAGTTCTTTGTCTCACATGGAACAAATTCACTTAATTCTGCACAAAGACGTGTGTGTGTGTGAGAGAGAGAGATTTGGAATCCAAGTGGCAGATTCTGATCACTGTACATCTAGATTTGCTCCAGTCAGACCGGCCTTAGGGAAAATAGTGCCATGAGTGAACTTGTATTCAGGTGCCCTTTCTTTACTGTGCTGCCATACCCTTACTTCTCCTGGCCTTGTGAGTCTCCTCCCCCTGCAATACCTTTGTGACCCACATGTGGGCCAGGATCCCCATTTGAGAGCTGCTGCAAGAGTTTGATATCCACATGATCACAGCATCTTTGGTGGTTCCCAATGTCAGCGACAGGTAAGGCTGGCTCTGGCTCCAGTGGCAAGCTTAGGGTATTTTAGATTGGAGGAGCATCTTGATGACACAGTACTCTGCCACAATGTCTGTTGCCCACCCAAGGGAGGCCAATGGTTTAATCTATTCGCTCCAACCCCTCTCACCCCCCGCCAGCCCCATAGGGAGCTTTTGCATTTCACATGGGTGGCAGCACACGAAAGCTTATGCCTGAAGAAATTTGTTAGTCTTTAAGGTGTCACAGGACTTCTGTTGTTTTGCATTTCCCCTTTCCTCCCTGCCCAAACCCTAACAGCTCAATGTCAAAACCACCCTTCCTTCATCAAGCAACAGGGAGAAAGCCATTCCTTGTACCAGACCTATCCGGAGCCACAAAACACACAGTCCAGCAGCCCCCTTCAGCACCTGTGGGCCCCAGGCAGGGCTGAGGCAGGATGAACCATATTCTGTAGGATCCCACTGGAGGAGGGCGTAGTACCATCCAGGGTAAGAAAAGAGATTTCACCAAACCTGGAATGATCACTAGACAGCTCCCTTCAAATCCTGGTCACAGACCGGCTCCAGGACAGGCAAGAGCCGGCGGGCCAGTGTATGTGGGTGCTGCAGCCTGGCCCTGGCTGGTGGGAACAAGGCTTGGCAGCCTGCACTAGGTGGCTGGTGGACTCACCTCACCTGGCTTCACGTCGGACTCCAGCCTTGACCCGTTCTGAAGACTTTAGCTCCAGTCTAGTGGTTAGAGCTATGCAGTTGGCAAGGTCCTGCTGCATGCTAGCTGGGCATGCAAAAGCCCTATTACAATCCAAGGGGAACGCGCACTGTGTATTCCACCAGGGCTTTGGGCAGCAAAAAATAATACACAATAAATGTGGAAAATATAAATTCTTTCTCCCCTGCATTTATTTTCCTCCCATTCTGTGAGTTCCATATCTCCAAGCATCTGATGAAGTGGGATTTTCTCCCAGGAAAATTCTGGTGATAAATAAATTTGTTAGTCTTTAAGTGCCGTGGGATTCCTTGCTAATTTTACTGGACTAGACCAACCCAGCCACCCCTTTGGAAGGGAATCTTCTATTTATGCAGCTTCTCCAGGACTTCAAATGGGGAGCGGGAGAGGAGGGGGTGTTGGGGTGCTCACTAAATTGGTATAACACTGTTACTAGTTGACAACTGGGGGTGTTAGGAAATTCAAGGGTGTGGGGGGGGTGTTGAGAAAATCCTAATGTCTTCTACTGCCTAGTATTCAAGAACATGCTGAGTAGGGAAAGCACCAGCTGATTAATTTTAATTGGATTTTGCTTATAAAAGATGATAGCTGGGTCCTCTATCTGCTGACTCTGAGGTCTCTTTCAGCACATGTAAACTGGGCCAGGCTCTGACCCTAACTCAGTCATAGAACAAATCAAATCTTGGTTGCTATTATTGGAAGGGAAACCCTTTTTCAGCAGCCATGGAGTCAGTGTTAGTGACTGCCAACAACAAAAAAAGATAAACCATTTTTAACCCCTAGCTACACAAGAAAATCCTAGTGCTCACCACCCCAACCTAACCAAGCTGGGTGGGAGGGCGTGGTAAAAGGAGGGGAGGTGGGACCGAAATGCCCCGTCTGGAGCCAGGAGCGGTTCTTTGTGGAGCCAGCTGGCTGGAGCAGGGGCAGCTGTGGGTATTTACTAACAGGCCAATTTCCTAAGGCAATTTCTTAGCATTTTTTTCCAGAGGGCACCAGAGAACTGAGAGTTGGAAAAGAAAACAAGCCACAGGGGCTGCTCAGCTCTCTCCTCCCCGGAGTTTGGGGGCTGCAAACACAACCTTGATCTGCCACTTGAGAGTGGAGCCTTAGGCCCAGGTTCACACCAGAGCAGCCTGGCTGGTCCTGGGGGTGCAGAGGGGTGCCCCCCAAAGCCCAGCTGAGCCCCACCTGCACTCCAGGGGTCACCCTGGCCTCTGCTGGGATTTTCCAGCCTCGCATGTGTGTTAGAGGCACCCTTGCCCCCCCCAGTTAAAAGCCTGGAGAGGATGCACCGAAGTTTAGGTTCTCCTGTGGGGGCTTTTCCCAGCGTGGATGTGGTGGGAAGTCAGCTCCCCCTTTGGCCCCCTCCTCCTAAGGATTTTGCCCCCAGACGTCAGCTGAGATTGTGGCTTAGCTGAAGAAGCTGAGGCCCTTTGCTGTCTGTAGGTAGGGGCACATTTCAGTCTCCTCCTCCCAGCTTCCCCAGCTGTTCCCCGGCCATTGGCTTGGGGCCGGGGGTCACACACGCCAGATGTGGTTCAGCGCAGCCCCTGTGGCGCTTTCCCATGGGGGGGTGGGCTGGAAAAGAGCCTGGGAATATCCAGGATGGGCAAACCCCCCCATCTTGAGCCAGGCAGGCCCAGAAATGCTGAGGGTCTTGACCCATTTGCATTTCTCTGGTGCCCGGGCTGGTCGTGCTCCCCTCCAGGACTCCTAAAACAGAGACCTAACCTATAGCAGTGGGAGGGACAGGCTCAGAATCCGAATCACCTTGAAACTGCACCGTGTGGACACGGTGGTGGAGCAGGGGCAGTTACAGAGCCTCCCTCTGGCTCCGCATGCAAAACTTGCTGATTTGTAGCCGAAGACGCCCTCTTGCCTCCCTTGCAATGCCCGGAGCCAGGAGCTTCCACATGTCCCGTCCACACTTGGGCCACGGGTCGTGTCCAAACTCTACCTACAAGGACACTCCAGGCAGGCCCTTTGTGACAGAGCAGCCTTTGATTTCCAGCTACCCCTTTTGCCTGCAAGGAAAAGGCTGAAGCTGGCCTGGTCCAGAGCCCCCCACTCCGCCCAGGACATTTGGGCAGACAATCCCGGGTTTAGCAGACTGGGCAGGGCAGAAGCAGGGACGTGTGGACTCCAGTCTACCCGGCGGTGCTCGGCGCTGTCCCCCCTCCACGGCTGGTGCAGGGTGGCCTCCAATGCAATCCTCTGCCCCCAGCTGCACCAGACCAGACGCGCCCCAAACTGCAAGCCTGGCTTTTCTTTGCTCTGGCGAAATCAATTGGCTGACAGCTCCCTCATCTCTCCCCTGCAAAACTTATTAGCTATTCAGCCTCACCGAGCCCTCCAAGCCCCCTTTTGTCCCGGGGAGGACTCGAGACCCCATCATTAGCGTTTATTACTGTGAGCAGCCTGACAGCCCTGCAGAGCGCCTCCAAGACTTGGCCATTCAGCCTGCTCAAAAGAAACGGAAATCTTCCAGCCCCCTCCCCCAGGGAAACGAGCCCCTCCTCGCCTCCTCCTCCGCGGCCGCGGTACTTTGCATCCGATATTTGCTGCTTTGTTCGCCTAAACAGAGCGGGGGCGGAGGGGGCTTGCAGCGAGCTTCCCTCTTCTTTTGCTTTGGTGCAAACACGGGTTTCCAGATTTAAAAAAAATATTTTTTTTTTCAAGCAGAGTGCAAGGAAAAGCCTTGAAGCTCCTGCTGCTGGTTTTGGAGGAGAAAATGTCAGGACGCGGGGGTGGAAGAGTCCTGCCTGGATGGTTTGCACCGGAGTAACAGCCTCGGCGTGCAGGGGCTGAGGAGCAAGGGGAGCTGAAGGAAATGTAGGGCGATCAGAGAAACGCAATGGCCTCAGTGCAAGCTGTGTGGCCCTCATCTCTCCCTTAGACACACCCGCAGTTTTGGAGGCTTTAAATGAATCTGCCTCTGAAGGCTGATAAGCTAGCTGAACCCATGGACCCTAACTGCTGAGCTGTGTGAACCTATTTATATCCTGTGGGGGTATAATAGGGCCCAGATTATTTATATTTTGCTAGAGCGAGAAATTAAAATTGTCAAATGTTGTTTCTCTCACCCCTCTGCATTCCCCGAAGAGTGAAATTAGTTTTTTAAGATCCATAAATCCATCCGGTCTGGTAGTCTGTCCTCATAGGACACCTGTCTGCCTCGATTCTAGACACATAAAAATATAAACCCAGCAAAACCCTATTCAGTCAGCCAAGTGGATACCATGAAGATAGAAAGCGAAGCAAACCGAGCAGTATGCTGTGCTGATATTATTTAGGTAGCTGTCTTACTAGATGTAAAAAATTTCGATCTATTGATAGTTATTTAGAATGGCTGAATACAGACCTACATGGATATATTTCTCACTCTGGTAAGGATAGATAGATAGATAGATTAGATTTTTTTTATCAGACCAAATACAATGTCCGATGTTGTCACTATAAAAATAATTGAGACGCTATCCTAGACGCCAATGGGCACCGGAATGGAAATAAAATATTTCACCACATTCTAGCAGATCCACATCACAGGTGGAAAGGAAATCTTGACGAGATAAACAATGGTTTGAAAATGCTGCCTATGCAAAGAACTAGGCAAGGCTTAAAATGCAAAAAAAAAAAAAGCTTTGCAGGTGTGCGTCAGACACGGGCAAGTCTGGTCCCTTTAAACGAGCCTGGAAATCACGTTATCGGTGTTAATCTGGACAGTCTGATTTTAGAGGATGCATGTTATAGAGCTAAAATTATACAGTTAAAACATAACGAGTTATCGTTAAATAAAATCAGGATTTTGGGGGGCCGAAGAAGGTACCGCGCCACAAAGAAAATACCGAGGCTGCTCTTTTAACCCGGACTTAGGTGATTGCATTGAGCACCTCGGGATTTTAATTAGGAATGATCACTTTAAAAGGTAATACAGCAAAGCCAATATTAAGCCGGGTAACTTTCTATTCCTGGTTATCATCTTTCGTCGGACTCATCTCTGAGCAGCCACAATACTTCGGTGAGAAGCCGATGCTTCTAAAATCTGCGTTTGCAAGTGATTTTTTTCCCAATAACATTTTTTGAAAATAGCCAGAAATCCTGAAACAAACAAGGAGTCCGGGGTCACTTTTAGAGACTAACAAATTTAGTCTAACACGGTGATTTTTTCCATAATTTGTTAGCCTTCAAAAGCGCCCCTAGACTGCTTATTTGTTTTGCTGACCTCGGCACCGCGGCTCCCTCTTTGAAACCAGAAATCCTTAAGTCTAGGGCGGCTTAGCCCCGCTTTTCGGTTAAACTCAGCACTCGGGGGGTTGTTTTTGGTTTTTCCAGGCATGTCTCCATCATTTTACAGCTCACCCACAGCTGTTAGATTTTTTTCGTGCCACTAAATTAGGAAATAACCGGATTCAAAGGCGCTGGCAGGTCGGTTAGTAAAAATCGGTCTCTGCCTGGTCGCGGCCCACGAGGGCGATGCCCAGACAGAAACACCGAGGAATTAGCGAGCCCACAGGGCAGTCAATGCAGATCGGTGCTGAAATTACGGATTTAAACACAAATTTAGGAGCAGATAAGACTCGGCGCTGGGTAGATTTTACCTTCTACAATTGAGGGGTAAATACTAAAATCACCCCTAAATATAGTTTAATTCCGACAGCTTCCACCCCATCAGCCCTTGTAAGAAGGGGCATTGGGGACTCGCAGGGTCCTGACGATTCCTGCCTCCGAAGGGGACCGTCGGTTTTGGGGACCCGCCGGGGAGCCGAGTCCGGCGCTTCCCCGGCAAAACAAGCCGCTAATTCCGGCGGGCGAGGCTCGGAGGCCGGCAAATGAAAAAAGCACAGCCTAAGCCATTTAGAGATCAGCGTCAAATTATATAATATAAAATCCCTTTGCTGGGAGAGGAAAAAAAAAAAAAGCTTAGCCAGATCTTTGGACGGCAGCGGCTTTCTCCGAGCAAAAGCAGCGGCTATAAAAAGCCACCAAATCACACGGCCTCGGCTTGATCCACCCACCCCCTCCCGGGTCTGTTTTATTTATAACCCTGCTCTTTAATTCATGGACCTGGGCTTTATCCGCCAGGTAAAGGAGGGAGCGGGCTGCTGGCACACCAAGGGATATTTATAGCCGGGTTACAGCTTCATCCCCTCCTCTGTTCACAACTGGCGGCTGCTACATCGCCAAATCTCGACCGTTTGAAGCAAAAGACGAGCAAAATCTTCCGCCCCAGCCAAGCCAACACCGAGATTTTCTCTTCCAGCCTCCCTCAGCATGGTTTGCTCTCCTCCTACGCCGGACTAACTAGCTGCCTTTTTTTTATCCTCAGCCAGCCGCATCCATTGCTCTCCCCAGCATGCAGCGAGCTGTTTCTAGCTCACCGGGCACATGCAAGATTTCCCAGCTCGCCTTTCCACTCGGCCCCGTTTGGTTCATTTAACTCCCGAGAAATAGATATTGAGTCACTGCCGGGCTGGGGGCGCTCTGCATGGGGGGGCCGGGCACAAGGCAGAGCCATTTCCATCCCCCGGTGCCCTCCCTGGCTTGCCACTGCTGCAAGACCAAATATTTAGGGGCCAGGCCAGAAGAGGGTGGGAATTGAGCGCCGTCCTGGCCTGCGCTCCGCCCTGAGGAATTGAAAAAGGGATCCTTTCAGTAAAAAAAAAAAAAAAAAAAAAAGTTGCTCACCAAATGTTTTATTGTTGTTTAGGCTGCTGCATACAGTACCGAACCTGCACATGCTCTACAAGTCACCTGTGCACATAGACAAGCCAAAATAATAATAATAATCATCATCATCATCGTCATAATAATAATAGAAAAAATCTACCAGAGCCATCCCTTAAATAAGTCAATAAACATTATATATATATAAAACCCCTTTAAAGTAAAGCAAAAAAATGGAGAGAAAAATAACGAAAGGAAAACCGACAGCGTCTTTTCAACATGAAATACCCACGAGGGATGCAGGGCAGGCGCTGGGCCGTTTTGCGACTTGGCATTTGTGTGTTTCTGAGGCATCGTTTCCGCGGATCCTTTGCGGCGAAGGCGACGAAAGTTTCTCCGAGTGGAGCCTCCTCGGGGCCGAGCGCGGACCGCGCCGGGCTGGGCTGGTTCCCGGCTCCCGGCGCCCCGGCCCCTCGGCAGCCCGGGAGCTGGAGCCGGGGCAGGCACTGGGTGTAGCCGGCTCCCCCTGTCCCCTGTGGGCCATGGCCGCGCCGTCACACGTCACATTCACTGTCGCTGGAGGTGATGGAAATGGCCGAGGTGGCCGCTTTGCTGGACAGGCTGGCGGCGGGGCTGGAGGCCGCCCCCAGCGCCTCCCCTGCGCTCTCCTCCTCGGCCTGCAGCGAGCGCACCGAGCCCTGGGCTAAGACCTGCTGCTGGAGCCTGCAAGGAACCGGGAGACACAGACGGTCACAGCGCGGCCACCCGGGGCAGCCGACAGCCGAGAGCCCCTCGCCCCAGTCCCCTGGCCCAGCCGACGGCCAACAGCTCCTCTCCCCAGTCACCTGGCCCAGCCAACAGCTCTTCACCCCAGACACCTGTCCATGCCAACAGTCAAGAGTCCCTCACACCCGTCACCCGGCCAAGGAAACAGCTAACAGCTCCTCTCCCTAGTCACCTAGCCCAGCCAACAGCTCCGCTCCCCAGTCACTGGTGGGTGCTAACAACCAAAAGTCCCTCTCCCCAGTCACCTGGCCCAGCCAACAGCTCTTCACCCCAGTCATCAGTGGGTGCTAACAACCAAGAGTCCCTCACCCCAGTCACCTACCCAGTCAATTACCCCCACCCCCATCACCTGTCCCAGTAAACGGTCCCTCACCCCAGTTACCTGTCCCAGTCAACAGCCAACAGCTCCACTCTGCAGTCACCTGTCTGTGCCAACAGTCAAGAGTCCTTCACCCCAGTCCCTTGCCCCGCAACAACCAACAGATTCTCTCCCCAGTCATCTGTCCCAGCCAACAGCTCCTCTCCCCAGTCACCTGTCGGTGCCAACTGCCAAAAGTCCCTCACCCCAGTCACTTGTCCCAGTCAACAGCTCCTCTCCCCAGTAACCTGTCTGTGCTAACAACCAAAAGTCCCTCTAGTCACCTGTCCAAACCAACAGTCAAGAGTCCTTCACCCCCAGTCACCTGTCCCAGCAAACAGCCAACAGCTCCTCTCCTTAGTCACCTGGGGCAGCTAACAGCTCCTCTCCCCAGTCAGTTGTCGGTGCCAACAGTCAAGAGTCCCTCACACCAGTCACCTGGCCCAGGAAACAGCCAGCAGCTCTTTACCCCGGTCATCTGTTGGTGCCAACAGGCAAAGGTCCCTCAACCCAGTCACTTGTCCCAATCAACAGTCAACAGCTCCTCTCCCTGGTCACCCGTGCCAGCCAATAGCTTCACTCTGCAGTCACCTGTTGGAGCCAACAGCCAAGAGTGCTTTACCCCAGTCATTTGGCCCAGGCAACAGCCCCTCTCCCCAGTCACGTGTTCCAGCCAACAGCCAACAGCACTTCACCCCAGTCATCTGTTGGAGCCAACAGCTCTACTCCACAGTCACCAGTCAGTGCCAACAGCCAAGAGTCCCTCACCCCAGTCCCTTGTCCCAATCAAGAGCCAATAGCTCCTCTCCCCAGTCACCTGTCCGAGCCAACAGCCAACAGCTCCTCTCCCAAGTCACCTGTCGGTGCTAACAACCAAAAGTCCCTCACCCCAGTCACCTGGCCCAGGGAACAGCCAAAAGCTCTTCACCCCTGTCATCAGTGGGAGCCAACAGACAAGAGTCTCTCACCCCATCACCTGCCCTAATCAACAGCCAACAGGTCCTCTCCCCAGTCACCTGTCCCAGTCAACAATCAAGAGTCCTTCACCCAGTCACCTGGCCCAGCCAACAGCTCTTCACCCAAGAGACCTGTGGGTGCCAATAGTCAGGAGCCCCTCACCCCAGTCACGTGTCCCAATCAACAGTCAACATCTTCTCTCCCCTGTCATCTGTGCCGGCCAATAGCTCCACTCAGCAGTCACCTATTGGACCCAACAGCCAAGAGTCCTTTACCTCAGTCACTTGGCCCAGGCAACAGCCAACAGCTCCTCTCCCCAGTCACCTGTTCCAGTCAACAGCCACCAGCTCTTCACCCCTGTCATCAGTGGGAGCCAACAGCCGAGAGTCCCTCACCCCAGTCACCTACCGAGTCAACTGCCCCCATCCCATCACCTGTCCCAGTAAACAGTCCCTCACCCCAGTTACCTGTCCCAGTCAACAGCCAACAGCTCCCAAAATCAGTCACCTGTCTCAGCCAACAGCCCCTCACCCAATTCACCGAACCCAGTCAATAGTCAACAGCTTCTCACGCAGGTCACCCCTCCCAGCCAACAGCCTCTCACCCCAGTCATCTGTCCCAGGCAACAACACCTCATCCCAAATACCTGTCCTAGCCAACAGCCCCCACCCGATCCATCTATTCAGCCAACATTCAGCAGCCCCCCTTCCAAACTCCTCTGTGCCAGCCTAGAGCCAAGCAGCCCCACCATCATCGATGCCATGCAACTGCCCCGCCGTGTGGTCCCAGCCAACAGCCAGCCAGTCACCCACCCACCCCATTCACACATCCCCCAACAACCGCCCCCCAGCATTGACCAGGGAACCTGCCCCCCAATCCCAGCTCATCCTGAGAGCTGCTCAGCCACCCCACCCCTGGGGTCAACTGATGTCAGCAGTGACCCACCACCCCACCCAGTGCATCCTCTCCTCAGCCCCCGGCTCGTCCCGCCACCTTCACCCCCCACCTCCTGCCTCAGCCCCTGGTCCAGCCCGACGGCAAAGCAGCCCCCCGAGATCCGTCCCCCTCCCCAGCACCCCCAGACCCCGGCCACCGACCGGCCATGGCGCCACCAGCCCTTATCCCATAGCTACCGCACCGGGACAGCGGCCGAGCTGGTTCACCCCACAGATCTGTCCCCCAAACTCGCACCTCAATCATCTATCAATCAATCAAAAATCAATCAATCAATCAACCATCTACCATCCCAGGCCAGCGCCAGCTCCCCAACCAGCCCAAGCCAGCCGGGCTGCAAACACACAACAGGGCGGCCTGAGCCTGGGGGTGGCCCCGACTCCCCCCCCCAGCCTCCCTCCGTCCTTCCAGGAGCTTTAACTCTCCAGACGGGCACCCAGCACCCAGCACCCCGCACCCCGCACCGTCCTGCCGTTCACACGGGCCGCCTGTGTCCTTCCCTCCTTTGGGAAGCCTCCCCACTCCTTTCCCTTCAACCAGACCCAAACACCCACCCCTGTGTCCTTGTTTGCCGGACAAATGCCAGGCAATAACTGGTGTTAATTATTGAGGCCCCTCTCCTCGGAACCGCTTTTCTGAGCCAGCGCCACAGTCGAGCTGGTCCCTTCTTCCTGCTCACATCTGGGGGGACCGGGAATTTGATCCCGAATTGAGAGACCCCTTCCCCCCGCCGGGACATAACGCTCCTCTGGCTAATTTCAGGCGAGTAACACAAAGCAATGGCATCGCAAAGAAAAGATCTCAATAAACCAATCTAATTTTTTAAAAAAAACCTATAAAAACAAACCAACAAAATATAATCCAGCTGAGATCGGGAAGGGTTTAAAAGCACCCGAAACTGAATTCGGAGGAATTCAAAAGGAAAAGGCGGATCCTTGTAAACAGGAAGGGGTATTTTCAAAGCAGATCTTGACATAAGGACACAATATTATTTCCTATTAGAGCAATTAATGGCATTTTCTGTAAGGAGAGGGCAAAATTATAGCTATGGCGGAATGGGGGGGGGAGTATTTTAGGTAGCTTTCTAAATGCCTTACGTTTGAATGGGAATACAATGAATCTATCTATCTGTCTGTCTACCTACATGCACCCCAATCTATCTATCTAGACCCCTATTTCTCTCTCTCTCTATCTACATGCACCCCTATCTATACCCCATTGTTCTATTTACATCCACCCCATCTATGTGTCTATCTACACCCCTATTTCTCTATCTCCGTACACCTTGTCTATCTATCTACACACACCCTTATCTCTGTATCCCTCTATCTAT
>ML681997.1:8230092-8247734 GCA_007922195.1 Podocnemis expansa | reverse complement strand
TAGACACACAGACAGACACACGCACACACTGTCTGTCACACTCAGGCTCTTTCACACACACAGACAGAGAGACACAGAGCCAGACACACACTCACAGTCTCTCTCACACACAGAGAGACACAGACATAGACACACACACTCTCTGTCACACTCACACTCTTTCACAAACAGAGACACACAGACACAATCACACACTTACAGACACAGAGACACAGACAGACGCTCACACTGTCTGCCACACGCAGGCTCTTTCACACACAGACAGACAGACACAATCACACACAGAGAGACACAGACATAGACACACACACACTCAGTCACACTCAGACTCCTTCACACACAGACACAATCACACATATACAGACACAGAGACTGGCACACACACAGAGACACAGACAGATATGTGCACACTGTCACACTCATGCTCTTTCACACACAGAGACACACACTCTCCCTCACACACACACATAGAGACAGATACACCCTCACACAGTCCCTCTCACGCACAGTCTGTCACACACAGAGAGACACAGACCTAGACACACACTCACCCTCTCTGTCACACTCACTGTCACACGCCCACAGACACAGACACACACACAGTCTCTCTCTCCTACACAAACACAGTCTGTCACAGACCCAGACATAGACACACGCACACTCGCTCTGTGACACCCACACTCTTTCACACACAAAGACACACAGACACAATCACACACATCCAGACACAGACTGGCATGCACAGAGAGACAGGCAGAGTCACGCTCTTTCACACAGAGACACACACTCTCCCTCACACACACAGACACAGACACAGACACACTCTCCCTCACACACTCTCTGTCACACTCACACACGGACAGACACAGGCACATAAACAGACACACTCATCCACACAGGCTCTCTCACACACTGTCACACACAGAGACCGACACACACACACACACTGGCACACTCACACTGTCTGTCTCTCTCACCGCCTCCCCAGTGAACCCGGCGACGCAGGCCGCTGCCCCCCGGTCGTGTCCCCGCAGCCCGGAGCGCTGGGCGGGGGGTCCCGGGAAGGACGAGGGGAGCCCGGGCCCCGCCGATCCGTAAAGAAACAAGCGATCCGCAGCCAGAGCAGCCCCCCAGTGATGTCCCTCTCAGGCCCTGGGGCACCCCCCAATAACGAGGGCGAGGGATTCATTGAGGGGACCCCAGGCAGCAGGAGGGGAGGGCGCCCTTTGAACCCCCCTTCTTCGCGGCTGAGCCGCCGGAGCGCAGGCGGGGAGGGGGTGAGAAGTCAGCTGTGGGTCAGGACAGCGAGTCGACGCAGATTTTAGGGCCCCCCCGGGACTCCCCCTCCCCTTCTAGTGGCCAGCTCCCAAACCGAGCCGCCACCCCGGGCCTGGGGGCGAGGGAATTTCTTAACATCCCTCCCACCCCTCGCACGAAAGCGGGCTGGGGGGTTATCATGGCCGTCAGGGAAGCCGTGAAACCCCTCGCTGAGCTCTCAGGATCCCTCGTGTTTTCTGGGGAGGGGATAAAAAGCGGCCGCGCTGGCTCCAGGCTAGGCAAGGCCCCCGGCTTGGCAATTCAAGGCGACCTGCTCTCTCAAGAGCGGTGCAATGCAGTTTTTTAATGGCACAGTGGGCAAAGCAATGCCTCCTTCCTCTGCTTGGGTTTTGTTCCTTGCAAGAAACCAAGCGGGGGGCCCTTTGCCGGTGGCCGCACCCCACCGCCTGCAATGAACCCGATTTCCATTTTCTCCCTCCCCTCGGAAAGGCACCGGACCCGAGCTCGCCGCCTTTCCCGGAGTATCAAGTACAATTCGTCTTTTGCTTGTGAAGATTTGGTAAATCAGAAGGCGGATAGATAGCGCAGATGGTTGGAGGTGTCGGGTCAGATTATGGCATGCCTGGCTACAGGGCTAAGCTCATTCTGACGGAAAACCCTGATATTATTTTCACAGATCTACACAGTTCACTTGAAAAAAACCCCTCGGAGCCATTTACATCATTTATGGGAGGCTCACAGCTAGCGGGCTGGGAAGACTTTCAATACTGCTCATTTTCCTAAAACCCGACAGCGCGGCTGGAGGGGGGGGGGCAGGAAAAATCAAAGTAGGAGGGGAAGGAAAACGTGGCCACCGACGCCGGATCTCAGAAACACGCTAAAAACTTTGAAATGGAGGACTTTTAGGCGAAACCCGTGTTTATTTTGCCATTTCACTGAGGAGGGTTGCAAGGACGCTGCAGGGAGAAGATCTAGCTGGGGAAAAGTCAGGAGGAGAAGGGGTTTCCCCGCCGGTGTTTTAAGGAGAATGAAAAGGCGCCAGGAGTGGGTCAGTGCACACACAAAAGCCCCCTTTCCCCCCGATCTCCCCCAAATCGCCACCCAGCAGAGCATCTGAGGGCGTGAAAAAATTGTCCAGCAAGATGCTCGAGTTCATAGAGCTATTTGGTTACCTGACATTATTTTCCTCTTTCCTCCACTGTCCCCAAAAGTGCCGCCAACCCGCCCCAACGATTTCTCTTTCCTGGCTTCCCCTTGCCGGTCGGGATGGCTCCGGACCCCGTGTCCATTTGCAGGCGAAGGAGGCGGCTGTGCCCGGCAGGTACCAGCCACCCCCTAGTCCGGGCCAGGAGGCGTGGGGCAGCCTCACGGTGCGTCTTTATCCACCCTGGCTACAAGAGTTTTAAAACCCAGCGCCTAAGGAGGTTTTCCCCTACACATGAGCTAACCAGTGACTTACTGGGATGTGGTTTAAAGACCAGGAGCAGAGTGGAGGCAGCTAGACAATGAAGTCGAGACCGCAGGCTAAAAAACTGAAGCGATCCGATGCAGTTAGAGAGACAAGAATCACACGCGGTTTTGCAGGACTTCTTCGCCTTGCCCTGGCTTTTGTCTCCCAGAGCCTGGGCTGGGTGAGAAAACGCCAGCAGCCCTAAGGGGACGTTCAGCATTTCCTTGAGGGGAAATAAAAGGCATCATGAGTATAGAAACCCCAATCAACCGGCTTGAATATGGTAAGAGATTACAAGGAAAAGTCCCGGTCCTCAGGGAAACTGCAGGACATTTGGTGTCCGACCGCCTGGATTGGTGGCCGGCTCTTAAATTATGAGAATTAAAGGTACTTTTCTGAGTTTAGACAGTGTTACCAGCGGAGACAAACCGGCACTGTTTGCAACTCCGTTTGTCTCCTTTTAAAAGAGGAGTTAAAGAGAGGGGGACTTCTGGAGCTTTTTGTGTGCGTGTGTGTGTGGTTTGTGTTACAAATGAAATATGACTTTAGAAGTACATTGGTTTATTTTCTAAATAGATAGCATTTTCCCTTCTTTTGGGGGAATTATTTTGGGGGGGCAACTTTCTGGGAAAGAAAAAAATAAGGACTGAATGGTAAAAGTCTTTATTCTTATGCTGGGAACTCCCCTAATATTTGTCCTACATCTGCGGGGGGGGGCGGCAATGTTGCTCTTTGGAAAGAAACCTGTTTTATAACAGAAGCAGCAATCTGGGGGAGCTATGTGTGACCGAGGCATTAGAATAAGAGTTTTCGTCTGCCTTTGGATTTGGCTGCTGGCGAGATCCCTAAAGCGCATCTCTCAGTACCACACACAGTGTTTTTATATGTACAATGTGCCTCGTTTGGTTTTCCAGCCGGATCAAGGACCCTAGCAATAAATGACCTAGATGGAGCATAGAATAGGGTATCCTGGAGTAGCTTCATGTGAAAAACAAACCCTCTTTAACTGCTAGCCATCATATGACTGACCAGCTCTCTTTCTCTCTGTTGTGTGCCTGGATGTGTGCATATATTTATATACACCACACACCTATATAGTCTAACTTTTATTATTATTATTATTATTATTGTTATTATTATTATTATTATTATTATTATTATTATTATTATTATTATTCTATCAATATCAATATGAATAATAATAATTTACAGCACAATTCTGAAGTCATACACAGAGGAATGGCTGTGGTGAGTTATTCCTGTGGAATGAAGTCAGAATCAGGCCGTATCTGATGGACATTATTGCACATTAGAACTGAAGAACATTATCCATAATGTCCTTCTCAGATGAACATAGTCCACTCTTTGGTTTGTGGACCAGACATTCATGAGGAAGTGCCACAAAGCCAAATCATGCTAAGGAGGGCTAAATTTTGATGTTGTGTCTTCAGCTACCTTCACATGAAGAAGCTATACTATCCCAGGACTATTAGGCACAGTCCTGGTTAATCACAATCTCTAGATCTATGTATAGGGCTTTTAAAAATACAGCTGAGCAAATACCTTTTGCTTTTGCAATAGGCCAGATGGCAGCAAATGACCAGTAGTCTAACGCAAAAAAATTCCTGGGGGAGCAAAACTCCATTTTTCACTTCAGATTACACATTATGACTGACAGGGTGTAGACACCCTACAGACTGAGAGGTGGAAATTCATCCAGACATGTTAAACAATGTTATGATGGTTTACAGTTCTAGAGAAAGGTAATAACATTCCATTGAATATCACAGACATTTCTATTTTACTATGCAGCTTTAGCTGGCACCAGTTCTCTTCAGGAGCAAAATTTTACCTATAAATAAAAAATAAAGCTACAGACAATACTCCCACACACCACACAGTAATCACATAGCAATAAAGCAGTTACATAAAATAGCATAAGATTAGCTGAGTGGGTCAGACTGTTACCCAGAAAAGAAAGTTGTCAGGTAACACATTTTCCATTCATCTTTGTCCTTTCGTAACAAATAAGAAGTAGCAAGCAGTGAAAAAAGAAGAGGAAGGGAAATGAGAAGGGACAGGTTCAAGGAGAAGCCCTAATGCCAAGACAACTTTCTGTTAACAAGGGAGCACTCACTGAATCACTTTCTTTCCAAATATATATCTGCAAAGGCCTCTGGGAATATTTCATAATATCTCCTGGATTTAATATGGAGAACCATGTTCCTGTTATCCTTTTCTTCTCTGTGGATGCTGAAGTTCCTTCTGCCTAGAGGTAGTTGTGGAGCTAGTGGAAAAGTCCTCAGAAACTAGTTTGTCTCTCTTTTTATAGCATCTAATCCAATCTTGAAATGGTTGGTTTTGAAGACCTTTCACTTTGGGCGGAAGGAAATGAAAAGTACCCAGGATCTCTTTTTTCACTAGTGTACTTCAGGTAAATATTTATTATGTTTAAAACTTGCAAGCTTATGCCAAAGCTCCTGTTGAGGTTCACAAGAATGCCCATACTGGGTCAGACCAATGGTCCGTCTAACCCAGTATCCTGTCCTTCCAGTGGACAGCACCAGGTCCTTCACAGGGCATGAACAGAACAGGGCAACTTTGAATGATCCATCCCTTGTTCTCCAGTCCTAGCTTCTGGCAATTGTAGACTTAAAAGCACCGGATACAAGGGCTTGAGTCATTAATTCACCTATCATTCACTAATTTATCTAATTCCTTTTTAAACTCAGTTATATTTTTGGCCTTCACAATGGCTATGTCCACACATACATCGTTATTTCAAAATAAGTTGTTTCAAAATGAGTTATTTTGAAATAAAGTCCTTATTTCGAAATAAGTTAATTTGAATTAAGGGAAAGCCTGCTATCGAAACAGCTGTTATTTCGAAATGGTTATTATGAAATAAGGCTGTTTGGACACACTGTTTCAAAACAGTTGTTTCAAAACAATGGTGTTGTTCCAAAACAATATGTCCAAATGCCGTTATTTCAAAATAACCATTTTGAAACAACAGCCATTTCGAAATGAATGGGGTTTAAGCTGTTTTGGAATGACGGTTCTTATTTCGAAATGACAGAGCCCGTCATTTTGAAATAAGAAAACGTCGTGTGGACCTAATCTTTTTTATTTTGAAATAACCAGTGTTATTTCAAAATAAAAGAGATGTGTGGACATATATCTCCAGGCTCCAAGTTCCACAGGATGACAGTGCATCCTGTGATGAAATATTCCCTTATGTTTAAATTTGCTGCGTATTAATTTTGGGGTTGACCTCTATTTCTTGTGCTATGTGTCAGTTTTCCAAGTTGAACAGTCCCTGTTGTTGTAATCTTCACTCATCTGGAAGCTGTTTCCTACCCCTAATCATTTTTGTTGTCCTCTAAACATTTTCCAATTGTAATTTTTTTTTGAGAAAAGGCAACCAGGACTGCATGCAGTATTCAAGATGTGGATGCACCATGAATTTATACAGTGACATTGTGAAACCTTTGGTCTTATTATCTCTCCCTTTCCTAATGATTCCTTATATTCTTTTACCTATCTTGACTGCTGTGGCACATTGAGAAGAGGTTTTCAGAAAATCAACCATCATGACTCAAGGTTTCTTTCTTGAGAGATAACAGCTAGCTATACCTTATCATTCTGTATCAAGAGTTGGGATTATTTTTCCCCAAATGAATTACTTGGCACTTATGAACATTGATTTTCATCTGCCATTTTGTTCTTTGGGTTTGGACAAAACATGAGAACAATTTGTTGGAAATTATGGAAGGAAGTGCTACCTTAGAATGAAAGCGAGGGAAGTAGAAAAGATTTTTTGTCATTATGAAAAATGTAAAATGGATAATCTTGAAGTTATTAATATTCCCTTGCTGGACCTGTGGGGTAAAATTAGATAAACATATTCTAATGAATATAGGGATCTGTAGAATTCATAGGTTTAAAGGGGGTAAAGATAGCTGAAGAACTAGATTTAAATCCCATAATGGGAGAATATGGCATCTAGATGGTTTTAGCTAATTTCATTGCTTTCTGCATTCTGAATATTTGGGATTGTGAAGATGGAAAGAAAAGCAATTTTTCCCTCAGTGTTAAGATGTTTCTGATTTCTGGATACTCTTTTGGAAGGCAGGAGCATTACATACATCAGATCACTGTCTATTTTGTTTCATTCAGAACTGTCCTGTTTCCATACAGTTAGATCCAGGAGGCTGGTGCAAAATGGAACTCGGGACTAGGAGGCAAAGGAGTAGTCGTGTTAGTTTAGTTTACTTCAGTAAAATAAACAAAAAAGGAGTCCTGTGGCACTTGAAGACTAACAAATTTATTTTTTGCATGAGCTTTCATGGGAGAAAATCCAGCTTCGTTAGATGCTATTTTCTCCCACGAAAGCTCATGCAAAAAAAATGTGTTACTCTTTAAGTGCCACAGAACTCTTTCTTTGTTTGTTTTACTGGACTAGAAGGGTTGCTCTATGAGTTAGAAGAATGTCTTAACTTGGGTATCTTATTAGACCTCAGCACCAAGGTCTTCTTGGCCAATCTGGTGTGATTAATATGACTCTTGCTCTTTCTCTTTGTTACTGTTTGCAGTTTGGGGAATTACATGCATGGGAAGGAATGCACCCATGGGATTTTGACCAGTAATGAGATAGAGCATCTACCTATACAGATTTCTGGGATTCTTCTCTCTCTTACTATAAAGGCCTACTTTATTTTAAAGGTGGATATATAATAATGGAAATCCCATTCTGAAGGAATCAATATTTCCTCAGATGATGTGACTGCTATGTATATTTTTGGGATAGAAACTGTGGCGCTAAGCAGTGCTTTGAGTTTGTGCAGTTTTAACGCCCAGTAGCTTAACTTCTTTCCACTATCTGGGCATTCCCATTCTGATTTAATTACATCCTCAAAGGAGGAGAACAGAAGCATGCTGGATTCTGATTTGGATTTCGAAGAAAGGCATTTGCCCGGGACATTTTTACCGACATCCTATTTCTCTAGTTGGATGCCTATGGTGTTAAACACTTGCCTGCATATAATTTCTAAATGCTCTGTGGAAATAAAGTTTCTATATGCTCATCTTTAGAGATGAATAATTCTTTATTTTCAGGAAGAGAAATAGTGGAGAAGTAAGAACAGAGAAAAGAGGATGCTTCCTTGGTTTCTTTTGGGATTAGAGCTAGCTGTCGTCCTCTTTTTGGTTTCTTTATCTTTTTAGAGGTTTTGAGAGTGACAATGATCTTTGATTTTATTCAGAAACAGATGTCCTATTCCACTGGGATTGCACATAATATTTAATGGATTTGGGGCAGGAAGGTGCCCTGTCTCTATGATCTGGGTTTGCTTTTATGTTTCCTGGCCATCTCCACCATCTTGAGAGGAAGAGAAATGAAGATCTGAAGACTCTTTCCAGAAGGCAGCTTGCTGAGGAAAGAAATATGTGTATGTGCTCCAAAATGAGAGAAAAAGGATGTGAGCAATGAAGAAAAGAGGACGGTTTAAAGAGTGACTTTATTAGAATTATCTGAGTGTCTGCTTTCAGAGGAAGAACATTTGGTCCTTTGCCAGATATGTGGAATTAGGTCCTGAGAATCCTTTCACAGCACTGAGTTGCTCACATCTCTCTTCAGAGGAAGTCAGCTTACTCATTGATTAGTGACAATCCAATGAAAGAGACTTAACTCTTGCTTTCCCACTGAAAATTGTTAGCTGTTTATTGCTAATTAAAAAAATGTCATTAAAATATCAGGGGGACACAAAGCTTAAGACATCCCAGTTTTAGAAAAGATCTATTAGGTTTCCAGTTATGATGTCTGGGTCAGGCTCAGTTTATCCGGAAAGTCCTTATTTAAGCAACATTCTGACTTCACTGAAGGTCCTTCGAATCAAATCCAGAGTCTATTGAAGTCAATGGTAGTCCAATGACCCTTGGCCATTAACTTTAGGGAAATGCCCTTTCTGATGGCCATTATTTCTTATATACAAAAACTAAAAGTCACAGAGATGTGAAAAACAAACAAGTCCTGTGGCACTTTTAAAGAGTAACAAATTTATTTATCACATGAGCTTTCATGGGAGAAAATCCCACTTCATCAGACTCCTAAAGATGAGGGTCCCCATCGTCAAGCATCTGACAAAGTGGGATTTTCTTCCACAAAAGCTCATGCGATAAATAAATTTGTTAGTCTTTAAAAGTGCCACAGGACTCCTTGTTTATTTTGCTGAACTAGACTAAAACAGCTACCCCCTTTGAAATTTGTCAGAGATAAGCAAGATAGCTTTGCTATAATTGAATGGGCATGACATTATTTGTACTGCAAACTCCTGTTGCTAGACGTCTGTAAGATTCCTGTTGAGATTTGAGCCAATGCCGAATAAACCTGAAGTGAGTTTTAGTGGATTTAAAATATATTTCAAAGAATTTAAGAGTGATGATGTAAAACTGGAATTACTCTGAAGTAAGGAGCTCAGAGATGGACAGACGTTACAGGCTGTGTACACTTTTGTGAGTACAGAGGCAAAGCCTTGCTTCAGGAAGGCAGTGATCTTGCAGGTGACTCCAAATTAAATGGACGACTAGATAAGAAACTAAGTCTAGTGAAGTTTCTGAATCTCAGGTCTAAGAAATGGTGGATGGTGCCTCTTTTAGAAAGTTTTTGAATAGATACATCTATTACCATTTTAGTTCCAGAAGAAATTTCTGTCCTCTGTTTTGTTTCTCTTTTCCCCTTCCTTTTTGACTGTAGGCCAGGTAAGTCAGCCCTTCTCCTTTGTTCCTGTATTTCCTGATGCTAGATTTAGCTTTCCCTGAGCCCAGGTCTTCTGTTTGCTGTTGACAAGAGGTGTCATTTATAGCAGAATTAATTCTCTACCTTTTTCTTTTATCTTAACATCAGCCCTTGTTTTCCATTTTTAGTGTCCTTTCTTCTTCTTCTTCTTTTTTTGCTGATGTCTCTTCTTCCTTCCTATACCGTATTCTCTTTCCTCTCTTTATATCGAAGAACTGCCCCATTATTTCTCATTTCTTTCCCTTTGTGTCAGTTGTTTTGGGTCCATCCCTGCTCGCTCTCCGTATGTTCTTACCTTCCCTTCTCCCTCATTCAGATAATTTCTCCTATACTTCCTTTCTCTCTGCTATACTTTTGCACATCAAACACCAAAATTATCTCAGTGAATGATTCCCAAATGCAGTCCACGAACCTCAGTGATCTACAGCCTGTTGGATGATCACATGATACAGGGCTTTCCTCCTTCTTTCAACTGCTTCTACTTCTGCTTCTATTTCAATGCAATCTCTGATTCAGCGAAAGACAGACACAGCCCTAGAACAGAGAAACCTCCATTTTTACCACCATGCCAGGTTAGTTTCTGCAGTGTTCATTCTCATGGGCGTTCCACTCCCCTCTTTGCAATTATAACTAACAGAATGGAACATCAATCAGACTGTAGAATGAGGCTTAATTCTGTGAGAGCAGAATGAACAACATGCTCACATCATAGGTAGGAGTGGAAAAAGGTTCAGTGGTCAATAAACTCCTGCTTCACAGGTTTTCAAATTGTAAGATTGCAAATAAATAGATTTTTGAGGCCTGATAATGCAGCTTTTGCTTCCATGAGCATCATTCACTTCAATGGGACAGTTTGCAAGAGTCTGGACTACTCATGTGAAGAAGAGCTGCTAAATTGCATATGGTTGCCAACACTGATAATATCTCAAACCCTACAAAAGCTTTGATTTAATTTAAAATTACTAGTAGGTCACTACCCTGTGCTGCAAACTATGATAATTGACTGTATTGTTAGTAAAACTGTTGAACTATTTGCTTCAGATCTCTGCATCCAGCCACGCTGTGCTTTGTTTAGGATCTAACATAAGGGGTAAAGGTGGCCCACTGGCACCTTTTCGCTCATTGGCTGGGTCTGGCTGGGAGCCTGGTGTCATTTAGAGCAGCCCAAAGCCTGCTCTAGTTTAAGCTGGCAAGCGATATAAGGCCACTCCATTCACACTTCTCATGCTAGGCAGCAGGTTGAGGGCAAGGAAGATAGGAGAGGCATAGGCTAATCTGAAGCACTTTTTTGCTATCAAAGCATGTTAATCTATATGCAAAATACAGAGTCTGAAGATAGTTGGCTATTTATTTTATCTATGCAAAAAGTATTAGGCTGATTCTTGTGCCATCTACACTTCATTTACTTTTATGGAGTTACTTTTGGTTTACACTAATGGAAGTGAAAAGAGAATTAGGCCTTTTGCAGTAAAGGGCCAAAGTAGCACCAGCAACCAACACCAGTTTATATCAGGTAAAAACTTTTATATTTGTTTGCTCAGAAAAGGGGCCCAGGCATGCAACCTTTCTCACATGCGTAGACCTGTTACAGCCATTCCAGGAGCAAGGACTTCATGATTCTACAGTCCTGCACTTTTATGTAACATTTAGAACAGGTGCTCCCTACCATTTTCACCTGCATGATCCTATTTTCTGATCTGTTGCTCTCCAGTAATGGCCCCCCGGTGCCTTCCATGCAGTTTGCAGTGTGACCTCATGAACACTTTATATTCAAGGTCACACTGTAAGGATGATTTACAAGATGGCATACTCTGGACTGGATGACCTCCCACACATAATGGTGCCTGTGACATCATGCTGCATGAAAGGTGCTGTTTTGTGGAACAAAATTGCATTCTTTGTGCAACATGGCCTCATGCATATGTGAGAGAGGCCATTTTGTAAAATGGCTTCCTCTGCATTCTCAGAGATGCCATGACCCCATCTGCTGATGAGGTAACCCCACTTGGGGTCATCTCCCACAGTTTGGGAGCTGCTGATTTAGAACACAGATTAGATTTCAAAAAAGTCTGAAAATTTGTTTTTCTAAATTATGCCAATATCTTGTCTGTATCTGTTTTGTATAGTGCACCACTCTATACCTTTTAAAATCTTTAATTTCAGTCAATCCTTTAAATTATGTTACTTTTCCAGAAAAAAATGTTCTCCTTTAAATTATGTTTTGATTTTTGCCTTTGTCTAGGATCTTACATAAGTCACCTAAAAACCTGGAATAAACAGACAACGGCAAATTTAAGGGGCACCATATGGTCATTTTTTTGGTTTATTTGTTCAGTTTTTGTTCTGAGATACGTTGCACAAACTCTCCAGTAGATGGAGCATCTTCATTGCTTGTTTTTGAATCGCTTGCAATATGAAAATGATACTCAAAGCAAAATTTAATTTTTCACCCCTCCTCCTCCCTCCAAAGTATGTCTGTTCTTTGCTAGTTGAGTTTCATGTAAGAAAATAGCATTTTGATATTGGGAACTCACAGATGCTGATCCTTCAGGCTTCCACCAAGGGGGATATGTTGTAGGAGGATTTCCTTGGTGCTGAAATGCCTGTTAAAAAGATGTTCCAACGGGGTAGCCCTGTTGGTCTAGTTCAACAAAAGAAACAAGGAGGCCTGTGGCACTTTCAAAGACTAACAAATTTATTTATTGCATGAGCTTCTGTGAGCGAAAAATCCTGCTTTGTCAAACACGTTGAAGATGGGGAACTTACAGAATGGGAGGAAAATAAATGCAGGGAAGTGTAAGTCCTAGTCTACACTCAGGTGCTTTTTGGTGGCGGTCAACCGCCGGACACAAGGAACGTAAAATTCCTTGTGTAACTGGCAGTGACTTTTTAAGCCACTGGTAGAGATCAGGGGAAAGCCACCTGCAAATTGCTTGTGGTCGGCTTCCCCTTCTGCCCCCTGACCCCTGGGACTTCTGGGGTTGACTTCTGAGAGCAGCATGCTGAGTTCATACTCACCATGATCCACTCCCCGAAGGGTGAACTGATGGTGGTGAATTTGCTGCCGTCAGTACAGACATACCTTAAGTCATGAGATCAGGTCAGACTGCGACAGCAAATCAAAGTAGCTGTTAAGATTCAAACACTGGGGAAGAGTGTATAGAGGACAGGACAAATGACCTTTTGTAATGGGAAAAAATTCAGTAGACTCCATTTACCCCGAGGCAAGAGTGTCAAATCTACATATAAATTCCAGTTCTGTAGTTTCTCTTTAAGTCCTGCATGAAAGTAAACAGGAGTTACAGTTAGCTGGAATGGCTGGAATGCTGTTCCAGGGCCCACTGTATTTAGGGGCTGAGTGTTCAGGGCCCCCTAAAAATAGAAAATGGTGCTGGAAAGCTGCGTTCTAGGGCCCACCACTGAAAAATATTGGGACCCAGAACGTAGCATTCTGGCACCATTTTCTACTTTCAGGGGCCAAACGCTGGGCCCCTAAAAATAGCAGGCCCCGGAATGGTGTTTCCCCCATGTTCCTGCAGGCAGGGGAGGGAGTGGGCTCCCTGGGCATGTGCAGGCTGCCGTTTCCCAGCCCAGCGGGCTGCTGGTGAGTACTGGGGTGCCTGGCTCATGCTGGGTGGTGGGTATTGGGGGCACCTGAGGTGGGGGGTGGGTATTGAGGGGAGGAGGTGGATTTTGCAGACAGGGGAGTGAGTATTGTGGGTGGGTGTTGGGGCTGGGGTAGATTTCGGAGATGGGTATTGGGAACTGGGGGTGGATTTTGGGGGTGGTGGGATGGATATTGGGGGAAGTCGCTGGGGTGGGAGTGGGGCTGAAGCTGGGGTGCAGGAAGGGGGCCCACCCATCAACTTATACTTTAACTCCTGTAAGTAAAACACCAGCTCCGAGGGGAGCTGGGTGGCTGGAGCCATGCAAAGCCGCCCAGCCTCCTGGGGAGGGCTCCCAGATGTCAGGCGAAAGGAGGACACGTCCCTTTCGCCTTCACCGCCTCCGCCTGGCAGGCGCTGTTCCCGCTAAGCTGTGCGCGTGTGCACGTGCACACAGGTCATGAAACCTGTGCACATGACAAAATAAAGGGCACGACGCCAAAAAATTCAACAGCGCTAATCTTGGTGCTCACAAAGAAATGCTTTTGGGCGCACAAAAAATGGTTTGCGCCCGCAGCCTAGGAGGAATTGGAGCGAACACGGGGCAGGCACTTTGAAAGACATGATTTTGTCTGGCTTTTCCTTGCAAGGGTTAAAGCCTGCGGGAAGGCCCGCAACTCCCAGGTTTAGGGGGAAGCCTTCCAGGGCCCCCTAAAAACAAGCATTTGACGCGGACACTCCGCGGGCTCCCCCCGCCTCCGCCCCGGGGGACTCTGCACCCGCCCCACTGCGCCTGCGCCTGCGCCTGCGCCTGCCTGCGTCATCGGGGGCTGGGGGCGGGGCTTCTGGCGGCCTCGCTCCCCTCAGGCCGGCGCCCAACCCCCCCCCCCGCCCCACGGGGCCAGGCCCGGGTATTTCCCCTCTCGCCCCCCGGCCTGGGGTCACCCCCCACCCCCACTGCACCCAAAGGGAGCGGGATCTGGGGCAGGGAGGGGTGTTTACCTCAGTGACCCCAACTGCTCCCCACTCTGCCCACAGGGAGGGGGTCTGGGGTAGAGCTGGGTGTTTACCCCTGTGACCCCCCCAACAGCCCCCCTGACCTGGGGATTTACCCCTGTGTCCCCCAACTGCTCCCCACTGTGCCAAAAGGGAGGGGGGGTCTGGGGTAGAGCTGCGTGTTTACCCCTGTGACCCCCCAACAGCTCCCCTGGCCTGGGGATTTACCCCTGTGACCCCCAGTTGCTCCCCCAGCCTGGGTATTTACCCCCATGACCCCCAGCTGCTCCCCACTGTGCCAAAAGGGAGGGGGATCTGGGGTAGACCTGG
The DNA here is from genome assembly GCA_007922195.1 of Podocnemis expansa. NCBI lineage: Eukaryota > Metazoa > Chordata > Testudines > Podocnemididae > Podocnemis > Podocnemis expansa. The sequence goes on along the minus strand of ML681997.1, from coordinate 8,233,279 downwards.
GTGTTTACCCTCATGACCCCTAACAGCTCCCCTGGCCTGGGGATATACCTCTGTGTCTCCCAACTGTTCCCCACTGTGCCTAGTGGGAGGGGAGATCTGGGGTAGACCTGGGCATTTATCCCTGTGACCCCCAGCTGCTCCCCACTGTGCCCCCTGGGGCAGGTCTGGGTATTTAAACTGGTGCCCCTCACTGCTCCCCTCTGTGCCCTGAGGCGCAGGCCTGTGTATTTACTTCTGTGACCCTCATCTGTTCCCCACTGTCCAAAGGGAGGGAAGATCTGGGGCAAGTCAGGGTATTTACTCCTGTGACCCCCAACTGCTCCCCGCTGTACTTAAAGGCAGGGGAGATCTGGGGCAAGCCAGGGTATTTACCCCTGTGACCCCCAGCTGCTCCCCACTGTGCCCAAAGGCAGGGGAGAGCTGGGGAAAGCCAGCATATTTACCCATGTGACCCCCCAACTGCTCCCCACTGTGCCCAAAGGGAGGGGAGAGCTGGGGCAGGCCAGGGTATTTACCCCTATGACTCCCAACTGCTCCCCTGCGTTCCCCAAGGTTTGGGACAGGTCTGGGTATTTACCCCTGTGACAGCTCCATGGCTGGCACTAGGCAGTAAGCAGCCCCTGTGTTGCAGGGTGCGCTGGCATTTGAGGGGTGTCAAAAGGGGACAGCACCGTGGCACTCCCCTGATGACGTCACTCGTCTGCGCCGGCATTGCTCTGCTGTGGGGGGGCGCCACAATTCCCAGCGCTGGCCCTGGACAGCCCAGCTGCTCCCCACCATGTCCTGAGACAGGGAGGGCAGAGGCTGTTCTGGAGATTTAACCCCATGCCCCCCAGGACTGCTGCCCACTGTGCCCCAAGAGTGGGGAGTCTGGTGCAGGCCTGGACATTTGTGCTTGTGGTCACAGCTCATTCCCTATAGCACTGAGCAGGGAGAGGTTTGGCAGGCCTGGGTACTAAACCTGGTTCTCTGCCTTGTTAGTGTTCCTGAGGGTGACTCCTTTTCCTTTTCCTTTGCCTTTTCCTCTCTTTTTCCTGGAAGCATCTATATTCTGTAGCATCCACCCTACATGGTATCACCATGCCAGAATCCCTTGTCAGCACATCTCAGATGTGAGGGCTCCCTAAAGGTTTATTTTTAAGGCCATTACTTCCTTTTATTGTCATTTTTTATTAAAGCCCAAAACCCCCATTATCTTCCTAGGACAGGGCTCAGTTCATGAGCCTCTGAGAATCAATACTGTGAAGTGACCAGGTAAAAGTGAGGCTTCAAGCTGCTAGAGGTGGGAGATCGTGTCTGTATATTGGCTTCCTCCATGGTCCTACTGAGATAGGAAGATTGGAGCAAGGCTGAGAAGTGTCTTCTAGGTGCCTAGCATTTGTGTTGCTTCTGCGTAAAGGTAACATGGGGCAGTGGGAGCAGCTTTTTGTTCCATCATCTCTTCTATATTGTTCCTGAAATTCTTTTAGTTCCTGGAAAGTTTCTTAGAAGACCACGTTATGTTACTATTTCAACACAGAGCCTCATAAACACACCTAAAGTATATACAGCTAGTCCTCACTTAGTGACCTACTCGTTTAGTGACCCCTCAGAGTTATGACCGGCTCTCTGATGAGTTGGTATTATGGCGATGTACGAGAACTCACATCAACTCTCTCAGATTACCTATATTTACAGTACACTATGCAAACTAAGTTCAGTACATTAGAGCTTAAAACATTTAAAATATATATGAAAAATGTTATAAATGATGCAAAGGTGACATTAAAACTATCTACCGATGGTTGAAAAACCCACTACCAGTAAAGTACATTATGTCTGAAATACCGGTAAGGGCTGCTCCTCGTTTAGTGACCAATTCGTTTATCAACCGGGTTTCAGGAACAGAACCCGGTCACTAAGTGAGGGCTACCTGTATACAGCCTTAGCACAAAAACTTACATGTGAGATTTTGTGGCTGCAAATGGTATCCAGATGCATAGTTTTGGGCTGCATCTTTTCTATCTTGCTTTGAGAATTAGCATATAGTGATTAGTATTTTAGGTTCCCCCCTCCCCAAAAAAGCAAAAAAGATGGTGTGCAAGATTTATCTTTTTTTATTGCTTTGCGGACAGTAGACTTGCTTTTCAGCCCTGGGAAATTTCTTCAGTACAGTCTATTTGGCACATTTCAGCAGAAGTAGAACATGCCAATTAAGCGATCATTCTGATTATGGGAGGATTTTAGGGATACGTTGTGCTGGCAGAGGTTAATGAAGATATTGCAAATGAATGCAAAGAAAACCTTTATTAATGAAATGCTCAGTTTGAAAATGTAAACAAAAGTTGAGAAGTTCATAAATCAGAATATCTGAAAACAATGGTAGCACTGCCACATTAGTTGTAATTAATTGTAACCCATAAAGAAAAGGACCTACATATCACTGTGGACAGCTCACTTCAAACATTTGCTTACAGCATAGCGGAGATTAAAAAATAAATTAAAAAAAAGGCCTCACAAGATTCTAGGTTGTTTTAAGAAGGAGACAGAGAATAATACTGAAAGTGGAACGCAGTTACATAAATAGATGGCATGGCCCTTACCTTGAATATTGTGTTCAGTCCTGGTCAATCCTATCTCAGAAAGAATATGGAAGAAATAGAAGAGGGCTGGAGAAAGGCAACAAAAATTATTAGAGACATATGAGAAGGAATTGAACAAAGATTAGAACTACTCCATTTAGAGAGATGTACAACAGAAGACTTAAAGAATCAATAATTAGCAACATAGAGATGCTACCCTCTGCCATAATATATAAGAGGAATCTCAGTGAAATGTATTGGCAGAATATTTGAAACTGATAAAACAATGCTTTTGTTTAATACAGTGCATAACTATATGCAGAATTCACTATTGCAAGATATTACCGAGGCAAATCTAGTAGGCTGTGTTCACACAGCCTCCTTATTTCGAAACAACAGAGGTTGTTTCGAAATAAGGTTTCAGCTGTTTACACGATGCACGGTTGTTTCGGAACAATGGAAGCCGTTGTTCCGAAACAACCATGTTGTTTTGAAACAAGTAAAACCTAGTCCGTGGGCGAAACAACGTTGTTTTGCAACGGTTGTTTCGGAACAAGATGTTCCGAAACAACAGTTCAAGGCGTGCCCCCTCAGCACCCTGGCCAGGGGACACCCCTCAGCACCGT
>ML681997.1:8120175-8229692 GCA_007922195.1 Podocnemis expansa | reverse complement strand
CAGCGCTGCCCAGTGCTGAAGCCCGCCCATGCCTGCAGCCCCGCTGTGCAATCACCGGCGGGGTTCAGCGCTGGGCAGCGCTGAGCCCCGCTGGTGCCTGCAGCCCGGGTGTGCAGGCACTGGGGGGCGGGGGGAGCAGCCCTGGGCAGCGCTGAACGCTGGGGGTGCCTTCAGCCCCCTGCGGAAGTGAAATAGCAAGTTCACAGTATGAACCTGCTATTTCGTTTCCCGCCTTTTTCCCTTATTTCGAATTAACATTTTGTTAATTCGAAATAAGTTGTTTCGAAATAAGCTTTATTTCTATATACGGTTGTTGCGAAACAAACATATCGAAATAACCGGCTGTGTGAGAACACAGCCATAGAATTTTAAAATATAGAGTTATATGAATAATATGAGAACTAACCATAGGCATTCTAGCAAGGGAGTTTGTAAGGGAGGCTATTTCTCTTGCTTCAGATCATAAATCAATCACTAATTGCTAGAGATTAAGAAGAAATTTGTCCTATAGTCTTGTTATCTATTATGGGATTTTCCATCTTTATTGGAAGCATCTAGTACTATACTGTCCCAGTAGTTAGTATACAGGGCTACACATTGGTATTTATTATTACTGTTATACCAGGGCCTAGAGGTTCCAGTCAAACTAGGCGTTACATAAACATACTGTTGGTCTGATCCATTACACCATATCCTAAGTACACATTGCAAGTATATGGTGTTTTTATTACTGTTTACCCTGTAACTTGGGCCTTAATTATGCTGCAGCTGTTCCAAGAGGTGTATACAAATCAGGAAGTAGCTTCTTCCATGTCAAGATGGCCTTTGACAGAATGGATAATTTGGGGAGAACAATGGCTGCACCTTTTGTACATGTTTAGCAAGAGGCACCATTCCTGCACCTCCCCAGGCGTCTGGAGTTAATAAGCCTTTTAGAGGTATTATTTGTCTGGGCAGATTTGCTCAGGTGTTGCATCTCCGCTCCTCAGTATGGCTCAGAGTTGTAATGGAGTTCACTACTATTTCAATGAAATACTTGTGAGTGCGCCACCAGAATGGCTTAGACCATTTATTTATACTTCCAAAGTCTATTTTTATCTGAAAATATCTGTTGTTTTCTTGTAATTTTCACTTGCTTGTTCTATCAATATGAACTTTTGAGTTTCTTTCTGTGAGCCCATGTATTCCTTTTTCTCTTTAGCTATAGTCCACATGATGAGTGACACTCTCTTAAGCAACCTGGACAAACTTCTGCTGAAGCTTGGTAGGTCACTATGTATTATATTGAGAGTTCTGGAGTGAAATGATATTTGATGGAAGGACTGATTTATAATGAAAATTTCAACTTTAACAGATCATTCTGCCTTTCGGTTATCAATTTCTGTATTTGTCTTTGTTTTGTTCTGTTACGTATGGGGGATTTTTGGAGGTTGGAGCTAAGAGTTAGTTAACAACTGGGCTATACGTAGGGAGAGAGAATGATCATAGGTAGTTCTTGTAAAAATTCTGATAAATACATGATATTAAAAAGTTCAAATTGTGTTGTAAAATGTTACCTGTTTAATCATTCAATTTCTGTGCAGAAATTGATAGTAAAACAAAAATGTGTATTTTTATTTCAGTTTTCCAGTTTGAGCAAACTTCTCATGCTGCAGAACATGTGAAGCAGCAGATAAACTGTGAGTAGTTTTATTTTATAAGACTTTCTTGAGATATTTGAACATGTTGCATGTAACTCGTTAGCCCTAGTGCATCTGAACTCAAAGGGTGGAAGAATTAATAACGCAAGTGGCTCTGCAGCAACTTTTATTCTCTCATCCAGTAGCCATTGCTCTTCCCTTTAATCTAGTGGTGCTCGAGTTTCTTCTGTATATCCAGAAACATGTTGCTCAGGAACCTGTTCCTGGCTCTGGCCCTGCTCTGCTGGGCATACAGCTGTAACTCTTCACATCTGGCTGATGCTCCTTCCTCTCAGCTTCTAACACCTCCCCTACCTGCCTCTCCTGTTTTATCCATCCTTTCCCTAAAGCTGGTGAGGAACTTTTGGATTACTTTTGTTTTGGCTGATTGGAAAATATTGTTTCATCAAAACCAAAACTTTTGAAATGTATCAGTTTAGGCAAAACTTTTGTCAGCTACATTTCTCCAGAACAGAATGTCTGATCACTATGACAGCAAGAGCCTCACCCAGAATAGCCAGTATCCTGATGGTAGGGATGGGATTTGGGAGACTCAGGTTCAAGACTCTGTTCTGAATCAGTGAGAAGAGATTTGAACCTGGATCTGTGACATCTCAGGTGAATGCTCCAACTGTTGGTTTGTGTAGGCTGGTCTACGCTGATAGTGGCAATCAACAGGAGATGCACAAACTACATAGTGTATTTATGTTGATATATGAAGGTGTCTTCATGGTGCTGTGTCAACTGGAGATGCCAAACCAGCAATGCAGCCTAACTCCTTTTGGGGAGGTGAACTAATGGCACTGGATAGCTCATTTCCCACTGATTGCTGCAGATCCCACAGCGTAAACAAGCCATGTCTGTCCATCTGTCCTCTGCCCCCAGTAGATCCATACATCTCAGGGTGGATCTCTCTTGCATGCAAAAAGTTTGTCTTGATATGGAATAGGGAAGTTCTTGGAACAGGGAAATTGTTTCTCCTCCAGCTTTAGTTCTTCCCATGTTTGTACCTCTGTCTCACTGCTCCTTCTACCCACATTTTGCGTCACATTTTTTTTTCTGTAAGTTCAACTAGGATCAAATTTGGAGATATAACAGACACTTCAAAAAACCAGAACCAAACTGCAAGTGACCTGAAGTAGTGGAGCAGCAGTTCTCAAACATCCATACTAGGCCTTCCCTAAGACTGCTTTCCTGTCTAGCCAAGATCTCCTTCCTTTAGTAGTTTGGGAAGAGTAGAGGGTTGTAACTGTTTGATACGTGTGTGTGAACCCCGTACACGAGAGCAGCAGTGATGATAGGTAATAAGGAACTAATTGGTACTAATAAATTGTAGGAGATGACCAGCACATGTGAAAGGTACAAGCGGTTGAGCGTATCACATTGAAATGAGGGCATATATGACAGACTTCACAGCTCTTATTTATAAAAAGCACCTGTCCCATGTTGATATGACGTGGGTCCTCCACTAGCCATTTTTTGTAGAAGTTGTTTGTTCTTACATTAGGATGTTTTTTATTGCAATCTAGTAGCATCAAGGCTTCTTGCACCTCTAAATGGTCCCATTTGCAGAGTCATTAATATAGAATGTTTGAATATTCTTGTAATTATTAACTCCTGTCTTTTAATCAGAGTACTTAGAGCAAATTCCCTTTTTATTTTGGATTTACTCTATTGCTGGCTTCTCACTCCTACTTTCTTAGTATCCTTAGCAAATTATGCATTTCCTTTTCTATACCCAGCTTCCCCAATCAACACAATTGTATAGCAGGCATTAAGAAGAAGAAAGTGAGTGGTCACTTGGAGCCGGGTGAGGGCTGTCGTTTGTAACCCAGTCTGTCCATCTGTAAATATTACCAGAAGGGTTAGAACTTCACAATTTGATTTCCCCCTGCTCCATTTCTAGTGACATGAAACCAGGTGTTTGCTAGTGGACTTACAAAATCATAGGTCAGATCTGACACTCAGTATAATTATTTTAGTTCTCTCCCCCCATTAATGGTAACTCTAGTTTAAGAGGCTGAGATTCAGAAGGATTTAGGAACAACACAAGTTAGGATTCTTATAATCTCTTTTATACTTATTGCTCTGACAACATGACATAAAACATGAAGTATTCACCATGCAGTTCAAACTTTTTAACTGTTGAGACTCTGTTGCTGGTTTGCTTAGTGGCAGGGTTTCTGCTCAGCTGGTGTTGTTGAGCTCATGTGCAGGAAGAAATTTTGATCCTCCAGAACTCAATTCTCTCCACTTTATGTGGACAAGTCAATAAATCTTGTCCACACAGGTCACTGGTTCCAAGACTTAAGGAGCTTTGAGTGCATGAACAGTTATAAAGAACAGAAAGATCCTGTTGCAAGATTTTTATCTGGTGTTTCTCAGAGCAGGAGAGACTGTAATAGAGTGTTCTCTCAAAGAAAAGCATGAGATTCTTGATATGATAACCTGTGGCACTTTATTCATTCATAAATTCATAATGGCGCGCTCTATTTATTTTCTGCCCTCTAGGAGGATCAGAACTTTTAGACTCCTTGCAAGCCCCATGCTCAGCTGCAGGAACTAGCCTATTCACTGCAATATATAATCATTTATCTAACCTGTCTACAAATACCTCTGGTTATTTCTCCACAGCTATCTTAATACATTTACTAATAAAATTGTGCAATCCCCCCTCCACTTACTGTATTTTGCAGAAGGTCAAAATAATACAGATTTTAAAAATGGTAGCTAGAATAGATTCATGCAAAAGTAAAACAATGAAATATTATAACTACATGAAACCTCTCTTAAAGACCTGTTTATGACTTAAAGAACTTATTTAAAGAACACCTAATGCATAAAGGGGGCAGATCCTCAACGGACATAAATTAGTATCATCTTTTTGATCTGAGTAGAGCTGCATCAGATAGCAGTCGAAGAGTACAATTTTCCTGCACCTTTTTTTGGGAGACCACCTCAAAACAGCAACTTGTTTTGTCAGTCTCTTGAGATAGGTTTTGCTGCATTACAAAATTATGAATTGTATGACAACTTAAACCTGCACCTCAAATTAAATATCACAGTTTTCTGATAATTTTACTTGTTACAGGAAACATTTGCAATTACTATAAGTATGAGATTAGAAAAAATATTTTATTAATATTTTCACTACAGTCTCTTTTGCTTTATGCATTTGTTATTCTTTATGTGCATAGTTTATTTCATTGTTTCCCCTGTACAAATGGTGAGAACATTCTTATCTGTGTGGGTATGTCACACAGTGACGGGGGAAAGGAGAGCATTTTAAAAGAGAGAGAAATGTGAATGAAAATCTACAAATACTGACATGAGGATTCAGGAGAAGTTGTGATATGTGAGACTACTTTTATTTTTTTTTTAAATAAAACTGACTAGATTTTAAGTTGGTGGAATCCATTATAAATCTCTGCTAATTATGTTACCACAATATAATGGGAATTTCTTATATATATTCAAGTAGCACCACAATCAGGGTTGGGGCCTGATCAGGTGAAGTGTGGTACAAGTGCAGAATAAAAGATGACTCCTACCCTAAGAGCTGAGTTTATAGTTAAATCTAAATATATAACATGTAAAAATACTGTAACTGTCAAAACCTCAGTTTATATTTTATTGATTTCCCTAGTCTCCCCATGCCAAAATAAGGGAAGAAGAGAATAAGTAAACAGATAGGAAAGGAGGGTAAGGTAAGGAAGAAAGGGGAGAAGAAGAGCAGCATCTTGGTTTCCACACACTAGGAATTAATCAAAGTGTTCTAAAAAGTTAGATCAAATCTTTTCAGGCTTGTCTTATGTCCTTCTTCAGAACTTAATCTGATCTTTAGCAGTCATGTCAGCCCATTCTTGGGGCCAAGCTCTTATCCCTGGAAGAAGTCTGCTGTTCCATCTAGGAAACAGGAGTCATTTGGCTAGAAGTTCTGTTTTAGAGCAGCAAGCTTTCAGTGAGTTGGAGTTTCTGAGATGGTGGGATATATTCCAAAATACAGTTCTAGGAAATCATTTTTAAGGAGATAGCCATTATCCTTCTGCTTACTTCTAGCCAAAAGGATTTTTATCCTGGGATAGTCTCAAAACATACGAACCAGTGTGACTCTGGGAAATGCACATCTGCTGGAGCAATCTGTTTTGGCAAGGCCTATGTACTGTACTCTAGTTGGGGACTGATATGAATGAAATATAATTTTTTCTGCTGGATCACCCTACTCTCAAATAGTTGATTGTAATATTGAGTAACATCAGTTAACAAAACATACTGGTTTTTATCCAAGTAGTGTCCCTATGGGTGCTCCACCTCAGGTGTGTATGTACTCTTGTGCCTTTCATAGGAGATTTTTGGTAGCAGTGCCCGTTCAGTTTGCATGCAAGTCCCATGCCTCCTTGTGCCCCGTACTGAGGCAGTATAGGGTTGTGCAGCTGAGTCACCCTCAATTCCTTCTCTGTCACTTTCAGTCTGAGAGGCGCATCTAAGAAGGCCTGCTTCAGTTTTACTTTAGCACAGTTTAAATAGATGGTTTGGGTTAGTTTACCTTAGTGACTGTAGTTGGCATTTGCTTCTGTTTTTTTCCTTTTGTTTCCCCTCTTTCCTTATTGTTCTGGACTTTTCATTCTGAGTGGGATATCCTGGGATCACGAGGCATTAAACATTGTCTTTCCTATTGGGAGGCTTTCCTTGTGTGATGGTCATTCTTGCTGTCTCTGGTGTTTGGGGGAGACACACAATCGCTATGTGTATACAAAAGGAGATCTCATAATAACAGGGAAATAAAGTTCAAATTCTTGATGATGAAACGTGATCTGGGCCCTGAGAACCCCATTATACATCAGCTCCTGAGCTCATTTAGTGTTCTGTCTACCTCTGGATTTTGGTCACTGAGAGCCTTACTGGACACAATGGCTAGTATTCCATCCACTTCTGGATCTTAGTGATTGCAGCATTATCTCTGCCCCCAATACCAAGAGCCCCACATAAATATGTGGATGCTGACAGGAGGAGCTGGAGAGTTAGAACTCCTTTTAAAAATATTGGTCATCGATAATAAGAAGGCTTCAGCGACATTAAGCTCTGAAAGGAGTACTATTGAAGCTTCAAGTTATTCCCTTATCAAAAAGATATCTAAGGCTACTTCTAAGAGCCATGCTTCTACCAAACCAGAGTCAGTACCAAAGTCCTCTTTTAATGCAAGCATTTGTTCTCATATGATCATGAACTCTACTTCAAAATGGTCTGCACTATCAGACACCTCAGTGTCCATGTTGTGTACCAGACTTATGCATGGACATTGCCTGAGTATGAGTCTGGATGGAACCATTTGTTGTCCATAGCATTAGCACATTCCATGTAGGTTCCTATCTTATCTATCTTGAAGTCAGCCACCACAGGATCAGATTCAGCTTCTGCCTGTGCACCATTGGTACCACAGGAATTTCAATATTAAAAAGATCTTGTGATGAAGGAGCTGGAGTCTCTATTACTTAGCTGTCTGGTACCAGTCTCTACATTGAGGTCTTCTGAGACACCAACCTCATATTGACATCTCATCCCATCCCAGTGTTGACCATCCAGGCTGAACATATTCCCCTGTGGAATGTGTTGACGATGAGTCTTCTGATTCACAGATTTTTCTTCAGGATTGTCTCTGTTCTGAAAGACATCATTCTCCTACCTATCCTGAGAGAACAGATGACTTCATCTTCCTTTTATATCATATGATCAGCATTGGATGTGTCCTCCTTTGCTGGGTGAGGCCTCCCCCCAATGGCTTACTGAGACCCTGGGATATATATCACCAACAATTTCAAAGGATTTTGGGTCATTCTTATCAGGAGCATAGGCAGACTGGTCATCCTGAGCCTCCATTGCCATCTCACCTACCAGAATCAATTGGACACCTTTGAGTAGCAGGAGACAAGGGCTGACAAGGAGGTAACTCATCACACGGACATTTCCTCGTCATTGCCAGATAAGACAGCAGTGCCTCCGCACCTTCCATGGTAGGTAACTTTGGGTAAATCCAGGAGCTGATGAAGCACATTATTGATACATTTCAGATCCCTCTGGAAGAGGCCCATGACTTTCATCATAAGCTCCTGAACATTTTATATACTTCAGCTTCTGCACGTCACCCTACTTGTAAATGAGGATTTACTAGAGAGTACAAAAAGCACATGGCAGCATCGAGCTGTGACATCTCACAATTTTAAATATGTCAGCAAAGAATATTATTTCCAGCCAAGGACTTGGAGTTTTTATTTTCACACTTGCAGTCAATTCCTTGATGGCAGAAGAAGTAAATGAGTGCTGGATCAAAAGTGACTCAGTTTCTTTGAACACCGGGTACTGCTCTCAAACATGGTATTTCAGAATAGCAAACCACCAAGCATTCATGTAAAAATATTATCTGAATTGCAGTAAATTCACCATCTTTCTTGACCAGAGGACACCAATTTAAGGCCATCATAATGGAGGTCTGCTCTTAGTGGAAACATCATTACAGGCCTTCTTAGATGTAGCTAATATTGCAGCTCAGTCCATTTTCTCTGCATCTATGATGCAGTGAAGATCTTTGCTCTCATTGGCCAACTTCCCTAGGGAGATGCAGAGTACTATTGAAGACCTTCCCTTGGATGGCCAGGTGTTGTTTTCAGAGTCTACGGTTGACTCACCTTGCACCTTGAAAGACTTGATGCTCATGTTTACTGTAGGTCCCTCAAGTTTTATATACCTGCAGGTAAAAGAAAATTCAGCAAGTGTCAAACATCCCAGAGATCTTGCTCATTTCACTTCTGTTTTTTCCATAGGCCTTCTGAACAACTTGCTGAAGGGCCCAAGGTGTTCAAAAAAGACATCAACATCTGCCACAGCTACCTCATCCTAGTTATTCACTTCCAATTGCTAGTTTTGATCAGTTGGTCTAGAGTCCAAACTATCCCACAGACTCATAGACTCTTAGGTCTGAAGGGATCAATATGATCATCTAGTCTGACATCCCACACAATGCAGGCCACAAAACCTCACCCACCCACTCCTGAAATAAACCTCTAACTTATGACTGAGTTGTTACAGTCTTTATGATTTAAAGACTTTCAAGATACAGAAAATCCACCAGTATGTGAGCCATGCCCCACATGACAGAGGAAGGTGAAGACCCCCAGAGCTCTAGCTAATGTATCCTGAGAGAAGATTCCCTCCTGACCCTAAATATGACTTGCCCACATGCGCCGGGTTTAACTGATCACCATATTCGGGGTTGGGAAGGAATCTTCCCCTAGGCCTGATTGGCTAGAGCTCTGGGGTTTTTTTTTAACCTTCCTCTGTAGCACGGGGCATGGCTCACCTGCTCTGTATCTTAAAGTCCTTAAATCATGATTTGAGGACTTTAATAACTCAGTAATATGTTAGAGGCTTATTGCTGGAGTAGTAGGGTGAAGTTCTGTGGCCTGCATTGTGCAGGAGGTCAGACTAGATGATCCTACTGGTCCCTTCTGATCTTAGAGTCTAGAAGTTAAACTCTGAGCACCTGGGCAAGTCTCACCAGCCAGTTACCTAAGAAAGAATTCTCTATAATAACTCAAAACCACCCCATCCAACCTCCCTTCTCAGGCCACTGGCATATCCAAAACTTAGTCAGTTACAAATTTAGGACATCCCATCGTAGTCTCTCCTCCATAAATTTATCAAGCTTAGGTTTGAAGACAGTTATGTTTTGGCCCGCAGCTCACCTTGGAAGGCTATTCTACAACTTCATTGCTCTGATGGTTAGAAACTTGATTCTAATTTCAAGCCTAAATTTCCTGATGGACAGTTTGTATCTTGTGTCCACATTGGTGCTGTACTGCAATAATTCCTCTCCTTCTCTGGTATTTGTTCTTCTAAGGTATTTAAAAAGAGCAATGATATCTCCCCTCAACCTCCTTTTGGTAAGGCTAAACAGACCAAACAATCGGCTCCACAAGAATCTGCTACTGCACTATACCATCCTTTGCCCCCGCTTATGGATACCTATTTTCCCATTGCCAGCCTTCATGGGAGAGAATAACTCACAAATGGATTCCGACATCTAAACTACTGATTATTCAATCCATGTCACTTCCCTCCCTGAATTGACAGTGGGATATTACTGAGGCGTCACGTGAAATGCAGCACCACAGGGGAACTATTTGAAGAAGGAGAGGTTACTCATCTTATGTAGGAACTGTAGTTCTTTGAGATGTATATCCCTGTGGGTGCTCTACTGACCTTCCCTTCTGCTTCAGAGTTTCCTTTGAGGGATTTTGCAGCAGAGAAGCTATTGAAGGCAATCTACCTGCTCAGCTCTGTATATCTGTGGTACAGACCATGAGGATGTGTAGGTCACATGTGAGGGCCAAAAAGACTGTCTGTGCTGCCAAAAATCTCCGAAGAAACATGTAGGGGAGCATGTGCACCTGAAGATGAGCAGACATAGGGACACAAATCTCAAAGAATGTCAGTTACTGCACAAGGTGAGCCATATCTCCTTGACCAGATCCTAGCCCTAGGTAAATCTAGTCTGTTATTTTGTATCTGTTGTAGATGATATATGGTAAATAAAATAAATATATTCTTTATTTCAGTATATACTGCAACTATTGTGGAGAGAAAGACTGAAATCTGTAGGTTACATGAAAATATAAACAACAGTAATGACGCAATTGTTTATTTGCACAAGCATAACAAGAATAGTAAGGATAATTGTGCTGGGTAAGTTTAATATAAGATGAAGTTTTTAATTAGAGATGTTTGTAATTGTAGAAGCATATGGTTAGCAGGAACTGCAAGGATCATCTAGTCTAATGCAGCAAGAAGCTTTACCAAACGATAGTTTAAGAGTGTGTGTGTGAGAGAGGGAGCATGTGGAGAGTATAATTGTTTAATGAATTACATGTTGAAGATGAGTTTCTTTGGTATAGAGTGCATATTAGTAAGTTAGTTAGATCTGTCTGTAGTTTTCTCCTGAATTTTTTTAAAGATGTAAAATATAATTGGTGCATCATACAGCAGTGGTGAAGTAAAACATAGAAACATAAACTATGTGGGAAGTTATCTGTCACATATATTTGTAAAAGTTACCTGCACATTGAAGCCCCCCACTTCCACAATCTGTAAGGCTCCAGATGTAACCTGGTTAATTTAGGAACTCCTACCTTTTCCTAGATCATGCGGTTTGAGGGGAAAGACACCCACCCTTACCCAATTCACACTCTAAGAATGAGGGTAACCTGGACTCAGCTCATAGGACTCTAGGTGTATATTATTGTGGGTTCACAGGATCTTTTACCAATGAGGAAGTCTTATACAGTAATAGCATTAACCAGTATTTATTAACATTTACCAAACATAGTACATATGCTAAACATATAATGCTTTGCTCACCAGTCCTGATCAGGCAGACTTTCCTTTTTGATCAGGCAAGAACAGTCTTGGCTGGATTCCTGTTGCTTTATGTTGTGGTTGTTCAGATGATTCTAGCAGCCCTGATCTTGGGTGGTGTCTTATAGAAGGATTATTTTTCTTCTTCTTTCAGGTCTTTCCTTCTTATTCTTCTTGTTCCCCTTTTCTTCCAGCTGGTTTCTCTCTTGGACCCCAGTTTTTATAGTGAAATTTGAGTCCTACTGGGCTATAACTTAACCAGTCATTTTACCAAAATAATTCTTTGACCAGTCATAACCAATCATAGCTGACCACCATAATTGATTTTAATATTTCTCACTTAGTTATGAAGCAATCAAAGAACCAGGCAGAAATCATTCAGATAAACAGTAGAGAACTGGGTATCATAAAGACAAAACAATAAGCGTGGATTTACAGTCACAGCTATTGAAAAGTGATTCCTTGCCGGACAGAATGTTATTAAATGATGATTTTCTTTACACCTTTTAAAATATGTTTCTTTATCTGGTGGTGGTAGATATGATTACAACAGTAACACCTTTTTAGTATTACATTGCCTTGATGTAATTTCAGGAATGTGAAGATATGACTATATGATACTTAGTTTATATGTATTGTTGCTCTTAATATGGCTGCTACTGCTTAGCCCAAGAACAAAGCCTAAGCTTAGTCAAAAAAACAAGGCCTCAGACCCTACAGTACGGCTTTATTAGAGTCACTAACCATCTGCAGAATACATAGATGCCATCTTTGCAGTATATGAATTTATTCAGTTGGTCAGATAACCTGTGAACATAGTTTTCTTAATTTTGCATATGTCTGGGCCATGGATAGTTTACTAGAAGACAGTTCGGCAGTGTATGTGTATATATATTTGATCTTTATGCCAGTTTCATTAGTTGATTTAAAGTTTTGTATGGGAAGGAAAGTTGTTCTAGTCTAGGACTTAATTAGCTCCTTTCCATAACCATCAAATGTTTACAGAAGTTGATGACTCAGTTTCCCAAGCAATTTCAAACTTGGTTTATATAGCACTAAGGACAATGTCTCTGCTCAAGAAACAAGGTAGATAACAATAAGGCTGTAATATATGTTTGTTTTTTTAAAAATAATGAATTTGTTTTCTTGACATTGAAGAATTTGTCTCTTTCTGGGAGAGAGTCTTTTGCTCACCATTTCTCCTCATTTCACAGTTTCTTCTTACATTTAGTGTCTTTTAATCTGTCACATAGCTGACTACAAACATAGACACACACACATATATGTATATAACCAGATTCTGGTGTCATTTATTCCACTGACTTTAAAGTTATTGTTTCAAATTTAAACTGATGTAATTGTAATCACAGTTTTTTCCTAGGGAATGGATTCTGTTTAGAAACTTGAGGGGGATCTCAGTGAGTGAACTCACTGGAGTTGTCCAAAGCATTTAGTGTTGGATCAAGTATCCAGCATGAT
Organism: Podocnemis expansa; assembly: GCA_007922195.1. Classification (NCBI taxonomy): domain Eukaryota; kingdom Metazoa; phylum Chordata; order Testudines; family Podocnemididae; genus Podocnemis; species Podocnemis expansa. Next base: position 8,217,126 of record ML681997.1, on the reverse strand, counting down.
AGGAGGGCAAAGCAGAGCTTAAATATTAACATTACTGGATAAAGCAAAAGTAGGAAGGTCAAAGTCAGTGGCCTGATCTACACTCACAGTGGATGGCAATGTAACGCTGCTAACATCGACGCCCTAAAGCAGGGCTTCTTAACCTATGGGTCACGACCCAAAAATGGGTCACCATGCTGTTTAGGGTGGGTTGCCATGATCTTCTTTAATACAGTGAAAAAGGAAATACATTATTCAAAACTGAACCCTGGGTTGTGAAGCCGAGTCCCAAAGTTAATCTGGGTCCTGGCTAAAAAAGGTTAAGTACCCCGGCCCTAAAGAACACATGTCCACTGGCACATCAGTCACACCAACCTAAATTATGCTGAAATTCAGCTTAACAAAACCACTGCTGCAAGTGGCATAGCATTAAAGTCAAATTCTAGAGGTTGAATTACCATCAGTGTGGGCAGAGCTCAATGTAAGTCAACATCATTGGCCTCTGGGAGCTATCCAATAGATCTCTGTTTTGACCTCACTGGGCATTCGTGTTATGCTGCACCATGGTGACGTAATCAAGACATAACTCCTCCCTTTAGGGCCTGGGAAATTTTGAATTCCCCTTCCCTGTTTGTTGAGTGTGGAGAGACCTTGATAGCTGAAGAACTCATGGTGGCTGCACACTTCAAATATGCCCCATCATGGAGTTGATCTGAGGTCTTGAATCTCATTGGACTGTTGGGTGAGGAGTCTGTTCTTTGTCAGTTCCAAGCCAGAAGAGACCTAGAACTAGCCAGAACTAGCTTGTAAATAACACTCGGTGGAATTTTCAAGAGGATAGTCTCTGCATTTACGTCCAAATGCTATAAGCATATTGAAATTTGCATTGAGCATGAGAAGACTTGAACTCAACAGTGGATACATTTGACACAAGGGAAGCTAGAGAAAAGACTTCTAAGAACTTTGATAGATTACAGGTGGTGACACAAACTGCCTTTGTGAGGAGGTAAAGTAGGCTGAGAGGTCCTTGCTGGAGGCCTCAGCATCCTGCAACACCTCTCCCAGGAAAGGAATGGTGAAGATGTCCTCCAAGCAGCAGAATAGCTGCAGGGGAAGCAGCCAATCACACAGGCTACAGGGAACAGCCAATCAGGGTCCAGAAGGGCCATATAAAAAGAAGCTGCAGTGCAGAGCAGAGTTGATTCATTTCTGGGACTAGAGGAGTGCAGGTGGCGTTCTCTGCTGGCCAAAGAAACTAAAGCACCATGGACAGCTCAGTGCTGGCAGGGGTTGGGGTAGCATGAAAGCTCTTGACTGGCTGCTGGGCCTGAACACATAAGACCCCTGAGCTGAGTAAAACACTTATGGAAGATGTGCTGCAGGGACGTGGCCCCAGGGAAGTGAAAACGATTTTGTTAAAGGGATGCTGCAGTTTGTACCCACTATTCTTAGGGTTGCTGGGTGGGATCTGGAGTAGTGGGAGGGCCCAGGTTCTCCCCATAAATCATTGGTAAAATGGACTACAACTGACAGAAAACATGGGATGAAACCAGTGCCTCCGTGGAGGAAGCCCTGGGATGTGACTCGACGCTGGGGCTTGTTAAAGACTGCAGATACATGTCCTGACCAGAAGGGGTGCTTTCAAGATCTGGGTGTTATGTCATTACTGCAGTAATTTCTGTGGACACCTATCTTGGTCTAATTAATAACAAAGAACTGGAAGCATAGAAGGACAAAAGTAGAAAAATGATTTAGTAAAACCAGGGAACTTTTCCATTACCTGGCCACTATGACTAATTACAAATACAGAGGTTCAACCTGGAATCAGAAAAAGGCAATGAAACGTGATTGATGGAATCTAATCCGAATCTTCTTTCTTCTCATCTGTCATGTAAATCTGAAAATCCGGACATCTGTCTCAAAATTTTTGTTTAAGAAGGAGAATGTGGCTCATGGTGTTTTGTATCAGTATGGTGAGAAATGGTGGAAGCAAAAACATAGATGACAAGACAAAGTAATTCAGAATTTCACCAGTTTCTAAAAATCTCAACTCTCAACTTGCTGTTTAAATGACAATTAAATTTCAAAGAGGTAGCTGTGTTAGTCTGTTTCAGCAAAACAAAAGAGGAGTCCTGTGGCTCTTAAAGATTAACAAATTTATTTGGGCATGAGCTTTTCTGGGTTAGAATCTACTCTGTCAGGTGCATGAAGTGGAAACCGCATTTTGTTAGGTGTACGTACACATACAAAGAAGGATGAGCCACGTTATTATGTGGAGGATGGGTGTTAACGAGGTCAGTTGAAACAGTGTGGATGTGGCCTGTTCGCAACAGTTGATGAGAAGCTGTGAATGATTAACGAGGGAAAACTACTAGCCACTCCCTGTCTCTGTTCAGATCCAGTCTGGTAGTGTCAGGTATGCATATGAATTCTAGCTCAGTAGTTTTACACTGAAGTCTGGTTTTGAAGGGTTTTTTTGTTTTTTTTTTTTTTTTTTTGCTGAAGTATGGTAACTTTCAAGTCTGTCACTGAGTATCCAGGGAGATTAAAGTGCTCTCTTGCTGAGTTTTCAATGTTAGCATTCTTGATGTCTGTTTATGCCCATTTATTCTTCTAGATAGAGACCATTTGTTTTGGTCAATGTATGTGACAGAGGGCATTGTTGGTACATGATGGCATATGTCACAAGATGTGCCAGTGAATGAGCCTCTGACAGAGTTAGGTCCTATGGTGGTGTCTCTTGAGCAGATATGTGGGCAGAGCTGGCAACAGGATTTGTTGTAGAGAGAGGTTCTTGGGTTAGTGTTTCTATTGTATGGTATGTAGTTGCTCGTGAGTGTTTGCTTCTGGTTGGGGGGGTGGGGGGGCTGTCTGTAAGGACTGGCCTGCCTCCAAAGGCTTGAGAGAGTGAAGGATTGTCTTCCAGGATAGGCTGTAGATCCTTGATGATGTGCTGGAGAGGATCTCTATCTCTGTCTGAGGTATTGGTGTAAATGCCATTGTATCTTAAGGCTTGGCTTTAGGCAATGGATTGTGTGATAGGTCCTGGATGAAAGCTGAAGACATGTAGGTAGGTATAGCAGTCAGTAGGTTTATAGTATAGGGTGGTGTTTATGTGACCATCACTCACTTGTATTGCAGAGTGCAGGAAGTGGATCTCTCATGTGGGCTGGTTCAGGCTGAGGTTGATGGTGGGGTGGAAATTGTTGAATATCCCATGGAATTCTTCAAGGGCCTCCTTTCCATGGATCAGGATAATTAAAATGTCATCAAAGTAGCGCAAGTGGAGGAGGGACACTTGGGGACAAGAGTTGAGGAAGCATTGTTCTAAGTCAGCCATAAAAATGTTGGCATACCATGGGGCCATGTGGGTACCCATAGCAGTGCCACTGACTTGAAGGTATAAATCATCTTCAAATCTGAAATGGTTGTGAGTAAGGACACAGTCACAAAGTTCAACCACCAGCTGAGCTGCGGCATCATTGAAGATACTATTCCTGATGACTTGTTGTTTGTCTTTGTGTTGGATGTTGGTGTAGAGATCTTTTACATCCATAGCAGCAAGGATGATGTTTTCTATAAGATCACCAATGGATTGTAGTTTTCCCAGGAAGTTCATGGTGTTTCAAAGATAGCTAGGTGTGTTGGTAATGTAGGTCCTGAAGAAAGAGTTCACAAGCCAGGCAGTTTTGCTGTAAGAGTGCCAGTGCCTGCAATGGTGGGGTGGGATTCAGGTTTGTGGATCTTGGGTAGCAGATAAAATACCAAGGTTGGGGCTCTAAGAGTGTATCTGTGTAGATTTGTTCCTGTGCTTCTTCAGGGAGTTTCCTGAGTAGGGGCCATGGTTTCTTTTGGTATTCCTCAGTGGGATCAGAGAGTTGTGGCTTGCAGAATGTGGTGCTGGAGAGTTGCCTTTAGCTTACCATTTGTAATCTGATTTATTCATGATAACTACAGCACCTCCTTTGTCAATCTCTGATAACAATATCTGAGTTGTTTCTGAGGCTGTGGATGGCTTTCTGTTCTGCACTTCTGAGGTTATGAGACAAGTGGTGCTGTTTGTCCACAATTTATGTTGAAATACTATATGTAGAAGTCCAGTCTGTTATTCTGACTGTCAGGAGGAGGCCACGTAGAATCCTTCTTTGTGAATAAGGACTGGGAGTGGCTAGCTCAGCACAAAAAGGCATTTTTCATCTTTAAACATTCACAGGTTCTCATCAACTTTTGTGAATGGGCCATGTCCACACTGCTTGAATTGACCTCATTAACACTAGTATTCCACGTAATAAAGTGACTCACCTTTCTTTGCATGTCTATATACAGTATACCTAACAAACTGTAGTTTCTAGTTCATGCCTCTGATGAAGTGGGTGATAATTCACAAAATCTTATGCTCAAATAAATTTCTTAGTTCTGAAGGTGCCACTGGACTCATTGTTTGTTCTGACAATTAAATGTGTTTTTAGCACATTTGGATTGATTTGATTGAAGCTTCATAATAAGCTATGTGATGGAAAAGCAAATAAATGTGGTAACAGCACAGTACTGTTGAAGGGAAGATACAGAAGTGATTGGCCTAGCTGGTTAGACTGGTGACTTGAATGTTGTGTACCTGTGTTTTACATTCAGAACTGCAAACTTTTCATTTTGAACAATGTGTCTCTTTTTTATATCTGAGGAATAAATATGCTTACACAGTGGCTATGTCTACATTGCCCAGCATTTTTGAAAAAATCTTTTTTGGGGATAAGTATTTTGAAATAATTATCTCAAAAAAGCTTAGTTTCAAAAATGCTATTTCAGGACAACAGTCTGGGGACAGCTTATCTGGAAATACCATGCCTTTTTTTTTTTTTTTTTTGAAAAAGAAAGTCTACACCAGCCTTTCTTTTTCGAAAAAAAGAAAGTCAATGGATGAGATAGGGAGGATTTTTTGAAAAAAAGCCTTTGCCATGTCCTGTGATGGCTTTTTTTTTGAAAAAAGCCATCTTGAAAAAGGCTTTTTATTTTGAAAAAGCTGGTGGGTTTAGCTGTTTCAAAAAAGCACTCCGAAATCTCAAAATACTGGAGTGCTTTTTTGCGAATGCTAAACCTGGTTTAATATTGAAAAAAGCCACAGTATTTCGGGACAATGAGCCATCCCTGGACTGTTGGCCCAAAATAACATTTTTGAATAAAGGTTTTTGAGATAATTATTTCAAAATTCTTATCCCAAAAAAAGTTTAAAAAAAATGCTGGGCAATGTAGACATAGCCAGTGAATCTCATAATATGTGAAATTTTATTCATTTAATAAAAGTTTAATTTATTTCAGTGCTTGCTTTTCCTCCAGAAGAAAAGCAGGGTGTTTTGGTTTTTTGGGTTTTTTTTTTAATTGAGTGGAGGGAAATGACAACAATGCCTGTGTGCAAGAGGACTTTTCTTTTCCTGATGCACTGTCAGTCTCTGCCTTTTGCCTGATTTATCGTATATGCAGTGAATTACAATTTTGTAATTACATTTTTAGTTGTAAATAGTATCAAACATTTATGCCATTAATACTATATTGTCTGAATGGTTATTGCATTTTTCATTCACTTTATGTTTGCAGTTTTAATGGTGTGGTAAATGTTATTGATACCTTTCTTTAGAGTCTTCTCAGCACCTGGAGTATATTGTTTATCATTCAAGGTTTTTGCACTTCTGTTCAGCAAATTAAATTTAAGGTGTTTGTTCTTTAAATATTTGTCTCCTTGCTAGTGAGTAAACTAAATCAGCCATTACTGAAGTCACCATTTTTGAAAACAATCAAGGAGTCTAGTGGCACTTTTAAAAGACTAACAAATTTATATAAAGCATAACATTTTGTAGGAGAAAATCTCACTTTGTCAGACACTCGAAGATGTGGAACTTACAGAATAGGAGGAAGATAAATGCAGGGAAGTGTAAGTCATAGGATCAGGTCAGACTGTTTCAGCAAATCAAAGCTGTTATTTAGATTCAAAGAGTGTGGAACAACATATTCGAAGGTGGGGAGGTAGAGATGGGGAAAGTCACTTATTGCAATGAGAAAGCCAGTTCAGATACCTGGTCAAGACTAAGGTAATAGTATCAAATTTGCATATGAATTCTAATTCTGTAGTTTCTCATTGAAGCCTTGATTTGTAATTAACTTGCTTAAGCATGGCAATTGACATATGTTCCATGGAGTGAGCAGGGAGGTTGAAATGTTCCTCTGTTGGTTTTTGAATGTTGCTATTTCTGATGTCAGATTTTGTGTACATTTATTCTTTTGTTCAGAGAATGCCCTGTTTGTTCAATGTATAAGACAGAGGGGCACATGATGGCATATGATACATTGGTGGATGAGTAAGTGAATGAGCCCTTGAAGGAGTAGCTGGCTTGATGAGGTCCTGTGATGGTGTCATTTGTGCAGATGTAATGGGAAGAGTTGGCAATGAAGTTTGTTGCAGGGATATGTGCTTGCTTTGATGTTTCTGTTGTATGGTGTGTAGTTGCTAGTGAGGATCTGCTTCAGCTTGGGGGGCTGTCTTTAGGTGAGGACAGGTTTTGGTTATATCCTCCATTTTTAATGTTATTTATATAGTGGTATGTTTGTTTATGACTGTACACAGTATGTGGATTTCTGTCAAGTTTACAGGACATTGATCCAAAGATCTTATTGTCAGAAGCAGGAACAATACAGTACAATACAGATTGGAAAAATTTGTGGAACAGAATGGATATTATAATTATTTTTTTGGAAGCAGCAGAGATCTTGATATATGTGATGTTCAGAATAAAATCATCTAATTTACTGATTACATTTTTTGACCTAATAGTTTTACAATTAGTGAATGATTAGAACAGAAAAAATGAAGATGTCAAAAATATTTTAAAAGAATTAATTGGTGATTTTTACAGATTATCAACAGGGACAAGTTTACTGTGCTGTTCTGGATCTACTAAGATTGTGACAGAATCTATTCTTGCTGCAGGCGTGTGAAGAATATCAAATTTTATTTTAAAAAATAGGTTTCTAAAACTTCCTGGTTGTGAAGAAAATTTTCATTATGAGTATGTGAACTGATACATTACTGTATTCCTTTGTCTGCAGACAGAGCAAGAGTCAAAGCCTGTTTTTTATGTGAACTTCCACAGTTATGTTAGTAGGGTATTACCTTGGAAATCTAATTACAATGACATAATTGCTCGCAGTGTTAACTACTGCACGATGACTGTTTTAGTTGCAACAACAAACTGATATGCTAATCTTAGAACTCCAGACAAATCCATGTGTCTTTCTAAAGCACCAAATTCCACAAAAGCTTTCTACGCAATTTCTGAAACATCCAAATTTCTCCATGAGAACTTTCACAATGTAGTTGTGCATTTTCAGTTCAGGATTTTGCATCATGTTTAAAATTGATGATGATGGGGCTGTATAAAAATATGACTGCTGAAGCATGTAAATATGCTAACCAAAGGTGCACATATGCTAATTAGATATTAGTCTCATTAGCCAGTGACAGTGTCCACATCTCAAAAATCAGCACTACAGTTGTTGCTGTTGTTTGTAGCCTTAAGATAAGCCAGAGGCTCAATGAGCATATGGCTCAAGAGCTCTCTTACTTCTTTAGGACATTCTTTCAGGTTACATGTGAGACTTAGGAAAGTAAGAGACACTAGCTTTCCCTTCCATCATCTATGTTGTACCTTTTTACGAGTAAATTTTGTTTTTGCTGGTTTATGAAGATGCATCTAGTCTATGCTGTTGAACTTAATTGTCTAGTCAGTCAGGTTTCATAGACTCATAGAGGATCAGGGTTGGAGGGGACCGCAGGAGGTCACCTAGTTCAAGACTCTACTCAAAGCAGGATTGAACCTAACTAAATCACCCCAACTGGGGCTTTGACAAGCTGCACCTTAAAAATCTCTAAAGATGGAGGTTCCATCACCCTGCATAGAGAACCCAGTCCAGTGCTTCACCACCTTCCCAGTGAAACATTTTTTCCTAATATCCAGCTTAGACCTCACCCACTGCAACTTGTGACCATTATTTCTACTTCTGCCATCTACTACGACTGAAAGTAGCTAGTTTCATCCTCCTTTTAACCCCCTTTCAAGTAGTTGAATGCTGCTGTCAAATTCTCCCTCATTCTTCTCTTCGGCAGATTAAAAAAGCCAAGTTCCTTCAGTCTCTCCTCATACCTCATGTGCTCCAGCCCCATAATCATTTTTGTTGCTCTCTTCTGGACTCTTTCCAATTTGTCCATATTCTTTCTATAGAGAGGCCCCCAAAACTGGGCACAGTTCTCCAAATGAGGTCTCAACAGTGCCAAATAGAAGGGAATAATGACTTCGTTTGGTCTGCTCGCAGTACTCCTATTAATGCAACCCAATATGCCCTTAGCCTTGGCAATAAGGGCACACTATTGACTCACATTCAGCTTCTTGTTCACTGTAACCCCAGGTACTTTTCTGCTGAACTGCCACCTAACCAGCCAGTCTTCTTTTATAAAGACTTTGGTGATCAATTAGTTGTTTTAGATGGTACAGACAAGAAATCTGGTTTAACATTTCTTTGGAAAAAGTAACAAGGAGCTAGATTCACAAAGGCACCGATGTCCAATGTTTAGCTACCCGCTCACGTTCACAAAATCACCATTCAGCTGCCACCTTCTTCTGTAGGCACTTAAATCCCCACAGGTGCCTAATTTTCTGCCGGTGGAAATGCACAATGCCACTTAAATCCTGACACTTTTGTGAGTGGGTGGTTTACCTCATGCTTGAGTTCTGGCAGGATGCTTAGATGAGGGGTTCTCCAGCCTATGCCCTTTGATCTAATAGGCATGCTTTGAGCAAGCTGAATCTGCACAAAAGAGAGCTGAGAATTTGGGGGGCATGTGGGGTGAATCAGAATATCTGAGCAGAGATAGGTGCATACCTGTGGCCTTTCAGTCAGGCATCTAAGGCCTAGATCAATGGGAGCTAGGCACCTACAGTAAGGCTTTTTGTAGATCTGGACCCTAAACCCTGTTTTTTTTCCTCTGTATTTTGCTCCTGACTAGCTTAGGTGATTCCATGTTCAGCTTGGTGGCTTCCATGAATCCCTTTCTCAGATATCTTACTTTCCCCATGGATTGTATGCCTAACTCAGAACTGTGAATTCCATTGGTTAGCAGGTTTCTAGGGGTTAGCATTGTGATGCCTGAGTTCCCTGTGTGAATGTAAAGTGAGACTCATCTAATAGTAATCATTGGCAGGTTTTCTAAGCTATATATGTACTTTTGGACTCAGCTATAAAAGCTTTGAGAAAACACATTTCTGTATATGAAAATCTTTTCCCTGCAGAAAACATCCAGGCTTTGATTTTTCAAAAGCTTAGATGAATAATCTGTATGAATTACTGTAGAACCCATTAAGTGGATTGATTTAATTATTTTGTTGATGTGTTTAATTCTGACATGCTTTTGCTTAATTAAAAAATCATTAATATACCTTTAAACTTCTACCACAGGTGGAAACCAACATATGTAGTTCTTAGCAAGCATGAAGAATATTTGAATAACCAACTCAAAAACTGCCAAGAAACTACAGAAAATGACAAGTATGTACGAGTATTTGAGATTGTTTTATGTTAAGAACACTTTCAAGTAACAATTCTTAATTAGTACTCTAGATATTAAGCATAGACGTCTGCAAACAGCATTTCAAGGAGCTATCATTTTTTAATTGATGCTTTTAAGTTTCAGGAAAATAACAAATACCTTAATAATGGAAAGAATAGAGATATGTGAATTCATGCAGAACGTTCAAGCTTCTACTAATTTTGGGACATATTTAAATCCTTACGCTTGTGCAGCACTTCAGTTGATGTAAATATGGAACAGCCAAGGGACAAATATGGCTCTTTGTTTGAAATGACTCCATATCCCCAGTACTGGAATTTTTCAGACCCTTGCTTTACTGTGTACAGTATAAGGAAGAAAATTCCTCTTTGAAATAGAGAACAATAGCGTATCAGGTTTGGCAGGAGTAAGTGATTAAAAAAAAATAGAAAACCAAACAAAAACTAGTCAGTACTAATGAGAAACAATGTAAATAGTGTTAGTCTTATGCCTTCCATGACTTACCTCTCAGCACTTTGATGTGTTTTTAAGTACACTGCAATGTCAGTTCCGATAATAGTGAAGTATTTCAAGTAGTCCTTGTGAAAAGCATTCAGTTTTCATATTGTTATTGAGATGTTTCATATGACTGAAAGCAGTGAGGCTGGGCATTACATTAATACAATTACAGATACTAAAATAATTTTCTACTTCACTTTTCTGCTTTACTTCATTATCTATTGTGTAGTCACATCAAATTTTGTATACTTTGGCTCTGTGTTCTTCAGAGTGTAGGTCAGGAAGGCCCTTGCTGATGCCATCTTAAAGTTTGTTGGGTATGAGAGCTTGGTCAGTGATAGCTACCTGTACTGTTAAATGAGGAGCATTAGAACTCAGCTTAATTTTCAAAGTGCTTAGCACTTGTGGGTACCCTTGAGTATAAGTGTGAGCCAAGGTTGCTTAGCAACTCAGAAAATCAGGTCAAACCTATTTGCTGCCTAACTACAGAGTTAGGAGACTAAATTTAGGTGTTCAAATTTGAAAATTTTGGCATCAGTTCATATCTTGTTGTGAGTATTCTTTATGCCAACAGAGTCTATGATTGCAGAAATAAGGTGATATGCCTGATAGTCATTAATTAACTTAGCTAGTAGCTTATCTGTCTGTTTACTATTCTGAGCTATATATTTGGTGAAAATTAAATCCAAATTGGCTTTCTCATTGTCTTTGATTGAGCTATTTTAACTTTTGCTAATTTATTATGACAAGGTGGAGAAACATTACTGTTAAATTGCTCCTTTAGTTGACTGTTTTCAATTCTAATATAAAATGTTTGATTAAATATATTTTTCTGAGTCAAATTATAAGGATTGTGACTGTTTGTAAATTATAAAATAAATGTAATAGATTTAATAATTATTCTTTAAAACTGGTCAGCAATTAAAAATATTCCATGTATAGCTATATGAAATGGATGATTCAGAACTGCAAGATGGGCATTCAAATTCAAAGATAAAACTGGTAAAGAAAAATAAGCACATTAAAACTTAATGTGTTGAATGCCCCACTTAGCCTAACTGTTGGGGGCATTCAGCACATATAGGTACAAATGGAGGAAATTTTTACAAAAGATAGCTAGATCAATTTTAATTTTCTGTTCTTAGGAAGCAAACATTTAATTATGCTTATAATGTGGAGGCTCTCAGTTCTGAAAATGTTGCATTTTAAGATAGTATCTTTAATAGTGTTATTGTTGTCTGTATATGTAATTTTAGAATTGAAAAAATAGTTAGAAAATTGGTGATAAAAGCAGCAAAGAAGGGACAATCAGAAATGTAGGGTTAGTAAGGGCTCTGATGGTCATCAAGTCCATCACCCTGTGCTGAAGTGTTACCAAATAAACCTAGAATATCTCTGACAGGTGTTTGTCTAACTTGTTTTTTAAAAACCTCCAGTGGTGGGGATTCCACAGCCTCTGTTGGAAACTTATTCCAGAACTTAACTGTCCTGATAGAAGGCTTTTCCTAATATCTAACCTAAATCTCCCTTGCTGCAGATTAAGCCCTTTGCTTCTTATTTTACCTTTAGTGGACATAGAGAATAGCTGATCTCTGATCTCTGTGTAACAAACCTTAACATGCTTGAAGATTGTCATATGTATCACTTTAAGGTTTTCTAAGGATCCAGTCTGTTCCCATTGACATTAAATGGGTGTTTTGTCACTGACTTGAGTGGGAGTATTATCATGTTCTAAACAACAACCTTTAAATAAATGAGTTTGAGAATTTGGATTATTCATAAGGATTATTAAAAACTATGTCAGTCTCTCAAGTCCCCTGGGGATATACTCCCATTAATATTTAATTGACTGGTGTTATTCTGGGAAATGTAGTCTTCTAAGGATTTGTGAGGATGGCTGAATATTCTGCAGTTATTTTCAGTACCTCACAACTTAGCATTCCATGGTATCCAAAATCTCTTTATTTTTTATTTTATTGGTAACTTAAAAATATTTGTGGGAATAAATGATTAGCTTGTCAACAAATTCTTCTGTTGTCCTATTACAGTCATCTCTATTTTTCCTGGGTTCTAGTATTGTAAACAGAAGTAGTGTTTTATATTATTAGTAATATTATTGATCTACATTTTCCAATATATATTTTCTAACTGTCACATCCAGTAAATCTGGTGCAGAGCTTGGACATATTTAGTGAATAAAAAATGTGTTTATAACTGAGATTCAAAACCATTCATGTACAAGAGGGAAGACAATCATCTACATATCAGGTCTGGAATACTTAGATGCCTTAGATTCACAGATTTGAATCCTGGGAGGGTTGGTTTATAGCTTCAGTCTTAGACTCATGACTATAAGATCAGGAGAGACAATCATCATCTAGTCCAGTGTTTCCCAAACTAATTTGTCCATGGAAAACTTTGGGGCTTGAAATATATTGACAGGACACATACATGCTGATCCTGGGGGTGGGGTACGGGCTCATGTTGAAAAGTTGCCACACATATTTCTCAAAAGTTGATTTAAAAGTGTTAGAAGGAAAAATATCTCTAGCATCAATTTTTTTTTTGCAGAACTCCTGTTCACATCACACAGAACACAGTTTAGGAAAAGCTGATCTAGTCTGACTGTATGTTTACATTGGTTTAAACCTGTAAATAACAAGTGCATTATGCTGCAGAAGAAGGCAGAAAATCTCCTGGGTCTCTGCCAATCTGATCCAGGAGAAAATTCCTTCTTGGTGCCAAATATGGTGATCAGTTTGACCCTGAGCATGTGGGCAAGATCCACCAGCTGGACACCTGGGAAAGAATTCTCTGAAATAACTCAGAACCCTCACCATTTCACGTCTTGTCACGAACCAGTGGAGATATTTGCTGCTAGCGGATGCAGATTGGTACATGTAGCTATAGGCATTCTCATCTTACCATCCCCTCCATAGATTTATCAAGATCAGTCTTGAAGTCAGTTAGGCTTTTTGCCCCCATTGCTCTTCTTGGAAGGCTATTCCAGAACTTCAGTCAGTTGATGCTTAGAAACCCACCGCTAATTACAGTCCTAAACTTGTTGATGGCTTGTTTATATCCATTTGTTCTTGTGTCCACACTGGCAGTTAACTTAAGTCATTCATCTCCCTCCATGGTATTTATTTCTCTGATGTATTTATAGAGAGCAATCCTACCTCTTCTTAACCTTCTTTTGGTTATGCTAAAGAAGCCAAGCTTTCATAGGGTAGATTTTCCATTCCTGGGATCATTGTAATAGTCCTTCTCTGCACCTGTTTCAGTGTGAATTCATTTTCCTAAACATGGGTGACCACAATTACATATAGTATTCAAGATAAATACTCACTGGTGTCTTGTATAATGACATTAACATTTCCCTGTCTTTACAGGAAATACCTTGCCTGATGCATTGTAAGACCACATTAGTCCTTTCCATAGCTGCATTATACTGGTGGCTCGTAGTCATTCTATGATCAACCTATACATCCAGATCTTTCTCCTTCTCTGTCTCCTCTGACTGATGTGTACCCAGCTTATCACAAAAATTCTTGTTAGTCTCTAAATTCATGGCTTGCACTTTTCACTATTAAATTTAATCCTATTTCTGTGGCTGTAGTTTACAAGGTTGTATAAATCACATATGAAATTCCAGTCTTCCTCTTTATTGGTAATACCTCCCAACTTTGTGTCATCTGCAGATGTATTAGCAAACCTCCATTTTTTGTGTCAGCAGTAAAAATGTTAAATGAGATTGTTCCCAAGACTGATGCCTGAGGAATTTCACTAGAAACCTTGCTCCAGCCTGACAGTTCACTTTTCAGCATGACTCGTAGTCTTTCCTTTAACCAATTCCTTAGTCACCTTTCAAGTCTCAGTTCCTGTCTTCTCCAGTTTAACTAATAATTTCTCTTGGGCAGCTGAATCAAATGCCTTACTGAAATCCAGAGCCATAAAGTGGTTTTTTGCCACCCAGGGTGCGTTCTGATCAGAACATGCCCCTTCCTATTAGCGGTGCTTGGAGCTGGCACTGCAAAGCCACTCCTTTAATAGAGCAGCTCCATTGAGCCTTTCCGGGCCATCTGGGGCTTTGCCCCATTGGCCCCTCCATAGTTATGGCTCTGCTGAAATCCATGTTGATTAGATCTACTTCATTTTCTTTGTGTAAAAATCTTCTCAGAAAGAGCTTGGCTTGATCTGGCATGATATGCCTTTAGCAAAACCATGCTGTATTTTATCCTAATTGCTGTTCACCTTAACTACTTTCCCCTTCAAATTTTTTTCCAAGATCTTGCATATAATTAGGATGGAACTAAGAGGCCTGTAATCAGGGCTGTAAATAGAGCACCAACAACATTCCCTGTAAGTTGCAGCTGGCAGCTGTGGCCCCCACCTGACTCAGAAGACACATCCTTCCAGCCGGCAGGGAGCTGTGCCAGGCTGAGAGTTTTTAAATCTTCTCTGAGCATTCTCAGAAGCACGCTCAGGGTGGGAGCAGTCTGTGGCCACAGATAGAAGATCTGGGAACCGGTGGCCAGGTGAGGTGGGGAAGGGATCCTCTGGGGGGCCTGGAATGGGAGACAGTAGGGAAAGGGCATGGGGAGGGTCGGAGGGGCAGGCCTGGGACCCAGCGGGGTGTTGGGGAATCAGCAGGTGGGTTAGGGAAGGGATTGGTTCATGGCCCAGGGGGGTGATGGTGACTGGCGGTATAGGAAAAGAGTGGGGAGGGAGATGGCACCTGATGGGCAGGCTGAGGGGGGTCAGCGGAGAACGCCAGGGCCCAGCAGGGTGTCCAATGCTGTATTTTACAGGATGGCAACGTTCTGAGCCGTCTGTCAGCAGCAGCTGGGGCCGGATCTGGCTCCAAGCTGCCTGCTGGCGGTGGCTAAGGCTGGATTGGGCCCCAGGCTGCCTACTGGAAGGTGGCAGCTGGAGTCTGATGCGATCCAGGTCAAGCGAGGGCGTGTTTTGGGCAGCTTGCCCTGGGTGCCAAAATATTGAATTCTGGCACTGCCTGTAGTTTTCAGGATCACTTTTTCCCCCCTGTCTTTAAATTGTATTATCAGTTCTCCAGTCATGGACTATGACCCCTGAGTTTACAGATGCATTAAAAATCCTTGCTATTGCATTTGCAATTTCATGTGCCAGTTCCTGTAATATTCTTGGATGGAGATTGTCAGGGCCCCCTGATTTAATCTCATTAAAACATTTGAGTTTGACTTTCACTTCAGATCTGGTAATATCTACTTCATATCCTCATTCCCGTTGGCCACCCTGCCAGTTCCTCTAAGCTCTTCCTTAGCCTTATTAAAAACTGAGCCAAAGTATTTGTTTAGTAGATGTTGGGTTGCGCTTAGATTGTCTTTAATCTATCCCATCCTTAGTGGTTAGCAGTTGCACTTCTTACTTTGTTGTTTTCTTTTTATTTATATGGTTATAGCACCTTTTACTATTGGTTTAATTCCCTTTGCAAGCCCAGTTCTGCTTGTCTTTTTGGTAGTTCTCACTTCACCCCTACACCTTCTGATTTCCAAGAGGTAGCTTTCACTCCGGATCCATCCTGCCTTCAGGGATAGTAAATATCAATATGAAAATAGCTGCATTTCTTTATAGTGAGAGTAGCTGATTTGCGTCTTTATTATTTTCATATATAAGCAAAAATGTAGAAGGACTGTTAATTCTGCATCTGTAAATGCACTCCTATTTACTACACAGAGTTTTGAAGGACATACTAGTTGGAATCTTCTCTTTGTAAAAGTATAAAATTCCTGTAGACCCACTACTTGTATTATTTGTGCATAGTATTAAGGAACTCCAAGTGTTTCTTAGCATGAAAAATTACTTTTGGAAATTGTTTGTAATGCTTGAGATACATTCAGCCAAATTATTGGCATACATAAAAGACTCTTGCCAATGAGACAGTTGGAGATATGATTTGTCATTAGCAATCTATCCTATAAATAACTTGAATGGATGAGGAAACAGACCAAAGTTAGTAATTTGCAACATGATTTCCTTTTATTGATTTAACACAGGATGATTGCCTTTCTGTAGAATTCTCTTTTTCTTTCCTGTGTTTTTCAGAGATGATATCGATCATTTAAATGCTTTTTGTGCTGAATAGTTTCTAATGACATGTTTTCCGTATTGTGCTTATTTTCTGTCTGTAATAATACCTACAAAAGTATTCCCAACATGCCTGGTTTAAATTTAGAAATTGAAATAATCATTTTTAATGTAGCCTTTTTATTGATGCTACATTTTTTCTTTTAACTTTGGGGGTGTGTAGTTACAGATTTCAGTGAAATTATGCCAGCATAAAATTGATTTAGGAGTCAGTTCTGCAAGGTGATGAGTGTTCTGGCCTTATCCAGCAAAGTGTTCAAGCAATGTGAATAATTGCATTGAATGGAGCTAATTTGTGTGCTTACAGACTTGTGTGGGTAAATCCAGAATGCTTGGCACCTCCCAAGAGAATTGTTAAGCCAGTAATGAATTAGGCCCCTACTTGTTAACTTAGAAAGCTTAGAAACAGTTAAGGAAGTTGACAGGCAGGTTATCTTTTGGTACAGCTCCACTGAAATCAGTAGAACTGTGTCAATTTATACCAGCCGAGAATTTGACCTATTGTGTGTTATATGTTAAGTCATATAAAAAATGAAACAATTTTAATGGTACAAAACAGGCTTTGAACTTGGTATATTTTTCATCACTTTCAGAACAATGAGAACTGATTGGTTTTCATTTCACAGCTGTGTACTCTGTTTTGTTCTGTGTGCCTTCCATAAAAATAATTGAAAGGGAATAATTATGGTCGGATAAGGTTTCACTAAATCATAACCAGACCTTTTTCAAAAAAGTAACATCTCACTGAGGTAATTTTTTTTTCAGAATAACTTATTTCCTAATGATTGATAACTTTATGTGAAAAATTAAATGACTTGCAACACACTGATGCAAGAACTATTCTGCATCAAAATGTTATTCCACTTTGTTGTTTTAACAGGAAAATGTATCAGGATTCCCTGAATCAGTTTAAAGAGACTTTGAAACAGTACCAAGCAAAATATTCAGAAAATGCCCTTGCACAGGAGTATTATTTGAAAAAAAAAGAGGTTGAAGAAATCCAGAATAGAGTTCTGAAGCACTCTGAACACTTTAAATGGAAGGAAGCTACCCTTCTGGATATTTTAGGTACCAGTAATACAGCAGGGCCCAATATAATAATAATGTATAGTACATTACACTTTCAAAGCATTGTATAAACATTAACTAATTAATCTTCTTCATGGGAAAGAATTATTTTCTCCATTACATAGAAAGGGAAAGAATCAGTTGTGAAATGTGGATTATAACACACATCTTTTCAGTGTTTATCCCTCCAGACTGCACTGCCAGTGTAAAGCCTTTGGCATGTGATAAGAGGTCCTTAGAGTATTATGTGACATTTGCACTGGAGGTTTTTTTTTTTTTTTTTTTGCTATTTTTAAGTATTTTCAAACATTTATTTTTATGCTGTTCCTAGTATTGCTGTTATGCTACACATTTGTGTTATGTTGCTTTTTTCTGTACAGCATTTTAGCACAAAAGCAAAGTGCTTCACCAGCCAATTAATATTTATATAATTGCCTTTGTAAAGAGTATGAGATTAGTGAATCAGCAACCTAAAATGTAACTTTATTTTTTCAGAGCCTGCTCCTTTTCGGTCACTTTCTGATTGGGCGTTACAGATGTATCCATGACACATTCTGCATATTTATTGGCTTGTGGGCAGGACAGTTTGTTTGGCTTTTTCCTTATCTTTGTAGCCTGGAATATCATGATAGCCACAAAAAATTATTGTCATTAAATTACAACTGTAGGCTTAGAAGTTATTTCTGCAGGAGTTTTGCTTGAGAAAGTTGAGGGCCAAATAATACCCTCCAGTGAATTTCATCATGGGAGGAGCCCCTCGAGGAAGAGAAGAGGTTACTTTCTTGAAGTTTCTATCAAAATGTTCCATTAGAGAAGGGTGGGAATTTGCAACATCAAGGAAGACAGTGGACTTGATTCAAGAATCTGCTGGGGCTGTGTAGATATAAGTCATGTGCCTCTGCACTGACTCCAGGGCATCCTGAAGCAACTCCACCATCTAGCTGCATAACTACATTCAAGCTGTGCTTACAGGGTAATCTCCACAGCTGTATGGGGAAGGAAATGCTCTTCTCCAAACCACCAGCATTCTGTAGAAGTTTGCTGTCTGTCCACAAAGGATCTGGTACCCTTCAGGCTCCAAGACATAGATGTGTGCATGCACACGTGTAGGGAAACAGTGCTATGTAGTTGGCTGGACCCTTCTTCCTACTTTTTACTGGCCAGATGCTGCCATTTCTTACCCAGCTAATTACAGCGGCAGTTACATGCACACAATTAAGGAACCATCTGGCTCTCAGAACTTATTCAAGCAATTTAAAGACAGTTTTCTTAAGGATTGAATAAAAACGCTGGGCCGCATTATTACCTGAGACACACTAAGAGGGGTTGCCATTACATGAATCTCCCCATTTCTGCACATTGTAGAAGCTCAGCCAACTCCTTAGCACTTTCAACCATGTGGGTATGGCAGGACTCTTTTTGGATATCTAGGGTCTGCACTGAGATGATAAGGGTGTGACTGTGTGGGCTGGATCCTCTTGGACCTTATCCAGAAGAGGAGATACAGTCTGTGAGTACTTCTAGTGCACAGTTGCTTACTAGGTCTAGCAGGGAGTCCCTTTTAGTGCAGCTCCATTGGGTTCAGTGCTAATGTAGAGGCACATGATCTGTATGCAAATGACCCTGGTCACCTTCGTTCTACAGGTTTGTGGGTGGCTCTTGCGCCATTTTCTGTAAGGGGTCACACTCCACTCCCCTGAGAGACAATGTAGGAAAAACTCTGAAAAGAGATTCGCATTAAGATTTCCTCCCACAAAACTCCCTTCAGTGAGTTTTGGCAACTCAGGGGACAATTGGGTCCTGAGAATAGGACTTGAGCATATAATTCAATGTGAGTTTTGCCCCTTATATGTACATAAGTATACTTCAAAGACTGTTTAAATGGAAGCCTTTTCAGTATAATATAATACTGTTTAATATCTGTATACTTTGACATGACTGTGTATCATGTATTCTTTAACATAAAAGTGCTTATCTGAGGCAAAAGGCACAAGACATCCTCAAGCATGCTGCAGTTTTTAACCAGAATATTTTTGAACTAGAGAAGAAATCAGAAGAAGTAGAAATGAAAATTAATCATTTCAAACAGGTAGCCATGTATTAATATATTATTTAATCATATACAATTATATTTTATATTTGCATATGCATGGGTATACACTGTATCTTTCTAAAATGATAAAAGTGTGTTGTGTTTCCTAGCACCAGACACACAGAATGACTCCAGAATTAGTAATTACTGTATGTTTCTGTTGCATTGTAAGTATTCTATTTAGGGACGGAAGAAATGTGACTCCATGAACTTATGGAATTTTGAGGATTGCCTTCTTTTGGTCTCAGATTACACCATTATTCCTTCAAGACACTCTGTCATGGTGACCTTCTTTCCAGCTCTAGAAGGCTGTCAGTGCTATTCCTAAATGAGCCACACTGCTCCAGCTCCTGCTGGTATTTTAGAAGATGTTGCAAGTTAAGCTTGTGAATATAAATGCATTTTACCTAAACACGATGTTCATTATCCGAATAGCATATGTTTCTGTTCTGTTTTGAATAGATTAATACTAGGTAACTTTCAGTGTCAAATAACCTAATCTCGGCAACTTGCACCTATGCACGAACAAGGGCTAAGAATAGTTCCACTGGGTAGCAGAAATGCTGCTCCCAACTAGGACCACCAAGTGCAGTCTACTCAACGAGGTGTATAAGGATGGAGCCATGGCCCCACACTCCTACCACACTTCCCAGCTGAGTTGTCCAGGTGTGGAGGAAGGCACACTATCCACCTTTCAGAGGGTGGATAGCTGCTAAAGCGGCAGGCACTGCTCAGGAGGCATTTTGGCTAACTTAGCCCAAATTCCTTCTAGTGCTTTTGTCCGCTGGGCAAGGCCATAAAGCATAGGATAGCCCATAAAATCTACAGAAATTTAGATCACTGTCAGAAGCCTTTCATCCAGAATACCTTTTAAAAATACTCTATCTACTGTGTGGGAATTTGGACTTCCCTAGTTGTCTGGGAAATTTTCTCCAGTCCAGGACTTCTTGGTGATGTTTCCCTAAACAATTTATCCTGAGTTCTTCCTGAAGACTCTTTAAAATTTAAACGCTGGGGGTATTAATCTCCAACCTGAGTACAGTATTATGTAGTTGATGCCATGTTGGCATTATGGTAATATGTTTCTGCATGTTAACCAAATAAGAATAAAACATAAATGGCTTTTTGGTTCATACTCTAATCATTGCACTATGAAAAAGTGTATGCTGGGATATTGTTCATATGATTTTTAGGGACTGACATAGCAGCTCCCCAGGCTGAACTTTTGTGTTACCTTAGTCGTGTTCTAGAATGTGAACTCACAGGTGCTTTCGGTAAATTGTTGCACAGAGATGTTTGGTGTTTGACCAAATACACTCTATACAGGGCTTTTATCTTGGTGAGCTTTTATACAACATACACCTCTCTTTGTAAATATGGAAGATATGGGGAGGCAGATTATTCTGTCATACAAAGATTTAGCATTAGGGCAGAGATTTTTGTTTTGTCTGAGATTGGTTCTATGTTTCCTCTATATATTAGTTCCATTCTGTATAAATTGTTCTTCTTTTGATACATTGCTATTGATTTGCTACTTGCTGTCTTGCTGCAGATAGATAAAGGATTTAGAAGGGAAACAATAGCCTAAATTGATGCATCATTTGAACATACCCATTGCATCAGAGTTATAAAAATGATCAAGAAGCTGCACTGTACTTCTATAAACTCAGGGAGAATCCTGATCCCATTAAAGCCAATGGCAAAAATCAGCTCAAAATTGGAGTAGGAACAGGATCAGTCCTTACCTGAGCATTATTTTAAAAATATTTATTATTTCTATTATGATGTGACAAGGACCCCAGTTAGAGAATATGGTCTCACAGTGCAAGGCTCTGTAGAAACACCTAGGAAAATGACTTAAGAACGGTAATGTTATAATCTTTAAAGAGATTGTCTAACAAGCTCCTTTCTATGAATGGATTTAGCAACTGCATCTGTGGCAAGGAGTTAATATTTTTCAGCTTTTGACATTTGTTTTGTTAACTGATTTTTAAGCAGTTTGAAACACGTGCAGAAGATCAGAATCATTCTAAAATTATCAAAGGAAAAAGTAAAGAAAATCTAGAGAAAAAGAAGGAGTTTAAAGAAAGGTAAACTTCTAACTCAGTTCTTTAGCCTGTGGATAAGTGTGATGGATGAAGTCTGAAACCCTGTATAAAGCCTGGGATCTCTGTGGCACTAAGATTTTTCTTCACTCCTGTACAGAGAACAAGCTGAGCTTCTCTGTAGTGGCTACAGGAGCCTGTGAGGCATAGCTGTGGCCATCAGCATAGTTTGATTTCTACGTTTGGTGGGTCTCCAGTCAGGCCAGCAGGGTCCTGTGTGATGGGACAATTCAGTACCTGCTCGAGGCTTGGAGTTTGTGGCAACACATCTAGCCCCCAAGCTAAGCGCATGGTTGTGACTGTGACTGCCTCATCAATCCCAGCACAAATGGGTTTGATTCTTTAATACAAATTTACATATACTGGGTTTTTAGAATCTGTCTGGAGATATCTTATTCAAATCTGTGAAGTGTTTGTCTTTGATTTGTACCTCTACTGCTTATAGATCTATGTGTGTATCTTGCAGCTGTTGAATATTGCTGCAGTGATTGTGCAATCAGAAGTAACCTTCACGTCATCTTTACTATGCACTAAAAATTGCACACTTTTGATGCATAACTAACAAGACATCTTTTATAGACTTCCAAGTTTCATCTGTGGTCAGTTTTTTTTTTTTATACAAAATCTAGCCCCTGATTTAATTAAGAACATGCATGATTGAAAGTTGCATACACAGGATTAATTGCTTAGTAAATTAGTGGTCATTTACAACTGAGACTTAGTTTCATTTCAGCTCATTACAAATGAAGTCTGAGCTTCTATGGGACCCCTGGTGTGTTCTAAAAAGACTCCTTGGAACCCTATACAAAACTCCATTTTGAACTGCAGCTGTATAACTGATATATTTAAATGTGAGTTAGACATCTAAACACCATTTAGGAGCTGGGCCTAAGTGACTTAGGAGCACAGATTCCTTTGACTTTTAAAGGAACTTATGCTCTCAAGTTATTCAGTCTCTTTTAAGAATCCCATCCTTTTTGTCAGTCCTATTTAGAAAGTTTGAAGTCTAAAAATGACTCTGAAATATGTAATATTCTTGCTCTAGGTTTTCCAGACATGTTTGCAAGACAAAGGGCACTATTCAGTTTTTCAGTTTGACTAGGGATTTTAATTTCTCCTTTGAGTATCTAAAATATTTGTTTTCCAAATAAGAATTTTTTTTTTGCCAAACATATCTGTAAAACCTGTTCTCTGCGTGGTAATTATAATTCTTTCGTCTCCAGATCCTGAGTGATTAGATTTTATTTGCTAAAGGTAAAAGTTCATATTATGTTTCTGAACAAAAGTATTCATAAGGACTAGTCTGTACTATGAACATCACCCTGAAGAGTCAGGTTAATTAATACAGTGCCAACCATGAATGGTGGGTTACTCTTCAGTAAGCGTCCTTCTTCGAGATGGGCTGCTTGGATGCATTTAGTAATAGGTGTCTCCGTGCTGGAGCTCCAGATTGGTCGGAAAAAACCTGTCCTAGCCTGTCAGAAGAGGGGAGGCAGCCACCGCCCCTCGCGCCACCTGTGGTTATATATACGGCCACCTCCCCACCCGCTCCTCAGTTCCTTAGAGTCGCCAACTCCAGAAGCGGGGATGGAGGGAAGGGACCTGAATGGATCCAAGCAGCCCATCTCGAAGAAGGACAGTTACTGAAGAGTAACCCACCGTTCTTCTTCGAGCGCTGCTCGGATGCATTCAGTAATAGGTGACTACTAGCCATGCTGAAGGATGGCGGGTGGAGTTGGTACTTCCGCCTACAGCACAGCAACAGACCCTGTAGGTAGAGGCCCCTCAGCAAGACGTTTGCTGCAGACAAGAGGCGAACAGGCCTTGGCGGCCCAGAAGAAGCAAGGGCTGAGGTCAGCCAGAACAGGGCAAAACCGAACCTGCCGAGGCAGAGTGCATACGCAGGTCAGCGAAGTCACCGGAGCTGGAGGAGAAAAAGGGGCGCAACCTAAGAAAACAGGTTACGTGGGTGCCCTGCCTAGGAGGAAACCATGAAATGTAATCGATAGACTACAATGTCTGGCATAGGCCATGTCACGTGGCCTGGAATGTGAACACTGAAACTGGCTGATGAGACTAGCCATATGGCCGCGTCTTGCGCGAGAACAAAGAAAGGGCAGGCATAGAGCACCCGAAGGCTTTGCGGGAGTCACATAGTCATGGACTGGTCTGGCGACTACTGAGTACGCAAGGAGAAGTAAGGGGATGACAATGCCTCTTATCTAGGATGCGGCCAAGCAAGCCATCTGGTTAAGGAAGAAAGGATACAAGGTTGTGAGGCGGGCTCGAGGGTGACTGAGAAGACCATGGGAGATCAGCCGCGACCTATACGGTCGAGCCAAGCAGGACGGGCCTCCAGCATGCTAATTCACGACCTGGTAGCACAGGAGCGCAGATTCAGTTAACTAGTACCACGACCGGGCTCTCGCAGGAGAGAGGCCCCGGAAGGGTGCTGACTGCATGGTGGCCTGAGGCAATGTTAGCGAAAACAGCCTATTAAGGGCCGTGGGGAGCTAGAATGTAAGGTAGGGGCCCCGTTGGTCTAAGCTTGTGGGGGTTTTCCCCTCGAAGCTCTCACAAAGCGTGAGGGGAAGGAAAAAGGATGGCAGAGAACTCTACTACCATCTAGACAGCCCCTCAGAGACCAAGAAATTGAAGGAGGGTCGAGAAGAACTGTGGACTCAGTACCTAAGGTGCATTCCTGAAGGAGAACACTACCACTTTGCCATGTCAGGGCTGCCAGGGTGGAAAAACTCTTCAATTCATGGATAGTGAAGAACTCCGCTGCCAAGGGAGGGTCCTTCTTGAGCTAGAGAATGGGCCTTAACAAGGTGGCAGCTGCCGCATCTGACGGCCACCTCGGGATTAGAGAACCCAAGGAAGTTTCCTCCCCAGGGAGAGCCAAAGGGCGAATAAAGGGGTATAACCTCAACCTGTTACATGTTGTACAGATTGGGTTCTGTGTGTCATGCCATCATAATGGCAGTGGGAGTAAGTGGTTCCTTAAGAATGGAAAGGGGAATCGCAGAACTGCCAGGCGTCACCAACGCGCATGAGAAAAATGCTGTAGCATCAAGGGGCTATGTGCGATGTAATGGGATGGTCCAGCAGGGGGCAGGGTGGAAAGGGGGAGGGGCCCGTGCTAGGGAGTAAGACCATAGGTCAAGGAATGATGCAAGTGCCCTGGAAGCAGGGAACCTTCTGTCTACCGTAGACAACTGTCCAGGGGGCAGTGGGTACTGAGGCAGGAGCCACATGGGAGGGCACTCTAAGGGATAGACCTTCTGCAGTTTCCTAACTTATGATACACAGCAAGGTATTTCCCCTTCAGGGTTTAAAAAGGGTGACCCCGGCTGTACTTTGGTGAGGTCAGGGAAGCGTGGGCTACCTCAGAGGTGGTAGACCAAGATGAGGGTTCCTGAGGTGGGCCCCTGGTTCCCACTAGATGACCATAGGGCAGAGACAAGGAACCATATGAGGGTGGAGGGGGGTGGTGGGCCATACCTAGGGCCCGTGCAGGGGTAAAACCTACTGTAGAGGTCCCTTCCCAATGAAGTAGCTATCCAAGTAGCTGAATTACTACACAGATGTGTCCCCTTAATGCACAGAGGAAGGTCTTGTCGAAAAAAGCGGGGAGGTTGGGTTACAGCACAGAAGATGGTGATGTGACCTGGGACAATCCCTCCCCTTCCCCTAACCCGGGGTGAGGGGGCCTACCTGGGACATGTGTCATGGCCACAGGCACAGTCCTGTTGCAAGTAGGCTTTGGATGTGCGCGCCTTGGAGCCCTGCCGTAGCTGGGCTACAACGAGATGTGTCTCCATCCCTCGACGAGGTGTTAGGATGGGAGCACGGTGGGGAGTATGCAGGAAGGAGGGTTGTTAGGAGTAGGAGAGAGGCGGCTTTCGTCTTCAGGGAAGTTGCTGCTTAAGGAGTGGGGAGGTGGGGGATGGGGTTGGTTGTGACTACGGTATTGGAATACCAGCACCATAGGTGGGCGTCATACATTGTCAGCCCCGGCATCCCCATTGAATCTTTGGTCCCACAACCGAGTGTCCATCTGTGACAATGATGCCTTGGGGGCCCCCTGCACCCCAAGGGAAAAGAGGGTAATGGTCAGAGGGGCCCCTCCCTGGGGAGGGGTGACCGAAGGCCCTCTTTCTGCTGTGAGTGAAGCGAAAGGGGAAAAGGGAGGTTGTCCTGCCCAGGGAATTGGGAAGTTAAGTTGGGGGGGTCCGGGAGGGAGGAGGCCAAAATACTTGGCTTCTCCCCGAGGATCCTGGGCCATACCCACCATGGAGAGGATTTCTGGGGGAAACAGGACATTACCCTCAAAAGGTAGGTCAAGGACCACCTGCTGAGTGTTAGGAGGCGCTCTAGCCTCCCTGAGCCATGCTACCCTACGGAGGGTAACCACCGAGGCCATGATGCGAGCTGCAGTGTCCACTGCATCGTGGGCTGAAAGAAGGAGGTCTTGAGAGATTATGTTGCCTTTCTCCAAAAAGGCATCATACTCATCCCTGGCCTTGGGCAGGAGCATATTCCTAAATCCTGGCCTGGTGCCATCGGTGGAGTGGTGCCTGCTCCCTGCTGGGATGGAAGGCGGCGGGCTAGGCGGCGAAGATGAATGTCCCGGGTGAACCCAGGCTTTCGAAAAGAAGGCTGGTTTGCCCATTCTGGTTGGGAGTGGGGCAGGTGGGGTAGGAAGGAGCAGCAGGGCTTGTGCTGCTTCCACCACTTCCGAGGTAGACGGGACAAGAAGCGACTCCGCGTGAGTCACGGGCAAGTCCTTGCTAGGGGAGGGAGGTATGCTTGGGTGGGAGAATTCTTGTTCCCTCGGTCCTGGACTTCGCGGTGCCGAGGGTGGGGTCAGCTGGTGCCGAGGTGATGTCAGCACTGGTGAGGCTGGGCTGTACCGTGCCTTCGGCACCAGAGATGATATGGTACAGTGCCAAGGTGAGCCCAGCGCCAACAGTGCCGGGCTGGCTGAGGGCAACCTCGATCGGTGCCAAGGTGCGATGTTCCAGTCCAGTGTTGGGCTCTTGCAGTGGAAGTAAATCCACAAAGGAGATGTGCCCTGCCGGACAGTGAATCCAACGAAGAGACAGGCTGCTTGTGATTAGCAAGGAGCGGACATTCCAGATCTGATGCGCAAGGTGGAAGAAATGAAACTGAGGATGCGGCGGGGATGCAGCCGTATATATAGCCAGGGGTGGCGCGAGGGGCGGTGCCTGCCTCCCCTCTTCTGACAGGCTAGGACAAGTTTTTTCCGACCAATCTGGCGCTGCGGCACGGAGACACCTGTTACTGAATGCATCCGAGCAGCGCTTGAAGAAGAAAGTAGTTTCGCAGATAAGGACAAGTCATGTTCAGCATCATGACAGCTAGTCCTGGTTAAAAATGACTGAACACAACTTGTCTTAGTCTGTGCTGACTGCAAAGTCATGATTTCCATTGTGTTAATGAAGACTGTTCCAGCACAATAAATATTGTAGTGACATCAAGGCCATGTTCTCTGGTGTCTCATAGCCTTATGAAGCTAGGATTAAGAAATTATTGCTGTGGATAGGAGATTTTATTTTGGCTTTAGAGACTCTACTTTTTCCAGCTGAAATGCACCTCAGCAACAAAAGCAAAAGTATTACCTGTTTTGCATTATGATCAAGGTAAAGATTTCTTATCTACTCAGATGACTAATAACAATATAGCTGAAGTAGATATAGAAGACAAATGATCTTTTTGTTGGTACTGCAATTTTGAACATTTTGTGCTTCAGTCTGTAGTTTGATTTTTCTTTTAATGATTATCAGTTAAGTCAGAAAGAAGGAAAGGCTGTAAGATTCCTATAGATTTTTTCAATAGTATTTTTTATAGGGAAAATGTATAACCATCTTGTATGTGAGTTAAGTTTAAAGCCCAAGCTGATTTGAAGGTCTTTATTCCTAAAGTTCCACTAAAAATGTTATCTTTGTCATCTTAAGAAATTAGGACTTGTGACTGAAGTCTTGTTTCAGTAATGCTGATTGAAAGATGTCTTTGCTGGAATGATAAATAATGTAAAAGAACACTTTATTACCATAGGGCCAGATTGTTAAAGGTATTTAGGCCCTAAAGATTTCAAACATGGAAGCTTACCTCTCACTGGCTTTTGAACATCTCACTAGGCACCCAACTGCGTCTTTAGGCATTTGAATGCCTTAACAAATCTGTTTGATAATATCACATAGTCTTTCCTCATAAGCACCATTCTATCACAGCTTTGTCCAATATATTGTAAAATGAAGTCCTCAACAAGTTGTCACCAGTCTAGTCCTGAGCAAAATGCAATTAAATAACCTAGCAAATGATCTCAGTTTATCTCCAGTTTTATCAGTGGTTGCTTTTCAGCTCTTGCCATGTATTCATTTCCATTTCATCTTAAAATAACATCATCAACTGAAATATCACACATATTTTGGAAAGTTTAGTATCCATTTTAGCTGTAAGTAATACCTATGATTAATATAATCAAAGGAGATCAGAGGAAAAAAATTCTTCTCTTTTTGCCCGGGTTTGTTTCTTTTCTTCATTAGACAGTACTTGGCATCTGGTAACCGGTTTATTTCATTATGCCTCAGTCCAGCAAGTCAACAAGCATGTACATAACTGTAAGCATGAGAGTGGTCCCGTTGACTTCATTGGAATAATTCACTTGCTTATAATAACAATGTGCCTTCATTTGCTTAGTTATTCATGTGGTTAAGTGCATTGCTAGATCGTTAGGTTTTTCTTTTTATCTATATCTATATCTGTATCTATATCTATCTTGCTATGTTGTATGGATCTTCCAGAGACCTACATGCAAAGAAATTTTTTTTTTATAAATTAGGAAATTTTGATTTCATATTGATAAATAATGCAAAGGGGACTTGAGGGCAGGTGCCTGAGATTACTTTTTCCCCCCTTTTATACTGACAAAATGTCAAGTTGACAATGTTCCTTTAGTTATGATCAATGCATTACTCCTTTCAGTTTCTCTTGTCTTCAAGACCTCTTTATGTTTGTTTTGCAAGGTTTAAGAAAAGTTCAAAATTTGATGTATTCCTGGTGCTAAAAAAAGCCCAAAGGACTCCTGTGGCACTTTTAAAGACTAACAAATTTATTTAATGCATAAGCTTTCATGGGTATAATCCTATTTCGTCAGATGCATGAAGTGGAAACTACAGTGTGTTACATGCAGAGAAGGCTGAATCAGAAAGTAGTTTTTTAGTGTAGATTAAAATTGTTTGGATTCAAACAGTGTTCATGTGGTCTTTAAAGAACAAAAGATGTGAAGGTTTTAATGTTAAAAAGGGCAAATTACCTGTTATTAGTGGGAGTAATCCTGCTTTTAGCAGGGTGTTGGACTAGATGACCTCATGAGGTACCTTCCAGCTCTAAGATTCTATGATTCTTGTGACTCTGCTTTCTCTGCATGTAACATACTGCAATTTCCATTTCATGCATCTAATGAAGTGGGTTTATATTCATGAAAGCTTATGTGTTAAATCAATTTGTTAGCCATAAAAAGTGCCACAGGACTCCTTTGTTTTGCTGAAATAGACTAACACAGCTACCCCTCTCTGAACTTTGTGCTGAAAGGTTTTGGAATGGATCTGCCTTGAAGTATGGATCTTGGGAAGAAAAAAAACTTTGAAAACTAGACATTTTACTAAATTTCATTTTTGAATTTTTCATTTTTAATTCAGGTTCTTTGAAGAAATTGGAAACCTACATTTTTTAAATGGGAAGAATCAACAGCATAAAACATTACATCTTCCTTGTATTCCTCCAAAATTAGTCCAATCTGTTCAAACTTTTAGACTGTCTTTGGAAAGGACAGAAACAGGTGCAGTGTATGGTATAATAATAATTTTTCTTTTGTTTTATTTTTTGGAGGGAAGGGGTTGGAGGAATTTGGTAAATAAAGAAAATGAAAATATAGAAACTATAGTACTTTATGTAATCAAGAGTCTCTCCTATGGCAGCTTAATCCAATTGTTCAGTGGGAGTTGGACAACTTACTGCCCTTTCTGCTTTGAAAATTTCCGCCACCTCCGATTCTTATTTCTTGTACCACGTGGGACGTGACAGTATTTTATCCATTTTAGATAAATCCAGTGCATAGTTTAGGAAATATTTGCAATTTTGCATTGGCAAAATTTGTCAAATTCAATAAAAATTAACTGCATACATTAGTTTACAGTGAATTGCCTGGTTCTTTCATACTGTAAGATTACATTTCTTTCAGCTCCATGTCAAATGGAAAGTTGAGTAGCTTTATTCACAAGTTCAATTTAATTATGGCACATTGTGTAAATATAATACTCCTAACAATGTTAAGTAGTATTTATTGAATAATTTAGGTGGAGAAGAAAGAGACAATTCCATGGAGCATTCAGGCATCACTAGCATACCCTTGAGCCCAGTGGACAGTGAAACACAGGTATGCAGTTCTTGTTTTCAGAAGGACGTAATGCACAGAAAGTGTTTTATTTGTTTAAATTAAAAACACTTAAGTATTTCCAATGCCACTGTGTCTTAAAACTAGCTAACACAGGGAGCTAGATGACTCGGTTTGGTAACAGTGTGGGTTGCCATTTCAACTCCAACTCAAGTCACTAAGAATTGAATGTTTTCACACTCTGATGGCCATTATGAAATGAGATTTGTGATCCATGTAGGCATTCTACCATTGTCCTCTTTTCAAAGTCAGGATCTATAACAATGCCTTACCCACTCATACATGATACCCAAGATTTTTAAATGACAGCAGGAGATTCACTTAGGTGTCTTCAGCAGGTTTTTGGCACACTAAAAC
This sequence comes from Podocnemis expansa, assembly GCA_007922195.1. Classification (NCBI taxonomy): domain Eukaryota; kingdom Metazoa; phylum Chordata; order Testudines; family Podocnemididae; genus Podocnemis; species Podocnemis expansa. The sequence continues at coordinate 8,186,806 of ML681997.1, read as the reverse complement.
AGCAGTGCTCTTAAATTGCTGAATAATGGGAGTAGTCCTGCTTTTAGCAGGGGGTTGGACTAGATGACCTCATGAGGTCCCTTCCAGCCCTACGCTTTTATGAATCATGAGGTGTCTACTCATAATGAATTTCATAAGTGACTGCTGCCTAGATACATTAGACACTCTGGCTGTGTTCACACACAGGTATTATTTCGATACAAGTTGTGTTGAAACAACTTGTATCGAAATAATGCCTTATTTCAAAATAACTTAATTCGAATTAACAGTTTGTTAATTCGAATTAAGGAAAAAAGCTCAAAGCGAAATAGCAGTTTCAGGCAACAGTTATTTTGAAACAAGTCACTGTTGTTTCGAAACAATATGTTCGGATGGCATTGTTTCAAAACAATCGTTTCGAAACAATGTTGTTTTGCCCCCAAATGGGGTTTAAGTTGTTTCAAAACACCGCTGTTGTTTCGAAACAACGGGTGCCATTGTTTCGAAACAACCGTGCGTTGTGTGAACAGGGTATTTCTTATTTCGAAACAACCTCTATTGTTTCGAAATAAGAGTGCTGTGTGAACACAGCCTCTGTGGCTGATAGCTTAGTTTTGAAGATCAGACAGGAAAAATAAACCAGAGCCCTATATCTTAAAGGCATAGATAGAGCCTCCCTATGCACTTGAACAACCTATTCTTACATTTTGTCTCTCCCTCCCATGCCCAGAAAAACAGTTCTTGTGGTATATTGAAATGTATTACAGCTTAGAACACAGTCAGTAACTGAGTTTTATTGAGCTACATTTGAAAATAAATAGCAATCAGTAAAGTGTATCTAGCATTTGTATTTATATTTAATTTTGAATTCAGGCTTTCAAATCAATTTGGAAATCTGCGCATTAGTGCTGTCCCCAAATGCCAAAGTGCTGCTACAGAATTTAATATTGATAATACATAACTGCAACAGGTAATACATGGATGCAACTGTCAAAGGAAAAGGTAGACTTGTGGGCAGTTAGGTGAGGGTGGCTTTTTGCAGTTTGAGAAGAATAAAAGAGGAGTAGCTTTCAGCACTAAGAAGGCGAAGGAGGCTCACTTTTCCCTCCTCCTGGCAATCTTCTTACCTGTCATACTTCCTTCTGGAAGATAGGTGTATTTCCTGTCTCCCGAGAAAGGGGTATACATGGCTCCTTTCCCTTCTCTTCTTATCAACCCAAGCATTCTCTCTCCCCATAGGGGCGTAGATTTTCTGTCAGCCCTTTGTTTCAATACTCTCCCAGAAGGCTCTCATACCACTGGAATCCATCGTACCATGGCATGTCTGCACTGTCAGAAAAGATATGTTCTTAACTTGGGTTAAATCAGCAATGAAAACATGGTAACTTGTCTTTTAACTTGGGTTAGCAGCTCAAATCCAAGCCTATAGAGGAGCCCGGGATTAAACTAGAGCTGTTAACCTGGGTTAATAGACAAGTTCCTGTGTCTTCATTGCTATTTTAACCAGAATTAGCTTAACCCCAGGTAGCCAACTCCACTTAAGAAAGACTTTCTCACATGCATGCATATGCACACAATGATCCTGGTGTTTTTGAGGTTTTTTTAGCCAGTTTATAATTCAGCCCTTGAATCCATCTTCTTCGCTTCCTGTCACCCTTCAAAGGCCATACAAAATATTATTCCAATAATATTATTGATTTCAGGATTTCATAGCTGACTTTGCAGCAGAGTAAAAATAGCAAATGCGGAATGATTGTTTTTGTTTTGTCACTGGCAGCAAAGGTTTACACTGACTTAGACTATGTACACTACTATACTATTAAGAAATCAGAAAAGATTGTTTTTGTATTCTACAAGTTTCTTCTTCATCTGTTTTCTGTATTTAACAAAGTTAAGTTCCATTCACATGTCTCCAAACATTAATATGATTAACAGAACAACTGTGGAACAATGCAGCTAAACTAGTTCTTTCCTGGGTACAGGTTAGTTCCAAATACATACAATACTCATTAAGCCCCTATTTATTCAGAGACTTAACAGTAAGCATGTGAATAGTTCTGCTGGGAAAGCTGAGGAAATATATATATTTTTTCAGGATTGGAGTTTAAGAGATCTTGTCTTAATGTAATGTGTCATAATAGAACAATGGGGCTAAGCAGAGAAAAAGTCCAATTATTTAGTAGAAACACAGTATACTGGCACTTAACACAGGATGTACTTGGGACTCTGTTCACTTAGAGTCAAGTATGTCAGTTTGGAAAATGTCACTTAAATCAAATATTTCAGACAGTAAATCTAGAGATATGCTGAGCTATTAGGATATCCAACCAATAAGTAGCTGAGGCATATTTTGGCCCCACATCACTTAGCATCCACAAAAACATCTGGTTTCAGAACTATAAACTACTTTCTTAAAGATTTTACTTAATGATCAGAATATGTAAAGGTCATAGATCAGTTGCAGAATAGTGCTTCACAGGTATATTCTGCCGTCTGTTCCACCTGTACAACCTTCCTGATTTAAGAACAGTTGCACATGAACTCCTGATCTTAGAATTTTGTCTAATAACTGTATTCTCTAAAATCCCAAACAGGTGAGATAAGTTGAGGAGTATCTTCTATTTGGTGCTCAGTTCATTTAGTTACGTCCGTGGCAAATAAAAGTCCCCTTAAGCACCTTATAAAGTACAGTACCATGTTTCTGCTACATAGGCATTTCATTAGGTTCTTAGTGCCAGACTGTGCCATTAAGCCACAGATATGTAGAGCCCTGCATGGAGACAAATACGTGGATCCATATCCGATCTGCATCTGCAAGAAATGGTCTGCGGCTATCCATGTTGTATCCACGGATGCGGATATAATGTGGATATCCGCGGATATGCACATATTTGCAGGACTATAGCTCAGTTTAGGTAAAAACACGTGGACCCATATCTGATCTGCATCTGCAAGAAATGGTCCATGGATATCCTCATTATATCCAAATCCATAGATGTAATGCAGATTTCTGCAGATATCTGCATATTTGCAGGGCTCTATAGATATGTGCTATGCACAGCATATAGGACCACTCCAGGGGGCACTCTGCTGTGGCGTTAGTAGTTTGCTTTCTGGAACACACAGGAAGTGCATACTTATTGCATTCTCAGCTTAGGAGTGTGCACACTCATTGGCCTTTAGAAATGGAAGCAGGCCATGTCCCCAGTCTCTCTGTGCTGAGAAGCAATAATTATCAAAAATGAGCTGGGTTTGATAACAGACAAATATGAGGCTGCCACAAAGAGAACAATGGGATACTAGGAAGTAAATTGTGGTATTAATTGAGGGAGCAGGAAAAATTCCCATGTGTACAACATTGGTGAGGTCATATTGGAAAAAGTGTACATTGTTTGAGAATACATACCGTACTATACAAAAAATACTGAGCTGAAAGTAATGCAAAGAAATGCAGCAAAAACAACAAGATTTGAATATTATGACCTATAAATAGAATTTAAGAGGAAAGGAACAACCTAAGGAAAAGTCAAAATGTCATTGCTGCGGTAACAGTTTTGTAAGTACCTTCATTTGAAATATTTCCTGTGTTTTAGAAATTTAATGAGACTGCAGGGACAAGCAATTCAAAACCTATTCAAGTTCCATCCACACCAAGCTTGCAAAACCAAATGCAATTCAGGTAACTTATTGTTAGTAAACTAGTTTTCATTGCTGACATTATAGATGAAGATGGATAGCATGGAAATAATCCCTATTCAGACAAACAGCAGCATCATTTCTGTTTTCTTAGACTGCTAGTTCCTCAGAAGCAAACAACTTCCGAGCAATGGTTTGAAAATGAAGCTACAGTAAAAGGTAACAGGCTATTTGAGATTTTTGGATGAAAGGTGCTATCAAAATGAAAATGTCTCTAGAACGTGTGACATAGAAAAAAGATGATAGGGCAAACTTTTATTCTGTCATAAAATCGACCTCCATTTTTGCACCTGAAATTTTGTCACTCAGGCAACTTAGGTTTGTGGCTGCAATAAGGTACTAAGAAATCCAAGTGACCTAGAAATTGTAGACTCAAATCATATGTATAAAAATGGAAACCAGTGCTTGAAACAATAGCCAGAAAGGTGTAAGAAAAGGAAAGTAAAAGGCTATAAGAAATTAAATGATTTAGGAGTCAAGAATGGTCAAAGTGAGATCAGATAAATAATTTATAAAATGAAGGGAGAACAGACACTAAATAGGAGAATAAAAGGTAAAAGGGAGCAAAGATGAGTTGAGAGAACAGGTATAATAACTATAGTTTTCTTAATGAGGAATGAGGGGATAATTTATTTGTAGATATATGCAGAACATTTACAAAACAGAACAAAAATAAGAGAAGCAAGAGAGGAGGGCCTATAGTTTTAAAATCACAAGCCTTTAGGTTTTAGTTTTAAGTGGCTTTCCATGGTATTGTCAGGTTAAATCCTTTTTAGGTATTGTAGTACAGTTTCATACCTGTGAGGATCCTATCTATGCCTCCCTGTCCTGCTGTGTGGGATCTGGACACAAAGTATGTGGGACCTTGTACATCTCACATTGTAGGTTCTAAAATTTAATATAAAAAATCTAATAACAAACAAGGAATCCTGTGGCACTTTTAAACACTAAAAAATTTATTTATGACATGAGCTTCTGTGGGTAGATTCCCACTTCATCAGATGCATGAAATGAAAACTACTGTATGGAAAGGAGTGTATAAATGCAGAGAAGGGTGGGTCACAAGGTCAGTTCAGATCTTTTCAGCAAACCAAGTAAGTTGTTTGGATTTAAACAGTGTGAGACAACAGATGAGAAGGTGGGAAGGCTAAAAGAGGGGAAAATCACCTTTTGTAATGAGTGATGCAGCCCAAATCTCTGTTCAGACCTAATGGTGTTAGATTTGCATATGAATTCTAATGCTGCAGTTTACTTTTGGAGTCTTGATTTGAAGTAAAACAAACAAGGAGTCCTGTGGCACTTTTAAAGACTAACAAATTTATTTATCAGGTGAGCTTTCATGGGAGAAAATCTCACTTTGTCGAGCACTGTGAAGATGGGGAACTTACAGAATGGGAGGAAAATAAATAGCTCCCCTCGTCTTCAAAGTGTCTGGCAAAGTGGGATTTTCTTCCACAAAAGTTCATGCAATAAATAAATTTGTTAGTCTTTTAAAAGTGCTGGAGGACTCCTTATTTGTTTTGCTGAACTAGACAAACACAGCTACCCCTTTGGAACTTGATTTGAAGTGTTTCTATTGAAGCACTATAACTGTCATGTTTTCCATAGAATGCGCAGAGAGGTTGAAGTGTTCCCTTATTGGTTATTGAATGTTACTGTTTGTGGTATCTGATTTGTGTCCATTTATTCTTTTGAGCAGAGGCAGTCCAGTTTGGCCAATGTATAAGGCAGAGGGGCATTGTTGGCACATGATTGCATATATCTGATTGGTGTATGAGCAGGTGAAAGAGCCCCTGATGGAGTAGCTGGTTTGATTAGGTCTTATGATGGTGTCATTTGAGTAGATATGTGGGGAGAGTTGGCAGTGGGGTTTGTTGCAGGGGTAGGTACCTGGGCTAGTGTTTCAATTGGGGTGTGTAATTGCTGCTGTGTACCTGCTTAATGTTGAGCAGCTGTCTAAGCATGGAGAGGCCTATCTACCAAAGCCTGAGAGAGTGAGGGTTCATCTTCCAGGATAGGTTGTAGATCTTTGAGGATGTGCTGCATAGGTTTGACTTGGGGGCTGTAGGTGATGACCAGTGACATTCTGTTCATCTCCTTGTTGTGTTTGTCCTGTAGTAGATGACTTCTGGGTACCATCTGGCTCTGTTAGTGTGTTTCTTCACTTTTCAGGTAGATATTATAGTTTTAAGAATGCTTGATAGAGGTCCTGAAGGTGTTTGTCTCTGGCTGAGAGATTGGAGCAAATGTGGTTGTATCATAAGTCTTGACTATAGGTAATGGATTATGTGGTATGTCCCAGAGGAAAATGGAAGAACATAGCTAACTTTAGTGGTCAGTAGGTTTCCAGTATAGGGTGGTGGTTATGTGTCCCTCACTTATTTGAACTGTCTATCGAGGAAGTGGATCTCCCATGTGGAGTCATCCAGACTAAGGTTAATGGTGGGATGGAAATTGTTGAAATCTCAATGGAATTCCTCAAGAATTTCTCAAGATAGAGCCAGACAGGTACCAGGCATTATAATAGGAACCTAAACCGTGCTTCTGTGACTTTGGCCGCTTGATGGGAAACTTCTTGGAAAATGGCCACAAAGTGAGATTCCATTAAGATTACAGTAAAACAAACGAGTTCTGTGTCGCTAGATTACAGGACTTTTGAAAAGCATTGTTATTGAGTTTGAACTGGTTCAGCCATCCTTATCAAACACTTTGCAGAATTTGGAGGACAAATATACAAATACTGTTACTTCAATACAAATGTTAACTCAAACTAGTGCAAATGGTACATTCCCTGTAACTTTGTCCTTAAATTATGATTTGAGGACTTCACTAAGTTATCCAGAGATTAGGGGTCTATTCCAGGCGTGGGTGGGTGAGGTTATACTGCCTTTAATGTCCAGGAGGTGTGACTATGAAGATCATCATGGCCCCTGGCGTTAAAGTCTATAAGTCTATGAATAGCAATGTAAAATTAAACATTTTTCAGGTTCCCTTTCTCCTCATCACATTTCTTACTTAGCTAGAAGAGCAGTCTATTTAAAAGAGATGTTATTTATCATCTGTGATACAAACTGTGCCAACTTCTTTGTATAGGGGACAAAGATGGTGAATGTGGAGATGAGGGAGCAGCAAGTAGGTCAAAGGATTCTGCGTATGTATCTCAAGTAAGTTAAGCATTTTCATTTAACTAGTTATTTATTTGGAATAATGGAATTACTCCAGCCAAAACGAGACTATTGGCAAGAACAAGAAGAGCAAGATTTGGTCCTCAGGTTTTACAACCTTCAGTGCAGTCTTTTTTTTTTTTTTTTTTTTTTGCATCTTGGAGGCTTTTCCCCTCCAATTTTAAAATTATATATTCCTCCAATAGCCAAGCCACCCCTAAAGGTGGAGAATGTTTTGTGAATTTAAGCTAAGATATAACAGGTATTTAAATTAATATACTAGTGTTAGTTGTACAAAGTAGAGCTTTCTGAGTGTAGCAAGTAGAACTTTCAGAAGGTAGAGCTTTCTGTCAGCTAAAGAAAGCTTTTGGATAGAGGTCAGGTTGTTATAAAATACCATGCATTCTTTTGGTACATTCAGCTTGTTCTTGAATCTAGGTCCCAAGCCCACCCCCAAAGAAACCAAAAACTGCACACCCCTTCTCCCCAAAGAAAGCCCCAAACCCCACAAACCAATTTCTTCTATAGTTCTATAAGGGAGGAGAAAACATGGTTACCCTTAAAATATAAATGTCCATGAGGCTGGAATGGGCTACTTAGGGAGATGGTGGAATCTCCATCTTTGGAGATGTTTAAGGCCCAGTTGGACAAAACTCTGGCGGGGATAATTTAGTGGGAGTGGTCCTGCTTTTTTGGCAGGGGGTTGGACTAGATGACCTCATGAGATCCCTTCCAACCCTATGATTTTATGATTCTGTTATGTGGCTGATTGGACAAAGGAATTGATGCTGTGCTAAGGCAAACAAGCTTTAGTCTCTTCTTTTGTTTTTCATTATTAAAGAATAGTTTTCCTGGAAGGATTTTTTACTGACAGCCGTAGTATTATTCAGGCAACAGTGTAATTTGTGCAGTTTATATCTGTTGGAGCTCTGAACCTTTGTGTTATCAAATATTTCTTCAGGAAGCTTGCTGTCTCTATGAGCTTTTTGTTGCACAAGGGACTCCTGATGGCTGAATAAATAAATTTTTATTAAGAAACCGGGAACATCATTTGTTTTACAGACACTTAACAACTTCTCTATCATTGATTTCAGTGGGAGCAGGATCCAAGATTATTTTCTCTTGGCCTCATTTGATGCATATTATTTAGTGGGTGCTATGTAAAGATAGTCACCTCTGCCATATAAAGAGGTTATAGAGCCCCTTTCACCCCTGTCTGATGCAAAGGAACTGCCATGCACGTGGGTAAATTTCACCCATTCAGAATATTTAATAATTAAACCATCTTCTATCAGAGTAGACTAAAGTACTACATCTTCAGTGGCAATGGATAAGGTTGCTATGGTGAAAAGCAGCCACTGTCTCCATTCCACTAGATATGCTTTACAAAGTCTACATCAAATAGGAGTTAATTGAGAAAGTTATATTGCCTGAGTTATGCAGGTCAAACTTGGTCCCTTCTGGCCTATGATTTCCACCAGCACAATTTAGAAGAGCAAATAAAGCTGATCATGGTAGAGGAGTGGCCAGATGGTTGAAGGATGTGCTGATTCAGTGTGTTTGTTACAGAACACTAGGACTGCTTTGTTATGTCTTCCATAACCACATTCGTTATTGGAGCACCATCACTGATGAAGGATCAACCATTTGTCTCATTGTGCGTCAGTGCCTAAGTTTCCATGAAGTCCAGTCCTGTCCACTCTTTTACACTTAGTCTATCTCTTCTTCTGCCTGCCTCTTCTCTTCCGCTGTACTGTCCCTTGGAGAATGGTCTTGGATAGACCAGATGATCTTGTTACATAGCTGTACCATTTCAGCTTGTGCTTCGTCACAGTCATCGGGGGAACTTCATATGGCCCAGCACATTAGGTGATAATGTTACAGACCTCTTAGTTAAAGACCTGATTGAGGCAGGAGATGCCCAAGATTTTACAGAAGTATCTCATTCCCCTGCTTGTATTTTCTGTTCAAGTTCTGCTGTGCGGGTCCATGTCTTACATGCATACAAAAAAGTGGAGGTGACCAGCGTATGCAGCAGTTTCAGTTTGGACTTCAGGAAGATATTCTTATTCCTCTATATTTGCTTTAAATTCACTAGTGCTGCTGTTATTTGTGCAGTTCTTGCCAGAATTTTTGCGTTTGATCTCCTTGTCAGTGATGATTGCCCCCAGATACTTACACTTTCTCTAGCTCTTGTCTGCTAACAGTGATGTGTGAGTTGATCCCAGCACACTTGTTTCTCATCAGCTTGTTTTCCTAAGCACCAATTTCCATGTACTTTGCAGAGGTTTCATCCAGTCTTCTCAGAAGGTTAATGATTTCTCTTTGCTACTTTCCATACCATCAATATCATCAGTTAACTGAAGACTTGAGATTCTTTGCCACCCAGTACTGACTGTGAATATGTGATCTTCCAGGGCTTCAGTCATTATGCACTCCAAGTAGATGAACAGTGTGGGTAAAATAAGGCAGCCTGGCTAGACTCAAACAGTGGTGTAAAATTATTTTCTTCTTGTATCATTGATGAGAACTGCACTGTTGGCCTTGGCATACAGTTGTTAATTTGCCAGAGATATAGACCCCATCAGGACCTTGGTAAACTGGTCGAGTGGCCAGTTACCCTCACTGTTCAAATTTACACCATGTTTACAGTCTGAATTTGTCTAGCTTTAACTGCCACCTATTGGATCGATTGTTTTTTTAAGTTCTGTTGAAAGCTCTCATTTTTGGTGTCACTTGTGGAGAAATAAAACAAATAAAAAGTCTGGTGGCATTTTTAAAGACTAACAAATTTATTTATCGCATGAGTTTTTGTGGAAGAAAATCCGACTTTGTCAGGCATTAGATCAGATGTCTACTTCTCCATCTTCTAGTGTCTGACGAAGTGGGATTTTCTCCCATGAAAACTCATCCAATAAATAAATTTGTTAGTCTTTAAAAGTTCCACCAGACTCCTTGCTTGTTTTGGGGAACTAGGCTAACACAGCTACCCCTTTGGAACTTGTGGAGGAGTATATGCTTATAAAAATATAATCTGTGTCCTGGTGGAAATTTCCTCCCCAGAGTTCATGTCCAGTCTCACCTAACCTTTTCTTTGGGAAGAGAGAGTCTTTTAGTGAACTGAAGTATGTTCTCGTTGCAATGCCCCCTAATTCTAGAGAGTACTGAAAGGTTATCCCTTTCCATGACTTCTAAAAGTAGTAGGTCTAACAGTTCAGTTGTGAGAATTGTAGTGTTCTGTTAGATATGAGTAAGAGTGAAATGGTTTTTACATTCTAAATCCCTATTTTCAGTCACTGTATAAGGTCCCCAAATTTCCTTTTGTGTTGAATTTTTTTTATATTTGATCTCAAATAGTGTACATATTTCGTGTTTTAATTTGTTGCCATGTCATTCCCAGAATATTAGACATACAAGGAGGATGAGATGATATATTTTACTGAACAGACCTGACTTGTTGGTGAGAATAACAAATTTTCAAGCTCTGTGTAAACATGAAAGCTTGTCCAGCTCATCAGCAGACGATGGTCCAATAAATAAAATATATTGCCTCACCTGCCTCATCTCTCTATGGTGTGCATAGAAATTTTAACAGTTTATTAAAGTTTTCTCATCGTTTTATTAATAGTACACTTTTTACCCAAACAAAGGAGGCAAAAAACATACAGTCAATGTATTTACTGATAAATGGATTACTGTTTTGTAAAAGTTGTAAATGCCATAAGCATGCTTTCTATTATGTTTGACATTTCTTTTTAACAGAGTGTACCCACAGAATGTTTTATTAAGTCAAGTGAGGAGAATCTGGAAGCAGCTGAAGGAAGAAATGAACAATTTCTGCAGCCCCCTGAGATACCTCTATTTCTAACACCAAAATCTAGTGAAAAGAGAGCTCAGTTATCTAAAACGCCTCCATTTGAAATGTATGCTTTACATATTATTGAAATTTTATGAGCCATGTCATGCTGGTGTGCACTGTATAAACATTTTGATTATGCTATTCAAAAATCTCCCATTTTCTGCAAGACACTGAAGAACAATGTTCAGGTTTTATTTAAGTTATTATAGCAGACAGAATTTTGTTTCAGAAGGGCATTCATACTGAAGTAGACTTGAAAGAGAACATTTACACATTCAAGAGTATATGGGGCATTTATTTTTTGTTTTCTGTTGCTGTAATTTGAGGCATTGGTGCCAAAATAAGGGCCTTGTTCCCTGGAATCTAGCTTCTTATTCCCCTTGATACTGAAATGAACATAATCTGGCATTTATGATATCACATTCTGTTGTCATGGAAATGATTGGGAAGACAGAAGTCAGATATTATTTCTTCATTACAGAATCTGCAGAAGAAAATGATAGGCTAGGAGGAAGTTTTTTTTCCTCTCTGTACAAGTATTTTATGACAATATATTAGCACCTCAAGATAAGAAAAGAAACAATAGAAGATAAGAACACATACCATTTAGAAGACAGGGAGATACAGCAAGCAGGAGCACTTACCATCTGGTCGCTTTAAGGATCCCTCTTCTTCACTCTGCCACATATAATGGCCTGCCCTTTCAGTGGTGTGGTGGTACAAAGCTCATAGAACAGGATGGCCCTGCTTTATAGAATCATAGATGATTAGGGTTGGAAGGGATCTCAGGAGGTCATCTAGTTCAACCCCTTGCTCAAAGTGGGAACCCAACTAAATCATCCCAGCCAGGGCTTTGTCAAGCTACACTTTTAAAACCTCTTAGGATGGAGATTCCTCCACCTCCCTCAGTAACCCATTCCAGTGCTTCACCACCTTCCCAGTGATTTTTTCCCCTAAAATCCAACTTAGACCTCCCCAACTGCAGCTTGTGATCTTTGCTCCTTAGTTCTGCCATCTACTACCGCTGAAAAGAGCCTTGTTCCATCCTCCTTGGAACCCCCATAAACGCTGAATCAAATCCCCCTTCATTCTTCTCTTCTGCAGGGTAAACAAGCTTAGTTCTCTCAGCTGCTCATCATAAATCATGTGTTCCAGCCCCATGATCATTTTTGACAAGATCCAAAGGGGTAGCCTTATTAGTCTAGGTCAGCAAAACGAAAAAGGAGTCTTGTGGCACTTTTAAAGACTAAAAAAATCATTTTTCACATGAGCTTTTGTGGACAAAGTCCCACTTTGTCAGATGTCAGAGTGGAGAAAACTTGCATTAAAGAGGGAAAAAAATAGGTAACAAATCAAACCTTCAAAGAGAAGCTACAGAACTGGAATTCATGTGCAGTTTTGACACCATCACCTCAGGGTTAAATAGGGACTATGGATTTTTTTCTCATTAGGGAAGGTGATTTGACCTCATCTTCCTTTATATGCTATTCCCCAGTGTTTGAATCTAAACACCTGCTTTGATTTGCTGTAACAGTCTGACCTGATCCTATGACTTACATTTCCCTACATTTAAGAACATTCAGAAGCCAATAGGAGTTCACTTCAGTATCCCAGGCCATTAAGTAATAGATGTACCTGTGTGTATTCTCAGGAACATTTACTCTAGATCATCAGTACCCAGCCTGGGGTTTGTGGACCCCTAGCAGGCAGCAGAGCTACGCCAGGGAGTCTGCGGACAGGCTGGGAGCTGGGGCCCAACAATACTGGTAGGGCGCTGCTCTGCCACAGACTGGGAGTTTTTAAAACTCACAGGCTGCCCTGAGCTTGCTCAGGGAGCAAGCGAGCCTGTGACATGGCTGCTCCCAGTTTCTGCAGCAAGGTAAGGGGGCAGGGCGGTAGGGTTAGGGAGCAGGGGGTCGGCCCAGGGCAGCAGGGGAAGCTGGTGGCAGAACAGGGGGCAGGGTTAGGTAATGGGGTGGGGTGACTTGGGGCTGAAACTTGCCGTGGGTGTTGCTGCTTTGTGGAGGGAGTGCAGTTCTGCTGGCGCCCCCCCCCCCAGCTGCAGCTCCACAACGGGGGCAGGATTCTGCAGGGGTGCTTCTCCCACTGTGGCTCTTCTGCTCCGCAGCAGGAGCCTGATTCTTCTCCCTCCCCCACTGAAACTCTGCAGCTCCACAACGGGGACAGGACTTCGCCGGGGCACCCCCCCCACGCCGCCATGGTGCCCTCTGTGCTGCAGCATCACAGATACCTACAAACAACAGCTTCACAGCTGCAGCTGGGGGGATGCAAAAATTTGGGAAAGTGGGCAGGGGTCCCCAACCTTGAAAAGGTTGGGAACCCTTGCTCTAGATCAAGGCTTCAAAGCAGGGATGGCCAAACTTATGGAGCTCAAGAGCCACTCAAGTTGATTATTAAACCTTCAAGAGCCACACTGAGGCATATAGCCATATCCTTTTATGTACTAAATTAATTTGCTGATGTTCTTCCGCAAGCCACACTTTTTCATTCAAGAGTCACATGCAGCTCCCAAGCCGCAGTTTGGCCACACCTGTTTCAAAGAGAAATTTCAGAGTTAGAATTCATTTGCAAATTCGATATCAGTTTGGGTCTCAATGAAAGCATGAACTTGCTTTCCCACTATAAACATTAAACTTTAAAACAATCAAGGAGTCTGGTGGGACTTTCAAAGACTAGCAAATTTATTTATCATATGAGCTTTTGTGGGAGAAAATCCCACAGAAGCTCATGCAGTAAATAAATTAAATCTTTTAAAGTGTCACAGGACTCCTTGTTTGTTTTGTTGGACTAGACTAACACAGCTACCCCTTTGGAAATAAAACTTGAAAAGGACCACAGGACTCCTCTGTTTTTCATTACAAACTGTGATTCTCACCTCTGTCAACCTCACCACTTTTCAATATTTTGTGTTTGATTCTGTATAACTTGTTCAATTTGCTGAAGCAATCTGACCTAATGCAGTGCAATGTAATCGCAGGATTTATCTTTCACTCCTGTACTGTAAGGTTTTTTTCAGTGCCTCCACTCTTGTGTCTGACAAAGTGGGGACTCTGCACAAAACCACATGCAAAATATAAATGTGTTATTTAAAAATGCCACAAGAATCCTTTTCTTGATAATGATTTCTGTTGCCCTCTGCTTGACTCTCTCCAGTTTGTCCACATCCTTTTTGTAGTGGAGCCCCCAGAACTCCAAATGAGACCTCACCACTGATGAATAGAAGGGAATAATCACTTTCTTCAATCTTCTGGCAGTGCTCCTACTAATGTAGCTCAATACGCCATTAGCTGTCTTGGAAATAAGAGCGCACTGTTGACTCATATCCAGCTTCTTGTCCACTGTAACCTCCAGATCCTTTCTTGATGAAATTCTGCCTGGCCAGGTGGTGCCCCCGGGTGTAGCAATGCCTGAGATTCTTCCACTTGTCCTGTTGATTCTCATCTGATTTCTTTTGGCCCAATCCTCTAATTTGTCTAGGTCATTCTGTATCCTGTTCCTACCCTTCATCGCATCTACTGCTTCCAGCTTAGTATCTGCAGATTACTGAGAGTGCGATCCACCCCATCTTCCAGATCATTAAGGAAGGCGCTGAACAAACTGGCTCCAGCATCACCCCTGGAGCACTCTGCTTGTTGCCAGGTGCTAACTAGACATTGAGCCATCAATCACTATCCATTGAGCCCAATAATCTAGCCAACTTCCTATCCAACTTAGATGCCATTCATCCAAGCCATACTTCTTTAGCTTGCTGACAAGAACACTGTGGAAGACAGTATTAAAAGCTTTGTTAAAGTCAAGGTATATCATATTTACAGCTTTTCCCCATACCACAGAGCCAATGATCTCATCATAGAAGGCAATCAAGTTGATCAGTCATGACTTGCCCTTGGTGAACCCATGCTGACTGATCCTGATCATCTTGCTCTCTTCCAAGGGCCTTTAAATGGTTCCTTGAGGACCTGCTCCATAATATTTTTGAGATCTGTGGCGAGGCTGATAGTCTGTAGTTCCCTAGATCCTCCTTCTTCCTTCTTCAAAGATGGACACTGTGTTTATCTTTTCCAAGCCATTTGGGACCTCCCCCAACTGTCATGAGTTTTTAAAGAGAACAGCCAATGGATCTTTAATCACATCAGCCAATTACCTCAGCACTCTCAAATGCACCACATCTGGCCCCATGGACTTGTACACATCCAGCCTTTCTAAAGAGCCCTGAACGCATGCTCTAAATCATTTTTTTTCCCAGAGCTACACTTCTGCCCATGACTTTGGCTTAGCTCTCTGCAGCACACTAAAGCATTTTCATCATGACTGCTTCCCAAACAGCTCTTTTTGTTGAGAATTTGTGATTTCTGAGATTGTATTTTTCAAGTCGATTTGTTTTTGGTTTTTCCTCACATTTCTTGCCATGCATTTGTAACAAATTTGAATGTTTATCCTGGTATGAAGGTCCTTTTGTTAAGGGATATTTTCACACTGTATTATTGATGTTAGTGTTCCAGCATTTATCTATAAATAAGAACCAATATTTGATCTTTTACTCTGACTGGCTCCCATGAACTCACTGTGTTTCTTCTGGTGGGGAAAACTCCATAGATGGGGTTATTTATGATCATGAGAAACCTTCAAAGGATGAACATTTGTTTAAATCTAATGCAACAGGTGCTAGACTGAATGATTTTCCTTTCTTAAACTCTTTGCTTGAGGCATTGGTTGGGAGGTTGTGATATGCTTAGGAGAATATTATCATCTGCTTTGTGGTACAGTAAGCAAGTCTTTGCGCAAGGACTGGGAACTAAGGCCAAATAGAGAAAAGTAGAACAAGGAGCTTGGTTCTGATTGCATGTAGATGTATATCAGAAGTAACTCTGTTAAAATCAGTGAAGTTGCATGAGTGTAAAACCATGTGAAATCAGAATCAAACCCAGCATACCTGTTAAATCAAAGGGAGGGTTCTGTTTTATAACTCTCAAGAGAAAATGCTTTCTTAAACAGTTTCTTCCTTTTTTTAATTACAGAGGTCATAATTTAAGCTGTGAAGAACCAGAACCAAAATCACCTGCTTTTTCTTTTCTTCTGCCCTGTACTGAGAAGTCACCTGGTTTTAACTTATTTGACTCTTCTGTATTTGGAGGAGAAAATTCATCAGACCCGGTAACAGTGAAACTTAAGAATATGATCATTTGATTGTCACAAAGTGAAATAGTCTCAAAAAACTTTGTTGATTGCACAGTTTATCAGCAGCCTTTGTGTTCACTTATCACTTTTTTACTGGTTTGTCCACTTTTATAAAATATATCCATGGGGAGTGGTTTTTGACTACTAGTCTTGGTAATAGAACTGCTGATCAGGAATAATTTTTTCTCAGTTGGACTGGCCCTTGTGCATTTGATACAGTGGAAGGCAAAAGGACTCAGAGTCTCAAAGGGTATGTCTACAGCAGAGCCTTAAGTCGACTTAAGGAAGATTAAGTTGACCTACAGACTTCTGCAGCCACATTGGGCTTTTATTAAGTTTACATAGCCTTAGTCTACACTTAGATTGATTTTTCTGTGCCAGTCAATGGCAAATATGCAAGGAACGTAAAATATCTTGTGTATCTGCCAGCAACTTGCTAAGCCTCCAGGACACACTGAGGGAAGTCAACCGCAAATGGCTTGCAGTCGGCTTTCAGAAACTCGTGTTAGGATGCAGGAGTTGCTATGACAACTTCTGGAGCACAGCAGCAAGTTCATACTCGCTGTAAATCACGCCCGGAAGATCATGCTGACAGCAGCAATTTTGCTGCTGTTGGTCTAGACGTACCCTTAAGCCCTTCCATAAGTTGACTTAAAAACCACCACCTCTTAAGTTCGACTTAAACCAATGTAGACAGGGAAAACCCTTAAGCTGACCTAACTGGCACTTCTCCACTGCAGTGTGGGACAGCTACGCACAATGCACCACTCCTTCATTGACTTAGCACCTCCTAGTGTGGACATGGGCAGTCGACCGGAGTTCTCAGTGTGGACTCTCTAAGTCAACTTAACAAGATCGACTTTAGGTAGACTTAAAGTCAACCTTGTTCAACTTAACATACCCTCCAGTGTAGACATACCCAAAGATATTTTGGTGCCTATCTCTGATGGCAATGAGGATCTGAGCTGAGGAACTTTCTCCCACTTGTGGTTTCTGAACAGGGGAAAGAGGGGTTGTTCTGCTATTCTTTCCTCCTTCCAGCCTTCAGTATTGGATTCCTCTCCATAGGACATAACTCTTTTGCCAGCCTATGCTACTTTTTAGAGATTTCCTAAACAGCAGGAGAACACACAACTTCCAGTTTACAAGGTTTACTTTGCAGCCATGTATTAGGTTTTTTTAAAAAAATGATTTTAAAGAAAACATAGCTTTTGCAGAAGGTAACACCATTTACATGGGAAAGCAAATGAATTTTTCAAGCCCTGAATATGAACATGAATATGAATATGAATATGAATATGACATCATTCCAAATTACATTTTGGTTAAACAAACAGGGAGTCCCATGGCACTTTTAAAGACTAGCAAATTCATTTATCATGGGAATAATCCCACTTTATCAGAGACATGAAATAGAAACCGCAGCATGTTAGGCATGTGTATACATGCAGAGAAGGGTTAGTCTATTTATTTCAACAATCAAATTGTTTTGATTTGTTATGTTTCTCTAAAGGTGGTATGGCCCTGTTGTTTAGGCCCAGTATCATGTGTAAGCCTGGTGCATCTGGCCAATAGCAACAGGCCATGGCTGGAACTCCATGGTGTGCTTTGACTTTGAAATTGCACAGGGAGCTGAACCAACCTACTTACTGCTTCAATGTTTGGGGATTCACAGATGTAACATGGAGCCATTTTTGCCCGTGTTCCCCATCCTCACACCTCAGCTACACAGAACCTCTGAGGATTGATACACATATGTTGTGTGGTCTGTAGAGATTTTCAGAAGCCATATGAAAAGATTAGTAATTAATCAGAACTTCCGTATAAGCCAAACAGAGAGTCCTGTGGCATTCTTAAAGACTAACTAATTTATTTGTCACATGAGCTTTCATGGGAGAAAATCTCACTTTGTCAGATGCTTTGAAGATATAATATAATATCATATCATTTCATATTTGAATTTTATTTTTATATCTTTATATATTTTAAATTTATATTTTAAAAATTTAATTATAAGATAAACTATAAGCTGATTTACAACAGTAGTGAGAACATGAGCTCAAACTTCATGCATCAGAAGATTACAGTACAGCAGCATTTGACTGCAATAACTCTTTACAATGTACAATATAGCTTCATACCCCAGAGTAAACAAATAAAGGCTATCCAGTAAGGTGATTGTGGATGCAGTCTTTCTGTGAGTTATTATCTTTAATTATTCTGTGCCCCAGATTACCTTTTTGAATTATAGACTAATTAATAAAGACAGTATTAGTCCTTTGCAGTAATTTATTTGCTAGAATTAGAAGCTGGTTGAAAGTTGAAGTGTTTACTGTAATTTTACTGATTACCATTTCAGTGGCTGAATCATTTGTATCTTTTAATATTGATTGAAGAGGTAAAGCACAGTATTTCAATGTCTTCAACTGTAACAATATAATTAAATTAAAAACTTTAATCATTATGAAATTATGTAAAAGTATTAATACTTATAGCAGTGTTTAGTTTATATTGTCATTCTCTTGTCTGTTAAATTGTCATTCTCTTGTCTGTGTTTCAGATGGATGAAAGTTATTCTGCAAGAAATGTAAATCCTATATCTCCCCATAAAGATATTGGTAAGCTTTGAAAGTAAAAAGTCCTTTTCTATAGCATTTTATTGTAGTCATATTTATGTTACTGATCATTTAAATACCTGTAGCTATTTGGTTAACAGAAACATTGTTCAATAATGGCATGGTGGTAAAATTGTGACCCTATAATTCTTCAACGAGCAGTGCTCCCGACTGCTCCACTCTGGGTGCGTGCGCGGCACCGCACTCTAGATCGGAGATTTCACAGCAGTGGCTCGGATAGTGGAGAGAGGAGGCAATTGTGGCGTCCAGCGCTCCCTCCCGTCGCTGGTGACGTCAGCAGCTCGCTCTCTCCACTGTGCTCTCCTCAGTTCCTTTCTACCACCTCCGGCTCTGGACGGAGTCAGCGGTGGCTCCTCTTCAGCGATTCTGAAACAGAAGAAATAACAGTGAATTAGGAAGATAAAGGAACAGAAGAATCAGAAACTTGATAACTTACAAAAAAACAAAACAAAACAAAAGAAAACAAAAAAAACCCCCAAACAACAACAGAACAATGGCGCGAGCTAATGATGCCTAACTCATCGGGCTTCAAACTCTGTGCCACCTGTAATGATGCCATGCCGGCCTCAGATGGCCACAGATCTTGTATAAAGTGTCTAGGTGAGGGGCATTTGCCTCATAAATGCCAGCACTGCCACAACCTCACTTCACGGACCAGAAAAGACAGGGACAGGAAGCTGAAGCTCCTTCTATTAGAAGGCTCCCTTCGTCCCACCTCAGATCCGACTGCCTCTCCTCACATATCTGAGGGAGAGCACAAGCGCCACTCTGCGGTTTCTTCACCAGTACCTCATAAAAAATCTAAGATGACTGGCCCGCAGCCAGAAGCCTTGCAGCAGGAACCCAAGAGGCCAAGTGGGCGATCGATACAACAGTCAATCTCTTCCGCTCATTGGGCCTGACTATAAATTTCACCAAATCATGCCTGAAACCAGTGCAGGAAATACACTTCATCAGGGCTTGTATTCACACACCGTCAACGAAAGCCTGACAACAGGACTTGCATGTTCCACATAAATCGTCAGGGGGGAACCAGATCCTAAGCCCTCTGCCTAGAGGCGATGAAATTATGGGACTTATGCATACACCATGCAATATACCTCCTTGCGGAATACCTCTCCGGCAAGGACAACACCCTAACGGACTCCCTGAGTCACTCCTTTCCCATCCATCATGAATGGAAAATACGCTCTGACATCTTACAAGCAGTCTTTCAACAATGGGGCCTCCCCGATATCGATCTCTTCGCCACCAAGGAGAACAAGAAGTGCCCCAGCTTTTGCTCCTGAGCAGGAAAGGGTCGTGGCTCATCCAGTGACACCTTCCATTGCCATTGGGGCAACAAACTCTGCTACGCCTTTCCCCCAATACCATTGATCCCAAGGATTTTCCACAAAATCCAGCAGCACAGCGCACACGTAATCTTAATAGCACCCGCATGCCCACGCCAGCCGTGGTACACTCTTCTCCACATATTGTCTGTAGCGCATCCCATCACCTTTCCTCTCATTCCCGATCTCCTCTCACAGCACCGCAGAGCCCACCTTCATACTTAGCTGGACAGACTCCACCTAGTGGCATGGAACCTCGATGATTCACTAATCTAGAAAATTGCTGCTCCCATAGAGTCAGATGCATACTATTGAATAATAGAAAACCTGCCACACGGAATACTTACCTCCAGAAGTGAAATCATTTTTCCTCCTGGTGCGCATGACGATCCATCACCCCAGACACAGCTCCTCTTCCGTTGGTCTTAGAGTATCTCGTAGATCTGAAAGAAACAAATGTCTCAGTTAATACAGTTAGAGTACATCTTGCTGCTATCTCTGCCTTCCACGAACCAATAGACGGCAACTCACTCTTTGCTCACCGTACCTTCAGACTTTTCATGCTCAGCTTACAGAACCTTTACCCACAGATTCGGCCACCTGCTATTCTGTGGGACCTCACAAGGGTACTTAAAACATTAATGGGGCCTCCCTTTGAGCTGTTAGCCACAGCTACTTTATTACATCTGTCCATGAAGGTGGCCTTCCTAGTGGCAATTACCTTGGCTCGATGGGTGAGAGAGAGAGCCACTCTTATGGCACATCCTCCGCACACTATCTTTTACAAGGACAAGGTCTCCTTGCATCCCCACCTGAAATTCATCCCCAAGATCTCATCATCATTCCATCTCAACCAAACCATCAACCTACTGGTCTTTTATCCCAAGCCGCATGCAACACCACAGCAAAGGGCACTTCACGCCCTTGATGTCAGGCGGGCACTCTCCTATTACCTCGAATGCACAAAACCTTTTAGAAAGACCCCACACTTATTTGTTGCCACTGCTGAATGCTGTCAGGGTCAACCCATCTCAAAGCGGAGGTTATCCATCTGGATCTCATCCTCTATTAGGGCTGCCTATGACATCTCACAATCAACTCCACCTGTTTCGATCCGCTCGCACTCTACCAGATCTATGGCATCATCCATTGCCTTTCTAACGAAGGTTCCAATCCACATTATCTGCCAGGCGGCAAACTGGTCCTCTACCGACACCTTTGCTAAGCATTATGCTCTGGAACAACTTTCCTCCATGGATACAGCACTCGGGCAAGCAGTACTAAACTGAGTCTGAACATGGCAACCTGAAGTACCCACCTCCGGTCATGATAACTGCTAGACAGTTACCCAGAGTGGAGCAGTCGGGAGCACTGCTCATCAAAGAAATGGAGGTTACTCACCTTCGTGTAGTAGCCGAAGTTCTTCAAGATGCGTGCTCCCGACATGCTCCATTACCTGCCCTCCTCCCCTCTACTTTGAAATACTCCTTTTGTTTCTACAGGCTGTCTTCGTAGTAGAAAGGAACTGGGGAGAGCACAGTGGAGAGAGCGAGCTGCTGATGTCACCAGCGGCGGGAGGGAGTGCTGGACGCCACGATTGCCTCCTCTCTCCACTATCTGAGCCACTCCTGTGAAATCTCCGATCTAGAGTGTGGTGCCACGCACGCACCCAGAGTGGAGCATGTCAGGAGCGCGCATCTCAAAGAACTTCGGCTACTGCATGAAGGTGAGTAACCTCCATTTCTTGACCTTTTGTATATATGTGTATTTGGGACAGCACAGAATATGTCCCTGAATGTTACGTCAGAGAGCCACAAAGGCTGGAAAACACTTACTTGAAAGAGGAGGCAAGAAATTGTGAGGAGAGGGAGAAGTTGGAGAGCGTGGTGGAGGCCTGGCATTAGGTTTACTTGAAACAAACGATGAGACACAATACCAAAGAGAAAGGAGCAATTCTGAGAGCTTTGTCACCGGTTTAAAAAAAAAAAATCTCATTTCTGTCCTCTTAATCATAAAATAGCTATAGCAGAGCTAAATGCCTAGGTTTAAGACAAGGCTTCCAGTGCACTGTAACTGTACCTTGGGTCTGTTAGGAACCTTTTGGACCATCAGTATAAGAAGAAATTGTGTATGTTTGGGCATCTTTCTCTAAAATGCAAAAGATGTTTCCGTTCAGTTAGTTAAATTCTTGGACCTGGCTCTCCTCTCTCTTCCTTCTGTCTAAATCAATATAAACTTGATGTGAGTGAGAGGAAAATCAGACTCCTTGGGTCAGGCCCTCCACTACTGTAATTCATCATTGCTGCACTGAAATCAAGGGAGCTATTCTGATTTATATCCTCTTGTTGAGAGCCTGTTCTCACGAAAGTCAATGGGAGCTTTGAGCCAGGATTTTTTACCCTCTGTGTCTCTAACCTGTTATTGGGAATTATCATCTCCTCTCTTTTGGAGCACTAGGGGGTTCAAAAGCCAGTCATTGTCTGTTTATTCTAAGTATAGTAAAGCATGTATGTATAACTATATACATTTGTGGGATGCAAGACTCATCTTTATCAAATTTCTGTGGGATTTAACTCCCTTTTAAGATTTTGTTTTGGTAGGGGAAAGTGTGTAATAATTCCATGTTATGAAATACAAAACTCAGGTAATTTAAATAGTTCTTTTACCTGTAGTAGTTGTTCATGAAGCATTTCATTTTGTAAGAGAAGAAATTCTTTTACAAACCACCTCTCTACTTCTTGGGTCTCAAAATATTGCATTCTGTGAGCCATCAGGATTGGCTTTATAGAATACCATGAAAGGCTGTAAGCAAATAGATACAACTAGCTTTCACTGAATACTACGTCTCAGTAATGGGAGCTTCATTTCTAGTGTGTGAATAAACATACCATTGTATTGATATTCAGTGGATGTTAAAATGTGCTGTAATATTTCAGAAATACAGATGATTGATTGCAATAGTTTTAAAATAACATTTCATCTAATTTAAAACATTAATTCAAAATATGTATTCCTTGTAGGAAGCTTATTTGGGAAATCAGAAAGTGAGGATGCATTTACATTTTCCTTTCCGTCAGAGTTGTCTTCTCATACATATGGAAATGGAAAAGATGACTTCAGCTTTCCATTTGCATTTGGACAGGATCAGAGATCATCGCATTCTTCCTCTCTGAAAGGTTTTCACTCTTCATCACAAAATAAAAAGCCATTTACATTCTTTTGAATTCATTTCTTGACTTCCTTTTGAATACTTTTGCCGCTTAGCCTTGACCTGTGTTTTCAGCAACTTAAGAAAAATGCAAAGCATTTCACTTCTCTATGTCAGTTAATGTAAGATGACATTACTTACTTGCATCAAGAGCATCTAAATATTCTCCACTAATCATATATGCTCTAAGATGTTTTCATTTTTTATTTTATCACTTTTAATGATTTAGTAGATTGTTTGCATGAAATCGTTTGATACTCTCTCCTTTAAATTGCACATGTTAACATAAACAGCAAAAATGTCAACAGGCAATAGCATATTCAGTTAATTCACTACCTTTCACTGAGTATTAAACCTCCAGGTTGAATACATAAAATCTGTGATATAAAAAATGATGGCTTGTGTTGGTGTCTGTTGTAGCAACAGAATATTTGTTGTCACTGATATAAATGGTGTTTTGTATAGTGTTTAGTTAGCTCATTTATTGTTAAAAAAAAAAACATTTTAATGCAACGGTGTTTGAATTTATGTATTGGGTTAAATACAGCATTCAGAAATTGTCCGATTGTTTCATTTAAAGTAAAAGCATATATATTTGTAAAATAAACGTGTTTGTCAGTTATCATGTGTGGTTTTCTAAGTGAGTGTTTTTGTCAACTTTGTAAATGGAAATAATGAGCTGAAGCATAAAAAGGACGCTTACAGGAAGTGGAAGCTAGGACAGATGACTAAGGAGGCATATAAAGACATTGCTCGGGACTGCAGGGATAAAATCAGAAAGGCCAAAGGACAAATGGAGTTGCGACTAGCAAGGGATGTGAAGGATAACAGGAAGGGGTTCTACAAGTATATCAATAACAAGAAGAGGATCAGGGATGGTGTAGGTCCCTTACTGAATGGGGCAGGCATCCTCGTGACAGAGGATGAGGAAAAAGCTGAAGTGCTCAATGCTTTTTTTACTTCAGTTTTCACAAGCAAGGTCAGCTCCCAGCCCACTACACTAGGTACGGGGGACTGGGGAGAAGAAGAGAGGCCCTTGGTGACAGTAGGTCAGGTTAGGGACTGCTTAAAGAAACTAGATGTGCACAAGTCCATGGGGCCGGATGAACTGCATCCGAGGGTGCTGAGGGAGCTGGCTGATGAGATAGCAGTACCGTTGGCCATTATCTTTGAAAACTCGTGGCGAACGGGGGAGGTGCCAGAGGACTGGAAAAAAGCAAATATAGTACCTATCTTCAAGAAAGGCAAAAAGGACGATCCAGGGAATTACAGACCTGTCAGCCTCACCTCAATCCCTGGAAAAATCATGGAGCAGCTTCTCAAAGAATCCATCCTGAAACACTTGGAGGAACGTAGAGTAATCAGGAACAGTCAGCATGGATTTACCAAGGGTAAATCATGCCTGACCAACCTCATCGCCTTCTATGATGAGATGACTGGATTTGTGGATGCGGGAAGAGCCGTTGATGTCATATACCTTGACTTTAGCAAGGCTTTTGATACGGTTTCCCACAGCATTCTCATTGGCAAATTAAGGAAGTATGGGTTAGATGCATGGACTGTAAGGTGGATAGAAAACTGGCTAGAACAACGGTTTCAGCGTGTAGGAATCAATGGCTCCATGTCAAGTTGGCAGGCAGTAACAAGTGGTGTGCCCCAGGGGTCGGTCCTGTGGCCAGTTCTGTTCAATGTTTTCATTAAGGATCTGGATGATGGGATAGATTGCACACTTAGTAAGTTTGCAGATGATACCAAACTGGGGGGAACGGTAGACACCCTAGAGGGCAGAGACAGGATTCAGGGAGACCTAGACAAACTGGAGCAGTGGGCCAAGAGGAATCTCATGAGGTTCAACAAGGACAAGTGTAAAATCCTGCACTTGGGACGAAAAAACCCCATGTACTGCTACAGGCTGGGGAGTGATCAGCTAAATAGCAGCACTGGAGAAAAGGACCTGGGAGTCATGGTGGATGGGAAGCTGGATATGAGTCAGCAGTGTGCTCTTGCTGCCAAAAAGGCCAATGGCATACTGGGCTGCATCAGAAGAAGTGTTACCAGCAGATCGAGGGATGTGATCATTCCCCTCTATTCTGCACTAGTGAGGCCACATCTGGAATACTGTGTCCAGTTTTGGGCTCCCCACTACAAAAAGGACATGGACAAATTAGAGAGAGTCCAGAGGAGGGCAACCAAAATGATCAATGGGCTGGAGCACAAGCCCTATGAAGAAAGACTGAAGGAACTAGGCTTATTTAGCCTGCAGAAGAGAAGACTGAGGGGGGATTTGATAGCAACCTTCAACTACTTGAAGGGTTGCTCCAAGGAGGAGGGAGCTCGACTGTTCTCGGTAGTAACAGAGGGCAGAACGAGAAGCAATGGCTTCAAGTTACAGCTGGGGCGGTCCAGGCTGGATATTAGGAAAAACTTCCTTACTAGGCGAGTGGTGAAGCAGTGGAATAAGTTGCCTAGGGAGGTGGTGGAATCTCCATCTCTGGAGGTGTTCAAGTCCCAGCTGGACAAAACACTGACTGGGATGATCTAATGGGAGTGGTCCTGCTTTTTTTGGCAGGGGGTTGGACTAGATGACCTTGTGGGGTCCCTTCCAACCCTATGATTCTATGATTCTATGATAATTGATTAATGATTCGTATTAATTATTAATCTGTAATTAGTGTGTTTGGTATTTTGGCCTGAATGCACAAAAGCAGGTAGGTGCCTAAATCCCAGTTTCGGGACCACTCTGATGCCCAAATCATGCATTTGAACCCCGGGGCAATTCACAAACTCAGGGAAGACAGGCATTTGGCCTACTAGGTCGTGTGAGTGTCTTGATTGTTCCACTGGGAAAAAATACTTAAATAATCATTGGGCTGGAAAGAGAGAGAAGGACTCTGTAGCCCAGAGACCCAGGGCCCTGTAGAGGGTAATGGAACCAGCGTCTTCCACATCCCAGTGGAGTACTCTGACCACTGAGCTACAAGTGGGGCAACAGCAGTGTGCCCTCTTGTAACCAGATTTTGAATGAGACCTGGTAGGCTGCCTCTGAGAACACCTGGGAGGAATGGCATACTGAAAGGGAGGTGGGGAGGAGGGAGGCACCAGGGGGGCACTGGGCTGGCCCTCTACAAGCAGCAGGAGGTGAGGGATGCAGGAGGCGCTGAAGAGTGCAGAGCCTCCTGTGTCCTACCCACATCATGGAGGGCTGGCCTGGCACCCCTGTCAAGGCGGTGGGGACGGATATGACGCTGTGCTCTCTGAGCTGGCTGGAGTGGTGGCCAGTATGTGCTGGGGAGTCGGGTGCTGGTCCAGGTCTTCATGGTGGGAGGGTGTGTATGTGGAATGCAGGGGGCACAGAGGGGCACCCCTCAGCGCTTCCCTGTGCATGTTGTGACGGGCCAATATGGACCCCCTCTCTCCCCAGCCTGGGAGGGGGTGAGGCTGCCCTGTCTAGCCAGCCTCAACTGAGGGGCTACTGCAGATAGACTGTGGGTGCTGCACACCAGGTAAATCTTGGGGGTCATTTGCAGGCCCTGGCCTCATGTTCCCTCTCTCCCCTCCCACCCCTCCACAGATACAGACTCTCTCCTCCCAGGATTGCTGGGGGCTGGGGCCAGGATGCATCCTGCCCTGTATGTGAAGCGGATCGCAAATGTACGCTAGGCCCCCAGGCACCGGACACTCTCTGTATGCCACTCGGTGGGGGTGGGCCTGGCACACAAAATAAACATTCATTTGCTTGCCTTCCTGCCTTTCTGGATGGCTCTGGAACTTAGGTCTAAGATAGGCATCTGGACAGCTAGAGTGAGGCAGCAGTGCTAATGACCAGAGGCAGGTAGATGCTGAAGGAATTTTTACCCTGAAAATACAGGCACCAAATGAGTTTAGGTCCTACAGAGTTCACTGTCAGTTTTATGGATTGCTGTGGAGCCTAAAACTAGGATTTTGATGCCATTGTGGAATCAAATCTAAATGTCATAGGCCTCATCTTTCAAAGAACTCTCTTTCTGACCCACCATCCAACTTGAACTTTTTGGAAACAATGAGTGCAATGCTTGAGGGAGCTGGTACTTGCTCAGTCAGGGTAGAAGGTCTTGGAATATGCTGCAACTAGAAAGTCTCTGAAGTCCAATACTGTCCACATTTAGAAAGCCTTGTAAAATGTACCCATTGGTCTAGTTACTCCATAATTGACTCTTGGATTCTTCTGTCACCTAGTCTATCAATGTCAGTCTTGTTTATATCCTTTTAAAGTTGCAGCTCTGGAAGTGGGGGAGTGAAAGGTGGTGCTATAGGATATTAGCTATGTCCATGGAAATTGTGTTTGCTTTAGCATAAGCAATATACAGTGCTCCTGGGCACTATGGATATATCTACAGCAGTGCCAGATTTAGGCACAAGCCAAGTAAGCCATGGTTTGGGGCCTCACATTATGAGGGGCCTCAAAATATGTTGGCGGTCACTAAGAACATTTATAATAATTGAAATTGACAATGCAAATAATACTTTTTGCAAAATGTATGTTTTATTTGGTTTTCCATTGCAGCTTTGCCTATGTATATATGCAAATATAACAATCTACCATTTATATTTTTCATCACTCTTTCTGTAATAATGTAATACACTTTTTTCCGCTTTGGGACCTCTGAATCTTGACATAACTTAGGGTTTCAGCATGTTTTAATTCAGCCTTGATCTACACTGCCGTTAGATACCTGTGGTTGGTCAGGGACTGCTGACTATGGCTCCAAGGCCTAAGGCTGCAGGATATTTAACTGAGGTATAGCTGTTCCAGTTTGCTGTATGCTGAGATATGGGACCCTGCCACTTTAAAGCCCAGCCCCCAGGACATCTACACCGCAATAGAATAGCTCCTTAGCTTTAACCTGAGTCATCTGGCATGGGCCAGCTGCTGGTTTTTAACCACAGTGTAGACATGATAATTATAGTGAAAGGCACCATACAAATGCCTCTAATGAATACCAGATGCCAAATTCTCTACTGGTCTAAATTGGTATAACTCCATAATTCATGCATCTAGCAAAATGAGTTGCAGGCCACGAACGTTATGCCTGAAGAAATTTGTTAAGTCTCTAAGGTGCTACAGGACTTTCACTATGCAAGGCACTGAATTTAGCTGTATGAAATGGAAATTTACCAACTTCATAAAAAAAGTCACTCGGATACAGAGAGACATCATCTTCTGCAAGTGCAAACAAATGGATATCATACCGAATGGACTGAAAGTGAAAAATCCATTACGATCGACATACTATTTAGACTACAGTGAGAGTCACATGTAAAAATAACTACAGAACCACCTGATCAGAATCCTGTACAGAAAACAGGAGAAGATCAAGAAAGAGTTCTTAATATTTGGAGACTCTCATGGAAAGCCAAACTTTCACATGGCTGATCTTTACAAAAGCAAGACCAGCCATCTACAACACACACGTTGCTTTCTCTACAGAAGAAAAAGGACATTAAACTATCTAAGCTCCTAAATGCCACTAGGAACCACAACTGTGATACCCTTGACTCACCCAACAACATTGTAAATCTATCCAGCTATACATTTAACCCAGCAGAAGAGTCTGTCTTGTCTCGGAGGCTCTCTTTTTGCCTCACCACCTCCAAGCACATGATATAGTTCTTCAGTGACCTGAAAGCCTACTCTTGTTGCCTCTAACTCAAGGAATACTCACACCACTGAACAACACAATAACCCACAGATGCCTTCCTACCAACATTACAAGAAGAAGAATTCTTCATGGACGACTACTGATGGTTGAAACAACAGACTGGACTTTTACATAGAGTGCTTCCACCAACATGCACAAGCTGAGATTGTAGTCAAGCAGTATCACTTGCCCCATAACTTCAGCTGTATAGAACACAATGCTATCCACAGCATCAAAAACAACTTTGATGTTATAATCAAAGAGGCTGACAAAGGAGGTGCTGTAGTCATCATAAATAGGTCTGATTACAAATGGAAAACTCTTCAACACCACATTATACAAGTCACTACCCTCTGATCTCACTGAGGAATACAAAAACAAACTATAACAGCTGCTTAAGAATCTCCTTGAAGAAGCACAGGAACAAATCTACATGAACACACCCCAAGAGCCTCAACCAGGCATATTCCATCTGCTACCTAAGGTCCACAAACCTGGGAATGCTAGACACCCCATCATCTAGGGCACTTGCACTCTCACAGCAGGATTGTTAAGCTATGTGGACTCTCTCCTCAGGCTCTAATGCCACCAGCACTCCTAGCTATCTTCATGATACCACTGACTTCCTGAGAAAACTACAGTCCATTGGCGATCTCTCCAAAAACACCATTCTAGTCCCTAGGGATGTAGAAACCCTCTACATTAATATTCTATACAAAGATGGACAACAAGGCACCAAGGGCAGTTTCCCTGATGATGAAACAGCATCTGGTAACCAAACTTTGTGACTTTTTCCTGGCTCACAGCTACTTTAAATTTGGAGTCAGTGGCATGGCTGTGGGTATCTGTGTGGCCCCATAGTATGCTAACATTTTTATGGCTAGCTTTGAGCATCATTTCCTCAAATGTCATCCCCAAGTACCTCCTTCACCTATAGTGCATTGATGACACTTTCATCATCTGGACTCACAGGAAAGAGTCTCTTGAAAAATTCCACTGGGATTTCAACAATGTCCACTCCACCATCAATCTCAGCCTGAACCAGTCCACACAAGAAATCCAATTCCTGGACACTACAGTGCAAATAGGGGATGATCACATTAAGACCACCCTATACCAAAAACCAGCTGAATGCAATACGTAATACATTCCTCCAGCTTCCACCCTGGGCACATTACAAGATTCATTGTCTACAGCCAACCCCTAAGATACAGCCACATTTGCTCTGATCTCTCAGACAGAGACAAACACCTACAGGATCTCTATTGAACATTCTTAAAACTATAGGACCCCCCCCCCCCGGGGAAGTGAAGAAACAGGTCAACAAAGCCAGATGGGTCTTAAGAAGTCACCCACTACAGGACAGACCCAACAAAGAAAACAACAGAACACCACTGGTCATCATCTGCAGCCCCCAGCTAAAATCTCTCCAGCACATCATTAAGGATCTACAACATATCCTAGAAGATGATCCTTCACTCTCTCAAGCCTTGGGAGGCAGGCCAGTCCTTGCTTACAGACAGCCCCCCCAACATGAAGCAAAGACTCAACAGCAACTGTACACCCTACAACAAGAACACTAATCCAGGAACCCATCCCTTCAACAAACCCTATTGCCAGCTCTGCCCACACGGACTCCAGTGACACCATCACTGGTCCTAAACACATCAGCCACACCCTTTGGAGGAGCTCAGTCACCTGCACATCTATTAATGTGATATATGCCAGCAATGCCCCTCTGCCATGTACTTTAGGTGAACCAGACTGTCCTTCAGCAAAACAATAAATGGATACACAAAACAGATATAAAAAATGGCAACATCCATAAACCAGTAGGAGAGCACTTCAATCTCCCTGGACACTCTGAGGCAGGCTTGAAAGTTGCTGTATTTCAACAAAAGAAGTTCAAAAACAGTCTCCAGAGTGAAACTGCAGAGCTGGAACTCATACGCGAACTTGACGCAATCGCACCGGGTTTGAATAGGGCTTTGGAATGGCTATCTCATTAACAAAAGTAATTGTCCCTGTTCACACAATCTCACCTTTTAATCAATGGTTGTGAATGGCCTCATCTACTCTAACTGAATTGACTCGCTTTCCCCCTTCCACCTGCAGCCACACGCGCTGCCTTTGGCTATGTGCCAGAGGCAGCAGGAAGGGAGTGGGAGGCAGCGGGGCTGGGGGGAAGCGGTATGGGGCCCTAGGCTACCTCCCACTCCTTCCCCATTGCCTCCAGCACAGAGCAGAAGGCAGTGCATGTGGCCGTGGGCAGAGGGGGGAGAGCAAGAGCGCTGAACCTGGCTGCTGCTTTTGGCTGGCTCACCTTGTCCCCCAGATGGGCAACAGCTGGCCATGGGGGGGAGGCAGTAGTTTGGGCCCTGCAGTGCCCTGCTCGTGGCAGGACATTGTGGGATCCACAGAACTGTGGGGCCTGAGGCGATCACCCCTTTTGCCCCCCCCCCCCCCAAGGATGGCCCTGGCCATGAAAGCTTATGCCTGAAGAAATTTGTTAGTCTTTAAGGTGCCACGGGGACATTCATTCTTTTTGCTATAACTCCATTGACATCAATGAAACTGTGCCATTTTACATCTGCTGAACATCTAACTGTATATTTAAGTTGCTTTTAAAATCCTTCTGTCTCTGTCTGAGCTTCTATTTCAGCATAATATTTAAGCACAGTTAAACATTTGCTTCTGTTTTAGACAAAATATTTAATAAAACTAAGTCCAGCAAAATGTTGGTAAATTGCAAAGAAGTTAGACACATTTATTGTATTTGAATCTATTAAATACAACATGTATATATTATAGGCTAAAGTAAGATTATCCTCTTGAGTTACTGCTGGGAGGAAAACCCTGGATGCCTCTCCGTCATCTTTTCACAGAAAAATACCCACAGAATAATGTCAGTCTTCTGGTATTTCAACCAGAAGGGCCACAAGAATATTTTCTTATGATCTTTACTTCAAAATCAGTTTTTATGGTCTGGAAGAGGCTTCTGCTTAGTACAAGAATGTTTGCACCCAGTACAATAAGCTACGTCTACACTTACAAGGTTAGTTCAAACTAACGTAATTCAAACTAATAATGATTAGTTCAAATTAAGTTAATTTGAACTAACAAGGTCCCACTAGGAAAAACAATTTGATCTAGCATGTCCGTGGACAGGACTTGCTAGTTCGAATTAGGAAAGGGGCACCATGGGCGGTGTGGCAAGATGGCAACCAAGAAGGACCATGCCCCCACCCAATATATAAAAAGAGGAAGGCACCCTAGGAGGAAGAATGTCAAAAAGTGTTAATTTGAACTAATGGTTAGCTTGAATTAACATGGCTAGACTGTGTTAATTCAAACTAATAAGTTTGAATTAACCCTTACTTCGAAGTTAAGCGAGGTTTTATAACTTCAAAGTAAGCTTTCATTAATTCAAACTAAGGAATTCCTTAGTTCCAATTAATGAAAGCCAGTGTAACCATGCATTAATTTAATTTGAATTAATTCTCATTAATTTGAATTAAATTGTAAGTGTTGACGTACTCACATGTTTGCACCCATCATTTTAAAAAATTAAGGTTGAGAAAGGAACTGATTGGAAAACCATGCAAATGAACAAAACAACAACAACAACCCCTCCCAAACCAAAATCAAAAAACTTTCCCTATCCTTCAGGAATGAGTGAGATGAGTGATTTTTCCACCTTAAACCTCTTACAAGATCTGAAGTTTATGAAGTGACATCATCTTAAGGTTGGAAAGTCATTGTTACTCTTTATTTGTAAGGTGAAGAGGGTCTGATAAGGGGCAAGAACTTCATGCATTTAATAAAAGTCAGTCCTTGCCCAAAGGATCTCACAAATAGTATGAATTTCAAAGGTAAGTGAAGACAGCTGGGAAATCTCTGTGCTATGGCCGAGCAGTCTCCTCCTTGTATACAGTAATGCTATTATATCAGAGATTGGCAACCTGAAAGATAAGAGCCATTTTTAAAAAGTTGTTTCAATAAGCAGGTTTTTTTAGAAGCTGCAATAGGTGTAGCCTCCTTTCAGGCAGGCACGTGGTGGGGGAAGCTGGGCAGAAGCAGGAGAGCCCAGACCCAGGAGTGGGCCCCCCACAGGATACCCCCCATGGTGGACGAAAGCCTGGAACCAGGAGCAGTCCTCCTGCAGGAACTGCTATGGGCAGGGGGTTCCCAGAGCTGCAAGGGGCCAGCCAAAGAGCCGTATGCGGACCTGCAGGTACAGGTTGCAGACGCATTTGTTATATTATGGTGTACTGCACATTTGATACAAAATTGGACATTCACAAAATAGTTTTAACTCAAAAGACAGGTTTCCAACATAGCAGTCATGGTTCATCTTCAGTCACTTCATGAGTGACTTCAGCACTGCAAAATGCATTACATTGACATTCTTTCCTACAAAGTTTTTGTGGTTATTAAAAACTGCTTAAAAATAAATACAGGAGCTCTTGGATTTTTACACCAGAGAAAGCTTTTAACACTGACACAAGAGAGCATAATTTCCTTACTCTCAACTAATAACGTTAGAATTCACAACTGGTTCATTGCCACATTTGTTTTTTAATGATAATGACAAGTCAATATTTTGAGAACCCCGCCCCCATTCATGCTGTGTTTCTCTGTCACATAATTATTCACTCATGTCATGTGTGAAATGCCAATCAACAGAGAGTTGAGACAGTACAAGAGATACAGCACTGAGCTTTAATCTACAATGGTAATTGGAGGGAATGTTAATTATCAATTGCAGCTCTTCTTGCTGTTATCTGTTGAGACTATTTTAAAATGCAAAAATATGATATGACACTTTGGATATTGATCAGCTAATTAAAAGGCTGTTCTTGGTTTCAGGCTTTTAAGGTTTGATCAAGCAGGCACTTTGTTAAAATCCATGGAAATTCTGCATGTGCACTGCTGGCAAGATCAATTCCCTAGTAAAGAGTGCTTTGTTTTGAATCTCGTTTTAAAAGTTTGAACGTAAGTAAGGGCAGGTCTATGCTGCCTGCCATTTTTCAGTGGCATTTGAAGGGAGATACACAAGTTACTTAAAATAACTTGCATATTTCACTTTGACTTCCCTACACCCGGCATATCCATTGCGCTGAGTTGCAAGAAGGGCCCTCCCTACTCCAGTTGTTGGGGTGGTCTTCAGGGATTTACTTCCTGATCAACTGAGTGGGTCTTCACAGACATGATCGGTTGATCAGGAAGGTTAATCTGATGGTGGTGAATTTGCTGCCATCAGTGAAGACAAGCCCTAAGATTTAGTGACATGTTAGAAGTAACGTAGCACCTGAAGAGCTGAAGTCAGCAAGATATTACTCTGTTATTCCGGACTGCACACCTGACATTAGCTATACAGAACAAATGAGTTTAATGGTGTGTTTTGTAACAATAACAGAACCTAGTGAAAATGTCCCTGCAATGGTGACTGTCAGAGAGCATTTTCTAGAATTTAGTGACATTGATGATATTACAGAAGCTGGTATGACAAATGTGCTTCTTAAAAAGTTGGAGGATACGGGAATTGCGATAGCTGATGTGAGAGGTCAGGGCTACGATAATGGTGCCAACATTAAAGGAAAGAACAGAGGAGTGCAGCAACAGATGTGAAAGTTAAACCCTTGAGCTTTTTTTGTCCCATGCAGTTCTCATTCATTGAACTGGTGGTCAGTGACGTAGCATCAGCTTCTAGTGAGGCTGCTGAGTTTTTAATGCCATTTCAAGCATCTATGTATTTAACTTTGCATCCAGTCATTGATGGCAAATTTTGAAGCAACATCTGGGAACATCCCCTCTGACACTGAAACCATTGAGTGCCACATAATGGGAAAGTTGAGTAGAGACAGTAAAGCCTATTAGACACCAAACTGGGAAGACAGATGTTGCCATTATGGAGGATATTGCTATGATAGGAACTGTTCATGGGAGAACAGAGGCAGAGGGAAATGGAATCACCAGAAACGTACAAAACTTCAAATTTCTGCGTGGCTTAATGTTTTGGCTTGACATACTGTTTGAAATGAATGTTGTAAGCAAGAGACTCCAAGGTGTTGACCTTGATATATCTGGAGCAAAGGAACAACTGAACAAAGCAAAGTTGTCCCTACAATCTTACAGGTCAGATGAGGGATTTCAAAACGTTCCAAAGAGTGCACAGAAGTTGGCAGAGGAACTTCACACTGAAGCTCTCTTCCTAACCATACAAGAATACAAACGTCACCAAAGAAGATGACATTTTGATTAAGGGGCATGTGATAATCCCATAAGAGACCCTGAACAACAATTCAAAATTGAAATCTTTAACAAGGTGATAGATTGTGCTATACAGGCAGTTGAAGAATATTTCATACATCTCAAGGAACACAGCAGTATATTTGGGATGTTGTATGATATTCCAAAACTTCTCACTATACCTGAAGAAGACCTACACCAGCAATGCAGAGCACTAGAAACAGTGCTGACACATGACCACGTGTGCAATATTGGTGCAGGTGATTTGGGTGATGAACTTAAAGCCCTTTCAAGATATATTTCAGCAGGATCAACTCGGAAGGCTATTCTGGAATATATGTGCACAAATAAGATGACCCTCCTCTTTCCAAATGCTTTTGTTGCTCTGCTCATACTTCTAACACTTCCTGTAACAGTAGCCAATGGAGAAGCAGCTTCTCCAAGCAACAGAAACACACCTATGCTCCACAGTGACACAGGAGAGGCTGGTTGGCCTTGTAGCCATCTCAATAGAGCATGAGCTGGCCCAGACTGTGGACCTTCTGGAAGTGGTTCATATCTTTGCAACCAAGAAGGCACGGAAAACACTACTTTGATTTTTCAAACATATAAAAATTCTGGTGATTATTCAAACAGAAAAAATGCCAGTGTTTATTATGCAGGCAAAAAAAGTTATATTTGCTGTTCAGGCATTTGAAAGTTACTTAAAATTTTTGAACAAGGTATTTTAAGATGTTACTTCTCCTGTATTGGGGTAGGTAACAGAGCAGTACCAGGAGAGGAGTAGAACAGGCAGAAGGAAGAATTGAGACCTTTCAAAGTTTTAGTCCAAGTGAGGGAGCATAGGGGTGTTGTTTGAGCTCCCTGCCTCAGGTGCCAAAATGTTGTGGGCTGGCCCTGCCTAAAGATGGTGCCTCTCTGCATGCCTTTTCATTTCCCTCTTGGTCTCCCTTAGTCCTGGACTGCAATGATTTCCTTCTTCTGCCTGATCCATGAAGGTCAATTTGCATTGTCTTTGTCCTGTAACTCTCCAGACTTTGTGCTAGAAAGAGTCCTGGGGGTCTGTGCTGTGCTGCTTCACATCTGTACACATACATGATGCTGCAGGGAACATGCTATAACAATACAGTAGAGCATTCAAAAGGGAACCTTGCTTGGCATCAAATCATACAATTACTGTGCAAAAGTGAACAGAAAATTTACTCCGGTCATAGCTGATTGTGCATTATGTGATAAGTCTTTTCTGGTTAACGTTAGAGATAATGGCTTATCAACCCTCTGACTAATCTCTGCATCAGTTATAAATTAATGCCATTTAACACTGTGATCCAAAAACCTCTCAATACCACCTAGCAAGGGGATGTGCAGTGTGATTATAAGCATCTCCTGTGTGTACATTTGAGTTCACCAAAGACTGTCATGTGAGATTTTTTGAATACAAATCAGCGTCTTCTGGTAATAAATATCAGTGGGAAAGGTATGTACAAATATTATGTAAGGGGGGTATGAATATATCCTGAAAATAAGTTCTTAAACTCTGTAGGAACTGGTCGTCAGCATAGGTGAAGAATAAGTTTTCTGTCAGATAAGAGGCATTCTATGTATCTTGATTTACATGTCCATTGACTATGCGCTCACTCACATTGGGATTCCTATCACCAGTCTACCCTGAATATAATTAAAGGTGTGTTAGAACTGAAGAAAGAATCTAAGAGAGAGAAAAATAGCAGATGCAAGAACCACATCTGCAGGCGGCAAGATTTACTGGACTATATATTGCGAGCCAGAGATAGGGCTACCAGATATCGAAGCCTGGAAAGGAGGACAGGGAAGTAGGAGAAGGAGGACATTGGAGGACACATGGCGAAAATGTAGTATTAATGTAATATTCTTCTGTTTTTAGGAGGCCCTGGAACACTTTCCCCTAAAAATAAGGTATTCCGTGGTATTCCAGCATATTTTAACCCCTATAAGTAAAAAGCCAGGCAAAATCATGTATTTTAAAATGCTTGTCGGATGGAGGACATGAAGGTAAAAAGGAGGACATGTCCTCCTTTTGCTTGACATCTGAGAACCCTAGTGAGAGAGGACTCCCAGTCACCCTTATTGAGAGGTAAAAGGGACAGAATTTTACTTATGAGAAGGGGATCTCAGCAAGGTCTGGTAAAATGCTGAAGCGAACTCAAGATGAGATAAAGCTCTTGTAGACAGTAAGGGTTAAGCTGTTGGTGATTTGGTTTGGTTTCTGGAAAGATTTATGCTCTTGTTTTACTTGTAACCATTTGTTTCCAGTATTCTGACTCACTATTATTTTGAGCTCTGTTCTTTGATAATAAATTGATTCATGGTTTTGCTATAAATGTATCTAAGTGCTGTGATGTTAAGCAAAGTAATGGATTTGCACTGCATCTTACAACCAGGTATGAATTCTTTCTTTGGGGCCAGCTGGGGGGTGTTAATTGAGGCACAGACAATATTACCTAACACTAAGGGCTGGAAGTGGTGAGGTATCCTACAATTATGAGAAGCCCTAGGAAGCATCACAAATACCTAGTACTTCTTTTGAGGCATTTACTTTCAAAGAGGTGAGGCAAGTTAGGAAATATCTTTCATCAGGCCAACTTCTGTTGGTGAAGGAGACAAATTCTGGAGTTTTCATCAACAGAACTTGATCCAATAAAAGATTTTACCATCTCACCTTAGGACCCACACTGCTACTCTAACACTGCCATTTACTTTCTAGGTATTTTGTGCTAGATTCAGAGCTGGATTTACACACAGACCAACTGATCCTGTGCCCCCTCCCGTCCACCAGCACTGGCCCAGCTGCACCACAGCCCCAGGCTGGTGAGAGGGCAGGCATGGTGGCCTTCTGGTAGGGGAAGAAGATTGATTTATCCAGTTCAATTGGAGGCAGTAAAGATGAACTCAGCTGATCCAGCAGTCCATCTAGTAAAACCACCTCCTCACTTGGCGTAGCATTGCACTGATGAGAACACATTTCCCATCGGGTCAGAGCAATGGAGACAGCTCATAGCAGGGAAGTTATGAAGTCGATGGGAGTTATACAAGCTACTCTGTATTGTTTGCATAACTCTTCTCAACTGCCACTGAATTTTGCCAGAAGTGTAGCCTGGGCCTTAGGTGGCTAAATGCTACTTTAAGGACTGAAGTCCAGCATGCAAGTGGCTGGCACTCACAAAACTTTGCTTAGCTGCTGCCTCACCATGCAATTTGCCTGAAGTCCCTCCATTTTGGCAAATGAGTGTGTGCACAGTGGCAAAACTGTGCAATATGTAATCCCCAATGGGATTTTCATACTAAACATTATCCCAACTGTCCTGCTTTGGGGACCCCATGTGGGTTTGTGAGCATGCTTAAAGCTATTCAAAATACAGTGGAAGAGGAAGAGGGTGTGCATCCCTTCTGTCTTTAGATCATGTGTCCAGCCTCAATGCTTGTTTCTGCCTGATGAAGAGCAGGGATTTGAAGGTGTGTCTCCCACCTCCAAACTCAGCTCCTTAATCCATGGATTGTGCTGGCACAAGCCTCTCAAGTTCGTCTGCTAAAGATGTTCCACTGCATATAAATACATAACTATTCACTGGGCCAGGGAAAGAGCAAGTGCACAAAGCCTATAGACCAGGGTGAGGATGCTCACTTGAGAGCGAGACTACTCACGTTAAAATCCCTCTTCTCCATCTGGCAGGGAAAACCGAAGCCAGGTCTCCTAGATCCTGTGGGTATGCTCTAGCCCAGAGAACAGCAACCTTTGCTGGCCCCCGTGCCAGCCGAGCAGGGGACAGGAGATGTGCGTGCCTTTTCCCTACTGACCCCACCCTCCCAGCTGAGGATTGGGCTGGAGGTGGACAGTAGCCATACACTCCTTTTCCCTGCTGCCCCATCCTCACCCCAGCTGGGGAGCAGGGCCAACAGCCATGCACGCAGCTCTTCTTGTGCAAGGCTGTGCTGGGGGTGAGGCCAGCAGATGAAGCAGCTGCAGCACCACAGGGGCAGAAGACCAGCATGCCAGTGTGCATAGACCTGCGTGCCAGCTTAGGTACACGTGCCAGGGGTTGCTGACCCCTGATCTAGCCCCTAGGGTGAAGGGGCTGCAGCCACCATCACCAGAAAGGGCTGACCTGGTATAGGTGTAGAAGTCCAGGAGATGGCTCAACTGATGAATCATAGAACTGGAAAGGACCACGAAGAACCAGCCCCCTGCATGCATGGCAGGACCAAGTACTCTTTTAAACCATCCCTGACAGGTGGTTTTCTAACCTGCTCTTAAACACATCCAGTGCTGGAGGGTCCAAAACACGCCCAGGCAACTCAATCCAGTGGTTAGTCACCCTAACAGGATTTTTTTTCCTATTGTCCAACCTAAACCTCCCTTGCTGTAATTTAACCCCATTGCTTCTTGTCCTATCATCATCCATTAAGGAGAGCAATTTTTCTTGCTCTTCCTCATAACAACCTTTTAGGTACTTGAAAACTGATCTCATGTCCCCTCTCAATCTCCTCTTTTCCAATCTAAACAAACCCAACTCTTTCAATCTTCCTTCATCAGTCAAGTGTTCCAGACCTTTAATCATTGGTGTCGCTCTTTCTCCAATTTGTCCACATCTTTCCTGAAGTGAGACACCCAGAACTGGCCCCAATACTCCAGCTGAGGCCTACAGGGTGAAGCAGAGTGGAAGAATTACTCCTCTTGTCTTTTTTACAATACTCCTGTTAGTATACCTCAGATTGGTGTTTCCTTTCTTTGCAAGAGTTTTACACTGTTGATTCATATTTAGCTTGTGGGCCACTATGACACCCGGATCCCAGTCCACAGTACTCCTTCCTAGGCAGTCATTGCCCATTTTGTATGTGTGCAACTAATTGTACTTTCCTACATTGTGATAGATTCCTCCCTCCAGCCAAGCCTTGGGTGCCTAATTCTCTTTAAAGGGCCGGACTTAGACCCCCTCTCCCTTCCCTCCACATTGCCCATTGACTAGTGTAGGCAGCTCTCTGTGTGGTATGCTAGCTTTTGTGCCTCTTATTTTAGGTGCATAACTCTCCCCATACATTGACTAGGCAGGCTGGGCACCTCATTTAGCACTACGCATTCAATTGGGTGGCAGGGTGCGGAGAAGTCAGGCACCTGTCTGTTTGCTTTGTGAATCTAGCTGTTACGTGTTTGGCTATACGTCTGATGGATTTCCAGCTTTCACAGCCTGGTGACAAGTTGGAAATGGCACCTGAGCTGAAACAATTTTTAAGTTGTGGCTTTTTCAATGACCAAATCTTCTTTCAGATGCTAAATACAGCTTGCTAATTTGGCATTGTTAAAAAAAAATGTTTTC
The DNA here is from genome assembly GCA_007922195.1 of Podocnemis expansa. NCBI lineage: Eukaryota > Metazoa > Chordata > Testudines > Podocnemididae > Podocnemis > Podocnemis expansa. Next base: position 8,146,453 of record ML681997.1, on the reverse strand, counting down.
TGGGCAATAGTGTAGATGCAAAGTTTAGTAGCAGTGACAAAATAATCATGGCATCATAGGAAAACAGTCTTAGATACTACAGCATTAATACGTTTAAGCATTTCAAGGAAATAAGCCTTAAATGCTACTTACTGGAACAGATTGGAATGTGTAGACTTACTGTATTAGAGGACAGTAATCGCCCTACTACAAGACTGATTGCATGGGTAGCAAGAGTTGGTTAATCCTTTTCGGTCAATGGCATAAAATGAGGATTAGTTTTTCATTTACTGCAATTGAGTGGGTCATTAGGATCCCAAAGACACTAATGAGCCTGAGCAGGTGATTGGATTCTGCTTTCAAAAGTATGGCCTAGTCTAAGACATACTCATAATTTAAAACATGGTGTTTCCGTGCTTTTCCTGGGAAAAAAAATGTGAATGAAGGTTCTAGCTGGCGAACACAAACCTGGCATGTTGACTTTTCCCCTTGGAATTTGAGATGTTGCCAGATTACTTGCCTTAGAGGCTGAATGGCTCATTTAGAAATATCGCTATTGCCTGGCTTTTATGTTTTTCCCTTGATGTCTCCAGAGTTGACACAAGTCACATGAAATCAAGTCTGTATTCCTGGTGGACAGGGCCTGTCCTAATATTCTCTGACTCACACCCAGGTTGTTTGCAGCTCAGCATTTCTGCTTCCAGACACATCACTTTCTGTTCTGATATTAACATCTTGCTGAGAAATTGCCTCTTGGCTCAGTGCTCCTTGAATCCTGTACCTTGCTTGATTTGATGTGACGATGATGCTCTTTTTAGCACTTGTAACACTTTACCTTTGAAAAGGTAACTTCCTATTTTTCAGCCTTACCTTCTTTTCAGTACGTTAATTGTATTCCTTAGACAAGCATTTATGTCCTGAATTTCTGGTCCTTTCACATCCACAGATGCTGCTAAAAGATTGTTAAATAAAATACGAAAAGATGGCCTTTTCGATTAAAGATGGTTACAAATATGAAGTATACAACTAATTTAAGTTAGTCTTTCGCTCAGAAGTAGAACATCATACAATAGTTTAGTAGCATAAGTTTTGTAACCATAAATGTTTTTCAAAACAAATTTCCACAACTCACAAAGTGCCCCCCATCATTATGTGACACTATATCCCGCAATCCTTTTTGGTTTGGGGTCATGGGAAGAAAAAAACAGGAAGTCTTTGTGTGCTGTGGACTAGGAAAAGTCAAGGGCTAGAAGTCTGAGTATGAGATTTCTGAGGGTGCTGACTGGTGAGGATTTTGAGGTTGCAAGTCCAGGGCTGAGTTTGGGGCTTGTACGACTTCTCTTCTTTCCCATGTCTGCTTAATGCTACAGCAGAACAGCCATGAGTGAAATACCCTCTCTGCTTCATTTTTTTTTTCCCCTTGAGGCATGGGAATGGCAACGCCCACAAAAAAGCAACATGCTGCAATCTGTGACGCTACCTTGCTACTCTGGCTATAGACGTCTGCTCCCCCAGAATTTATAGATGCCACTTGAACTGGTCAAAATACTTTTTCCTTCGAATTGTCTTGGACCAATTTTTCAAGTAAAGTTTTTCATGAAAAAATTTTAATAAGAACAGTTATACTGGGTGAGACCAATGGTCCACTAGTGTAGTGTCCTGTCTTCTGGCAGTGGCCAATGCCAAGTGCTTCAGAAGGAATGAACAGAACAGAAAATCATGAAGTTATCTATCCCATTGCCCGGTCCCCTCTTCTATTTCATGGACTCTTTCATGGTCATTTCAAACATGCTGAAGTATGCTAGCTGTGACCCAGTCAGGACAGGCGTGTGACATACGTCCAAATCCTGCCTTGTGGTTGAGACATACCTTTCTATCTAACACATATTTTAGGACATTTTTGCCTTGAAGGGTGAAAATCTTGCCCCAGACATTTGGCCCGATCATTCACCTTTCCTCCATCTTCTCCCTGTCCTCCCTCACCCCAAAACAGAACATGGGTTTCTGCTTGCTCCTCAGAAGTTATGCCTCAGAAAAGAGATTTTATAATGAAGATGTAAACCTGAGACCTTAATCGGTTATGCTATTTAAAGATCCCAGTGGCAGTTTTCATTTTATTTCTGTTAATAGAGCTGTTAGACCTGGTTTCCTAGTCAGTTCCAAGCCTGAGTAATTACATTCCATCTACCTACATGCTCTCTGCATTTTCAATTAAATACAGTCTTTATGCTTTGTACATTGTCTAAACTCAAATCCCCTTATGTCACGAATGTTTATGAAACAATGAGAGGCCAAGCGGTGCTGGTTTAGCTGGTAAAATAGATTTAAATCACAGATCACGTGGGAAACTTCAGCACTGAAGTTCAGTGAAAGGGTTCTTTAAAGTCATCGGCTCCAGAGTGCTCAAGATGAGTTAATTCTGAGAAGTGGGTAGTTGTTTCTTCTAAGTCTCCACTTCACCTTGGACTGTGCCCTTTGCAGGTCTCACAAGAGAAGCAGATTTGTTATCAGCTCAGGTGATGCAGCTTGATGCTAAAGGTATGTTGGATATGCATTAAAGTTTTAGCCAGCTTCATGGACTTAAAGTAACTAATGTTAGTTTGGCTCCAGAAATTGGTATTTTTGCTACACAGCCTTTGAATTCTAAGTTGTGAGTTCAAATTCAGCACTGGGGGTGGGGGGGCAGCGTCTCAAGCATGTCTGACTGGTCACTCATGCTACACACTCAGGGGTATCTAGTTGTAGTGGAGGTTGTCTCCCAAAAGCCACCAGTGAAATCAGTAGTGATTTCAGTAGTGAACCACCAGTGGAATCAGGACAACAATTTAATGGTCCTAAACAAGGAATTAAGTGCTCAACTTGCCTAGAAATGGTCCTCCAGGACCAAGGTCAGGTATGTTAATGAGGCAATAGAAGGGTACTGCACCTTCTCCTGTTTCTGGTCTGTGAACCTATCCATCTAAGCTACTTACAGTGCCCTGTTACAGTCATTTCCAAGCACCTTGCTATCTTCAATGTACCATAAAACTGAGGCACAAAGGATATGTCTACACTTGCAAGTTAGTTCAAATTAAGGCGGCTTAATTCAGACTAACTTAATACCTGTCTACACTAGGCTTTCATTAGTTCAAATTAAGGAATTAGTAGGCTTAGCTTGAATTAGTAGGACCTGCCAGTTAGTTCAATTCTTAGTTTGACCTAAGAGCGTTGTAGACTAGGATTGACCCTTAGTTCAAACTTAATAAATTTAAACTAATAGCAGTTAGTTCAAATTAACAAAGTGGACTAATTTGACTTTACATTAAGTCAAATCAGTCCACTTTGTTCATTTGAACTAATAAGTTTGATTTTAATTTGAACTAAACTTGAACATACTAGTTCAAATTAACAAATTCGAACTAACTTTTCCTAGTGTAGACATAGCCAAAAAGACTCAGGGCAGGATTTGCAAGGGTATTTAGGCAATTAATGCCATTTTGGCTTCAGTGGGAATTAGGCATCTAAACATCTTTGTGACGCGCACCCTGAATGACTCACCCAAGGACACCCAGGAAGTTTGCAGCATCAGGGACTTGATGCCCTTGAGTCTCGTGCTGCTCTGTGGTCTGCGGAGAAACATCTTTTCCCTGGCTAGCACACTGGTAACTATCACAGGCACACAACCCAGCTAAGAAGCTTTAGCAATGAACTATTGGCCTAGCGCAAAGGGCCATGAAAGCACTTTTACCAGAGCAGCCATGAATACGATAGTGTTGGGGATTCGTCAGCTAGAGTAGGGCGCCATCACTTCTCGCCACCCTCTGGTTTAAGGGAGAAGTTAGGGTTGAACGCTGGCAATCCAGCTTGTGTAATGGCCCTAGACACCGCTCTAACTTCTGCTGGGGGCTGTGCTGGCCTTTAGCAATCCCAGGGATTGGGGGAGCACAAAGGTAAGCATGGAGCTTGCTGTACCACCTCCCCTTCCCTGCCACAATAAGGTTTTGTGCCAGATATACTCACCTGCAGCCAGAGATCGGGACTATGCTTTTAAGCTACTCTGCCTAATCTCTTCCACAGTCAGGTATTTGCATCGTGCTCATTGCAAAATACATCCTGAGAGCATGGGCATCGTGACTCAGCAACAACATGCTCACAGGCAGAAGGACTGAGTGAGCTTTTCTGATCCTCATGCCTTTTTGCTGAAGGTTACCGGTGTTTTTCTGTGTGGAAAAGCCCAGTAGAATGGAATGGAGAATGAGCTCCTCTCTGCAGAATGATTAAACGGAGCCATTGAATTCCATAGCAGACATACAATTCTCAGTTAAATTGTACAGGCTTGTTCCCTAATGCTGTACAATAGACAACATTCCCTCTCAAATTCCTCAGATGCTCAATGGCTTATTACAGGCATTGAGCAAATGGGGCAGTTCAGTGTCACCATGCTTCACTATAACACAATGAGGGGCTGTCAGCGGGTCAGGCTACACAGTTAGCTGCAGTGCCTAACTGTAGCTGAGACACGGTATAGCGTTCTTGTGCAGGGGGATGTGCAGAGGTGTCTCTCAGCCTTGTGGTAGACTGACTGGATGCCAGACCAGTTCTATATAGAGCAGCCCGAGGATTGCTCTAAATTATGCCATATCCCCATAGCCTCAAATGAGCATTACAATAGTTTAGGTTTGCTGGGATGGAGTGAAGGCTTGGCCATGCCCCCGTCTTTTGGCCTCACTGCCATGCTGATTGCAAAAGAGAGTGGCATAGATGACCTATGCTGGGAACATCCTTCTGGGGCCAAACTGGATTTAGGATGACTTTGTGTTGCTGCATGTACTTGGGGCAAATTTGGTGGCAGTCAACTGCCAGTTACGCAAGGAATGCAAAAGTCCTTCTGTAAGTAGCTGCAACTTTTAAAGCCACTGCAACACATTATGAAAAAACCAACTGCAAGGGACTTTCCCTAAGCCCCCTGGCCCCAAGGCCTTCTGGGACTGACTTCCAGGAGCGGCGTGGCAAGTTCATATACAATGCGATCCAGTCCCAGATGGGTGCACTGACGGCGGCGAAATTGCCGCTGTCAGTATAGACATAGCCTCAGTTTCCTAAAAACATAAGCCCGGCAGCTCTATGGTTCCCATTGTGTGTTTTCAACAACTAACTGGCATACAGTAATGTCAACATAAAACATTTCACATCTTATAAAACGACAAAGAGAAATTCTAAAGGGCATTGTATGTATTTCCATTCCTTCAGCTGAGCCTCACCTAAGATGACATTATTGGAATAAAGTAGATTGTCAGAGGCTGGGCAGAGCGCTTGGATCTGGAGCAAATATTGGCATAAAGTAAAATAATGATTTGGATTTCTGTTTTCTGTCTTTTGTTGCTTACGTTGTCAGTTATGGTGATGGTTTTGACAAGACAGTGCTGCTGGCTTAGTGATTTTTTCAAAGACTTCAAAAATAGTTATGTTAGCTGCTGTTGTCATCGTACCAGGAGTGACAGTTGATGGGCAGGGCTTTTACGTTGTCTTTGTAAATTATGAAATGAAGTTAAGATCAGTGAATATATTTCTTTTTACTTATTAGGTTAATTCCAATTGACTCAATTGGTGTCTATTTATAATGTGGTATTGCCAACTATCTTAGTATTTTAAGGTGAATTTGAAGCAACTTTAAAACAAGATTTTTATTGCACCAACAGAGTCAAAAAGCGGATAGTACTTAGCATATATGTGATGCTCTTTTCAGTCTCTAAAGATTTTACAAACAATTATTGATCTCCAAACCTTTGTGAGTTAGGGAATTATTCCCCTTTCTCAGAAGAGGAAACTGAGGCAGAAAGGTGAAGGCCAAACTTTTAGTATGGGAGCCTGACGTTAGGGCATTTCAATCTGTACTTAGATGCCTAACAAAGTAACCTGGTTTTCCTTGGTACGCAGTATCCACAACTGCCAGCAATTTTTGAAAAACAAGGTTATTTGTTTAGCTGTCCAAGGATGGAGCTGGAGGCTAATTGTAGATACTGAGGTTTGAAAACGTTATCTTAAATGACTTGCCCAAAACCACAAACAGCTCGTCAGTCCTGTCTTAAACTATGGTAATTTTATTACACCTGGCAAGTGGTAGATGGTGCAGACATACCAACTGTCACAAGCCGATGGACAAACACAGGCACAGGACACAGGCGGATCAGTCACTCCAAGGTCTGGCAAACTTGTACCAGCATGGGACTTTTTAAGGCATTGCTTTTAATTGCTCCTTCCTCAAACCGGGCTTATGGAAATATTGCAATGACTTGCCCTACATGGTCTTGCCTGGCTGAATCAGATTCTTTTTAGGCAGAAGGCAAAAAGGAGAGGGAGAGGAAAGAGAAGAAAAAAGCTGGGGAAGGAAAATGACAGAGAAAGAGAGGGAGGTGTGTGTATAAAAGAAAGAATGAGACAAACTCCCAAACCCCTCATGGTGTTTTGGATTTAGTGGGAGCCAGTAGAGGTGGAGACGTCATCTGGGTCCCTCTCTCTGGGTTGGTCTGGGCAGGACATCTTTCAGGATTAGGGCCATAAATCAGTTGCTGCTCCCACACACCGTCTCATGGCCAGATTGCTTTCGCACAGGCCAACCCTTTAGCATGCTTCCTCCAAGCCTTTCTACAGCAGTTCGACAAACTTGCTCATCAAATCACCACCTTTGCTGCTCAGAGCTAATGTGGTTCTTAGCAAAGTAAACTACTCTACATTGCTGGATCGTCTTGAAGACTGGGTTAAGATTTCTGGGATACCATGTGTGATGTTGGCCTCCTGGAATCTGGTCGGGGTGCTGCTGTGACTCCCCGCTTGCCCACTCCTGGACCCCCGACTTATGCTGCTTTGCTAGGTGGAGCTCCACTCCTATATCAGTCCGCACAAGCCTCCTGCATGTAATTGGTTCCGGGCAATGGGCAGGACACAGTCCGTGCTTGTAGATGGTGATGTTTCAAGATGGAGTTTCTCCAGCGAGACGCCCCAAACAGTTCAAAGTGTGACTATTTCTCTCTTCAAATCCCCTTCCCTCCTCCCCGTGACCAAGTCACTCTCTGTTCAGGGAGGGTGAGAGATCTCCCCATCTCCAGAGAAGGTGCTACAGGCATTTAGCTAGCCCACTGTCCTGCGTATTTTTCTCTGGGTGTGTGTTTGGAGCCCTGATTACATGTTCCTACTTGAGCCATGTGAAATATACAGGGACAAGTTTCACATGTATGATGCTGCAGGAAACATGATAATAATGCAAAGCAAAAGGCCTTGCATGGCATTTTTTGCGTTAAACCATACAATTACATTGCAAAGGTGAACAGAAAAGTTACACAGATCATACGCTAAGGCTGTGTGTGTGTGGGAGGATGCATACTGTGATAACATGATCAGTGCTGGAACTAGGAATTTCGGCACCCAGGGAGCATCTGGAGCAGGATGTGCCCTTTGATCAAGTGGCCAAATGGAGCCAGTCTGGGGCACCTGGGCCAAAGCCCTGGTTGCCCTGCCCTAGTTACAGCCCCGACCAGGATATTGGTTGGAAGCTTATTTTTATGACAGCAGGCTTGGGGGAGGTTAATGTGCCCTTTTTTCTTTCTTCTAAGTGGCAAAAGGAATCTGCTCCAGTATTTGTTTTGAATATTAATCAGAATGGCAGGAATTATTATGTTTTACACTAATACCTAGAGACCCAACCTGATTTCAGACCTTCCTTGTGCCAGGCACTGTATGTAGTAAGATACCATTCCTGCACTGAAGAGGTTACAATCTAAATAGATAAGATAGACAAAGAATGGGCTTGATCACATGAAGTAATGGGTGTTTCCCAGAGCTGCTAAGCACCCTGAACCCCCACTAAAGTCAATGAGCGTTGAGGGCACTGAGGACATCTCAAAAGCATTCAGCATCTCAAAAGCATTCAGAGGCTGACTAAAAACCTGTGTAAATAAATGATTTCTCTTCTAGCTGCCAAAAACTTGCAGGGAACAAGGGCATGACTTAATTATTTGCAGGTCCCAAATCTTGCAAAACAAAATCCTCCCCTCGCAACCCCCAAAATTCCAGGATCTGTGCCTCCTTTTCTTGGGACACATGGGAAGCTCATTGTTCATAAAATTCAAATGGGCCTGTTCCAAGTTACTGAATAAAAAATAATGCTCTGGCCAGAGTGGCATCAAGAACGAAGCTGGGAGAAATGTGTAAAACAGCATCTTTCAAAGTGTTGCATGGCCATTCACATGTATGTCAGTCATCGAAGATGGGGAAAAAACAAATCTGATGAGGAAAGGAAAGACCAGAGATGAAAAGGGAATGTGCTTTTAGGGATTGAAATAACCCTTAGTAGCAGCTAAAGCTGAATCAGGACACCAGTATGGTATATCCATGTTATGTACAGAGCTGGGTATCAGTAGGAGCAAATTGTACCTAGCCACACTGATAAGGTAGACTTTTTAGATCGTGTTGTGTAGACTAATAGCATAACAGCACAGGTCCCTGTGTTAAAAATGTCAACACGGGGCAAATCACATTGGCGGGAGGGAGGGGGGACATAGGCTGGTGTAAAACAGGACTATGTCTGTTTACAGGGGACCTGGCCCTGTTTTTGTGTGGTAAATAGCATCTTCAGCAGGTTACTTCTGTTGTTTGTTGGTAGAATTGGAGGAAAAACGTCTGGCAGCTGTTGCTGGCAATGAAAAGAAGGCTGCTCATGTGGCTCCACTAATCTTAGCCTAGAGAGACCTTCACTTGGTAAGAAGTCTTCCAGATTGTCAATGGTGGGTCATTTAAGGCCTGAGATTGTATTATTGCAGCCAGGGGGCTGCCATGGATGTAAAATCAAGCCTTTAATCCTCAGCAACAATATAATATTTGATTATCTTGGCACAGGTGGTGCACGGGATGGGACACCCTCCCCACCACTTCATTCCCTCCAGCAATCTAAACAAAAAACACAAGGCTGGCTCCTGTCCTCACTCACTACGCTACCGACATCTATGAGGTTGAGTAAACTCTACCTCTAGGCAATTTTTGGCCTGCAGTTTAGACCAGTGGGTCTCACTCTTTCCCACACCCTGCCCCTATGCCACCACAGAAAATAGTTTTGAGCTATGCCTCTCACCCACCTTTCCAATCCATACATGAAACAAGGGACAGTGTATGTGACTGCTTGAAACTTTTTTTGTGATCCTCAGGTTGGGAGCCCCACTGAGGAGATGCATCCAACATAAACGGATTGAACTGAGGCCATCAGCTATATAATACGCCAGGAGGTTTGGAGCGGGGTGGGGGGGCTTTACACAGAAATCTGAAACACGACATGCAGGGAGAGAGCAGTATGTATGAGAAAAGGGGGCGCATGACACAAAAAGGATCAGAATCCAGATTGGGCGGAGGCAAGAAGAGCAACATAAAGAGAGAGGAGTGGCCCAAAGCACATGTCTGCAGATGTACATCTGCTTGTTTCAGCTGGCTTTCTTTCCATTATTTCCTGTGCCTTCCTACATAAGTGGTCTTCCACTGGTGTAAACTGACAGCTGTGGATGTCTTTCTGGACTCCTAATGACTGACACTGTTGTGGCTAATGAGGATTCCTGCTCTTTGCTTACTGTCAGTAGCTAGATACAACAGTTTGCCACCAACAAAGCAACTTGGAGTGATCCGAGGGATACGCTCCAGCTTCTCAAACAGCACAAGTGTTAGTTATATAGTATTTATTTAGCATGTGTTTTGCTTATAATGTGATTCCACCACTTGGATTATTACACTACATTGCTCTGGAACACCAGAGCATCGAGTCAGTTCTGCATTTTTTGACCTGAACATGTCAAGGATGTCTCTCTCTCTCTTTGCTTGTGAAGTAGACAGCATTCAAGCTTGGTGTCAGTCTGGTGTGACAAGCTGTGTGGAATGTGACTGCTCTGTTAATGCTGATCTCTGCATCACAGGTGTTTGCAGACTAGAAGAGTAGTACCAATATTTTGACATCTCTCCCTATATATTGTTGAGTTTTAAGGACATTCAGAACATCAGAGTTCAGAGATCAGCAATGCAAAAAAAAAAAAAAATTTACATACTTGTCACCTCAACTCAGATCTGAATGGATTGAGAAATCATAAGGATGTTTACATCCTTGTCTGCTTTTCTTGTAACAAGCACCACTCCTCAGACACTGTAACAGCTTTTACATGGCATCACAGACCATCTTCTTGGGCATACTGGCTTGTCTTGTCAATGAGACAAGCCTGCCTTTGTGATAAATAGTCCCTTCCACCAAAAATCAACACATAACAATATTCAGGCATGGGGATCTCCTGCCTGTGCTTAGAAATATTGCATTCTCCAAATTCCAAGCAACATAGTGATGACAATTTCTTCTTGACTGGGATTATTAATTCCCTTCCCCCAGAGTTCAAGCTATGATGGGACAAACATTTGTTGCTGTACCATCTTCATAGGTATGAGGAAAAACAATCGAAAAAGTCTTTTGCCCACTAATATTCGATAATGGTTTGACTAGTGTCTATGGGCCATCTTTTATTGGGCAGGAGATGATGCCTCTTGTGATAAACCAGCATGTCACATTTGACAATGCTTCTCTCCTGACTGTGGTGGGGGCCAGTGTCACAGCAAAGTTATGGTTATAGTTAATCAAAGTTAGTTATCTATAGCTATAGTTACACAAAACAATTACTCTGTAGCTCACCTCTCAGGCCTCATTCTCAAAGGAAACCCACTCGGCACTTTCTGAAGAAGAGCCTGGGAGCTTAAATTCTTAACTTTGCAAGACACTAAAAATCATGGAGTGAATGGAGGCACTGCCTTGATGGCTTATTGCCACACCTAACTAGCTAACAATCTTTCTTCCCCCCCATCCTCCCCCACCCCCTGCCTCTCCCTTCCTTTCCCCTTTATGGCTTCACCTTGAATGGACCCTTGAAATCTGTGTTCATTACTCATGCAAGACAATTGGTTCCACCTTGTATTTATCTGTGACATTCAGCGTACATTTTCCAGTGCTAAAGAAGAGGTCTGTGTAACCTGGAAAGCTTGTCTCTCAGCACCAAGTGTTGGTTCAATTTAAAAAAAATCACCTTGTCCAGCTTGTCTCTGGAAAAGTAGAGTAATTGTAAAATAAATGGCTCTTCGGTCTTGTTGCTATTCAGTTCTGCTAGGCAAAATTCATCCTAGGAGGTGCATAACGTAACCAGCAATGTTCATTGTTCAAGCATCACCATACGTCAAGAATTCACTTTGCAGAACAAGCATATGTACACACACAACGCAATGGTTGATTCCGTATTTTCTGTTACATGTATGCACTTCTATTCTTCTTTATGCATAACCTGCTTCAATGCAGGGTGCTGAACCAGATATTCATCAAAGCATTTGTCGACTATCAGGTCTGTGGTTCAAGTCCAGGCTTTCTTCTTTATGTAAGTGGACACTGATATCATTTGTGTTCTACTACCAGTGCATAGATTACAAGATCCTGCTAAATGAATGGGAGTGTTTTGGGGGCCATCTTTTTTATTTGTATTTATTTTATTGGTCAGTGCTGACTGAGTACATGACTGGCATTAACTAAGGCCACAATTGTTTATATCGGTTCAGCTGTTTGAAGAGAGGGCCTGCTCCTCATCCAGCTGAAATCAATGTCAAAGTTCCAACTGAGTTCTCTGAGCAAAGGGAAAATCCCCGAACTGAGTTTGTCCTGGACACCTCTGGGGTCTCTTCCCTGTTCTGTACCAGACTTCCTGTCTGCCCAGGGTGAGTAACATAACATTTCTGGACCTTGGCTCCTGACTGGTAAAAATAACAGTACGTTAATAATAACAGCTTATTTTCTCACCCCTTTTACCTTGTCTGTTTAGATTGTAAGTGATACCAGAAAGGTACCATCTCTTGCTATGAGCGTGTAAAGTTCCTAGGAAATTAGGGCCCTGATCTTTGCTGGAGCCTCTGGTTACAGCCAAGGTTAAGCTAATACATAATATTAGTAATGCACAAGACTCTTCTAAATTGGTGAGACACCATTAACATCACTCACATCAGGGATCTGGTCACAACTGTCCACTTAAAAACAAAATCCCTACCAGTCTCTACTGACGTGATCCAGCCTGACTCACTGAACATGACTTTCTCTTTTCTTTCTGCTCCCATCTTTCTTCCATCAGTAGCATCCTTGGTCCCTTTTCATGGCGTGGGCATGGATGAGGCAAGAACCATCTCCACAGTCGCTCCTGCCATCAGGAACGACCTTTGGGTAAGTCTCTGCCCCTTAGACTCACCTTCTGCTTCACAAATCTCATCTGAAAATACATCCATACCTCCTTCTTTATGCCTGCTGCTGAACAGGTGCTCCTTCTGCGTGCGTAGTTTGTTTTGACTTGCTGATGATGTCAGCTAACCACAGACTGTGGCCGGAGATGCTGTTTGTCAGAAACATGTGAAACTTGGAAGCAGTGTGAAGGCTGCTCTGAAAAAAAGCAAACTAACAAAGCCCCACCCTGACGCCACCAGGGGACTGCTGGAAGGCAGGGTACTCTGAATGCGCTCAGACCCAGCATTCCCCGCTGTATCAGGATGTGGCGCAGGAACAGCTCTTTCTAGCTGGGGGGCTAGGGACATCTTCCAGGTCTTTCACATTAAGATACATTTTCATTTATTCATAACAACCAGTGCTTCCTATTGTGTCTGTCGAACAGCTGGGCTGCAGAGGGAAGCATGCATTCTCACATGAGCTTGTTAATCATGGCACTGCCCTTTTAAGCATAACGTTGAAAAGCAATTGACAAACACGCCATCTTGGGACTAAAAGCCTGGCCTAGAACTGAGTTCAGAGCAGAAGATCTGAGTTCAACCTCCTAGCTCTGCCCCAGTTACCTGTGGGACTTGATACAAGTCATTTATACATTTCTCTGTCTCCAATGCCCCACCTTTAAAATGAGGGTGAAGTCATGTCCCCTATCTTGCAAGGGTATTGTGGGGATGAAGTCATTTGTATCTGAAACCTTATGAACATTCACCAAGAAGTCTATATATGGAAAGCTTGACAACGACAAATACAGTACAGCATCAGTTAGACACTCAAATGAAAAGCAGCTCCTAAAGCAATGTGATAAAGATATATTCACTTTACAGCTTTACTTAAGACTACATTTTCACAGGCCCACACAGAAAAGGTCAGCACTGTCCTCTACCAGCACAGCTGACCTCACCCTGAAACAGTCATCTTCAAAGCATCTGAGGAAGTGGGATCTTCTCCCACGAAAGCTCATGCAAAAAATAAATCTGTTAGTCTTAAAGTGCTACACAACTCCTTGTTGTTTTTTTACTCGACTAGACTAACACGGCTGTCCTTTCGAAATTCCCTTTCCATGCCTATTCCTCCTGTCCGGGCAGTTCCTGAGTCTCTGAGACATCAGGCTGAAATGATTTAGTATCACAGTCAGACTCCAAGGCTATGTCCACACTTGGGCAGTTACATCAATTTAAGTTAAATTGATTTAATAGAATTTATATAAAAATCATTAAACTGATTTAAGTTAAATAGATTTAACTTGTCCCCACTAAAAACTCAAATCGAACTAGCATGGCCATGGACAGGACTTGCTAGATTGATTTAGAAGAGGGGCCCTATGGAAATTGTGGCAAGAAGGCCCCCTAGAAGGGCCATGCTGCCACCCCATATATAGAAAAAGGACAGTACCCTGGAAGGAGAAGGGCAAAACTCTTAAACTGAAATAACAAATCTGCACAGTGTTATTCTGAAATAACAGTTTCGATTAAACCATCTTTTCAATATAATACTAGGTTATATTATATCAAAATGACTTTCCTTATTGCGAGATAAGGGAGCTCCTTATCTTGATATAAGGAAACGTAGTGTGGACCTGCAATCTTTTAAATCAAAATAATCTGCATTATTTTGATTTAAAGACTGTGTGTGGATATACCCCAATATGATGAGCCTGAGCCCCATTTATTCTCAGGCCCCTCTTTGGTGCCAGATGGGTGTGTGAATCCCATTTGCCCAACCTCATGAAAGCTAAGCAATTCCTTTATAAAAAAAGATTGCCATTCAAACAGTAGCATCTGGTGTAATGCTGTAGCTTTATGTTCTTAGATTTTTGAAGTGGTCTGATAATGGTGTTTACTAGCTTTGGAGAGATATTTGTCATTTTGCTATTTTATTGACATGTTGTATTTGAGTTTGATTTCCAAAGTGCTGCGCATCCAGAGTTCAAACACATATGAAAATTAGACTCAAATTTCTGCAGCAATTACCAAGTGCCAAACAGGAAACCATGTTAGTCTAGTTGAGCAAAACAAACAAGGAGACCTGTGTCACTTTAAAGCCTAACAAATTTATTTATCACATGAGCTTTTGTGAGAGAAAATCCCACTTCTTCAGATTTTTCTCCCACAAAATCTCATGCAATAAATAAATTATTTAGTCTTTAAAAGTGCCACAAGACTCCTTGTTTGCAGCAATTATGTTTATCATGTTAGCGTTGAGGTTACTTTTCCTGAACTATATTGTAAAAAAATAACAGAAGTTTGATCAGTAACAATCATTTCTTAGACTGTGAAAAACTAACAGTTGACATTTCCTTGGAAAACTCTCTCTTGAATGTACACAAAAAAATCAGTTTTTGCTCCGTTTTCCTTCTGTTTATTGAGTATGCACATGACATAATTTAAACAAGCTGATCCTACTCAGGGGAAAAACATTCCTACTGCAGTTTAGGTAAAACAAACAATTATTCTGTTACTAAGTGTAATTACTGCCTAATGATTTGCTTTAATAGGACAATCAACATCTGCTCTTCATAATAGGGATTAGTAACCCCAAGCTTTTTCTTACTTTTTTTTTTTTCCCAGTATAAAGATACAGTTTATTTCAGCACATCTCCAAACAGGAAAAGTATACATTTGTGCTGTCCCCGTTAAGAAACGTAATAAAGAGAATATACGATATCTTTCAAACAATACTTCCTAGAAATCTTTAGAGGATCCTCCATTCATAAAAAAATGTGTTGTTACAAAGCAAAGAAAAAATTTTGAATTTCAACTCTCATTTTAGGATAGTTACCTGAAATGGACAGGAACAGGACATATATCAGCTCAAATTAAAATTACTCACATACAGTTTTAAATTGTTTATATTTTTACTAGAAGGGCTAGACGAATAGAACTATGCTGGAATTGATGTTTGATATTACTTTACTACTAATTATTGTTGGATACTTTTTCTTTCTACTTAGGAAATGAAGGGATGGAATTTCTGGGGATATTGGACATTTTTCTAAAGCCCCCTTTTAGTTTCTCTCTATTTTTTTCCTGTGGCATTCTGAGGAATAACAAAATACCAGTCTCCGAGGCTAATCATTCTTCATTCTTCACTGCCACTCATCTTCTATTGATCCTAAAGACTCTCAGATGGAGGGTAGTTAGATTCAAGTGCTAATCCAAACGGATAACAGACATCCCCATATGGTTAGTCACCAGCTTTGCTTTAAGCCAATCAATAATCACTTTGATGAAGAAAAATAAGATTTGCGTGTGTGTGTTCATGTGGAAGGTTAGTGACCGATCACTAGGACTGTGACAGATACAGTCAAAGTACTGAGCAATATCTATATGTTTTTTATTGGACTTTTATTTCTATCAAAGCCCCATGAACACTATTCACACAATTGCTTGTGAAAAGACCTCTGCCTGGCTGGGAGTTTTTACAAATACAGGAAATACTAAGTCAGCTGGGGCCGTACACTGTCTAGCAATTACGTCTTGCTTTTAAAGAAAGTGACTGAATGCTTCATATAAGCAGAGTTGCTTATATACGTATATTTTAAAACAGGGAAGTGCCCTTAAGGAATTTGCATGACGATAAGCCATCAAGCCTAGCAAGTTGGAGATTTATTTTTTTAACCTTTGGAAAACAGATACTGCCATAATGAAAAGTCAACACATTGTAAAGCATCCATAAAACCCACAGAGTTTTCATTTGCAGATCTGACACCCAGATGTACCATTTGATCTGGGTCAATATGGCCAAGCCAGTCTAGAAATACTCAAAATTTTAAATAAATTTGCTTTAGTCATGCTAATGGCCCTTTACATTTGCATTCTCGGAGCATTCATGTGATTGAGTTTTGCTACTTTGAATGTTCACAGAAAGAGAACTTCAAAGTTGTCTGTGGAAGTCCTGTAGTCACATAAAATAATATTTCAATTTCTTCTGCCTAGGAATTCATGCTGGATATATCTATGTACTCGTCCACTAAAAGGAATGAGAACAAGATTTCACAGACAACCCACACTTCTCCAGTAGCAAAAAACTAAATATCGCCAGAACTGTCCATGATTAGACCATACACTAACATAAATAAAAAATAAAAACAAAATTAGCATGGCAAACAATTTCAAATAAAAAATTCAAGGAACGCACTCTGCTCATGGATATGAGCAGCGGAAAAAGAGGTTTAATTAATTGGTTGGCTGCATTACCTGTTGCATATTATTTGCTCAGCTCTTCATACCATTGTTTCTTGCAGATCCACATGTGGGTTCAGACAGGCTGTCCTCTTTCATAAATCTGTGTCAGGCACAGGCTTAAGATCTTCTAATTACTTCCATACCCTTTTCCTTTTAGGATGTAGTTTTAGTGCAGCTCCATCTATTCCCAGCCACAAGAGCAGCATCCTGGTGTTCTGTCTGCATCTGAGACCTGGCACTGCCAGGTTATGTGGTCTCTGTGCCTTTTATTAGCGTGTTAGATTTTCAAAGCAGGACAGGTGATTTAGCCACATATTTTCTGTAAAAACAAAGGCAATTCTTCTTAGTCTGCTGCATGCATTTTAAAGTTAATGATCACTCAGGCATCTGACAAAGTGGGTGGGAGCCCATGGAAGCTGATGCCCCAAAAAAATCTGCTAGGCTTTAAGCTGCCACAGGACTCTTGTTTTGCTGTACACAGACTAACATGGTTACGCCTCTGGAAAGCACTCAGTGTGTAGCTAAAAACCCTCCAGTGCTTCGAATGCCTTAACCTGCATTAGTTTGATTTATGTGTATTGCGGTAATGCCTAGGACTTCCAGTCACAGATCAGGGCCCCAATGTGCTAGGTGCTGTACAATCCAAAACGACTCCTTGCCCCAAAGAGCTTGTACATGTGTGCTAAGTTACAAGTCTCATTCACACAAGAATGGCCATGCCGGAACAGCAATATAATAGTGAAAAAACATTCAAAATAAGTAACCTCATGTCACTATCTACAAGCAGGTCTCCAAATAGAGGTTCTAAATATTGGCAGTTATACAGAACTCTGGACGCACCTGCAAAGGGTTTGTGAATGTGTGTTGCTTACAACAAATTATCTGAATGGCTATCAAGCTATAAAAATGTCAATACATACTCAAAGCACCCCACCCCCCGAAGGTCTCCTACTCAAGGAATGACCATGCTTAGTCTCCAAAATCTGCCAGGAGCTCAGGAACAGCTGGTTACAAATTACCAAACCAGATTCAGTTCTGATATCATGCATGAAATACAGCATGTTCAATAACTGGATGAGGTTGTTCTACCAGCTATTCTTCTGTAGGCCCTACAGCTTTGGTTTGCAGTGTGTTAAATTTCATATTGTTCCACTTTCTTCTCTTCTTTGACCCAATTTATGGGACGTCTTGACACTCACTTGAAGTGGTCTTTTTGTTAACCAAAGGCACAGATGAAGATAAAGTCATAGAGAAACGCTTCATGCACTAAAAGGAGGATTGCCCCACATTATACTAGGGAAGGGGTCTCAAACTCAAATCACCACAAAGGCCGCAGGAGGATTAGTGTGCTAGCCCGAGGGCCGCACCACTGAAGCCTTTTCATACAACCATATTGCAAATCCTGGTAATGATGGAGTCATTGCGGGCCCCAGGAAATTGCTATGGGGCTGCATGAGGCCTGTGGGCTGTGTGTTTGAGACCCCTGAACTAGAGTTACAATTTAACACCTTTTCCAACATAAAGGCACAGACAAAAAGTCCCATATATTTTCAGTCTCCCTAGCACTCCATTTTGTAACCACCGACTTTTCCTTAACAGATCAGTGAGTAGCAGTCAATATTTACATGTTTAATATTGAAAAGCATTTCTTAATTCATTATTGTGTAAATCCCCATTCCATTCTCTTAGGTCAAGGGAATAAGTCTCTTTTTCTTTCCTCCAGCTGACTTTCTCCCGAAGTGTCTCCTTTCTTCCCATGAAAAGCCAATAGAAAAGGTCTGTTATTGCAGGAGCTATTCAGAAAAGTTCACATTTCTAATCAAAATTCTAGCTATGTTATTAAGCACCACACCAATAATAGAAATATTCATATTCAGGGTGAAGGCATTATTTAATTCAATAAATTCCACAACAATCACCGCTTGCATCTTCATAAAAGAAATAATCTATATGTGGAAAATTGGATTTGGGGCAGATAATTTAGATGGCATATAGAAAAACATAGCATTTGTAAACTGGAACTGATGAGCTGAAAAGATAAGAATGGACCTATACATCAGGCAAGAGAATACAGATCTCTGTATAGTAGTTCGACAACAGAATGCAGCCCTCCAGTTTTCTTTTCACTATATATGTCATCATTCAGCCCATTTCCTTAACTAATACATGTCTACTAGAGCCAAGCAGCTGATTGTTTCTGATAATGACAGGATTTGTCAATGGGTCAGACAAGTTCAAAAGATCCATTTTAAGATTCACGTTTAATTGTCCTGCCACATCTGAAATGCAAGAGTACATGTTGTCCACAGTCTAGGCAGAGGGGGGATGAGAAAAAGTTGAATGGCCTACCTGGGAGACTGTTTCCCCCTTGCAATAGAAGAAAAGGCCAAGACTGGCAGAAATCAGCTACATAAATGGGTTAGACAAATTAACACATAGCAGAGTATCCAGTTCTGAGAAAGAGGGACTCAGCTGCACATTCACCAAAGCAAGTTTAAAATAAAGAGCTACCATGCTGACATAAATAAGAGTGCAGTGCTACACTGCCCGCCCCCACACCCACATACAGCACAGGGGACTAAGACATTTGTAATGCCTATAATATTGCCCCGTAAGCCTGAAAAGAAATCCACCACCACACCATTTACAGATGGTTCCTTGCATATCTAGGAAGGCCGTCTACCTACAGTAACTCTCTTAATTGCAAGGAGCCAGGATACAGCTATGGAAGTCTGGGAGATTCTTCATTAAGGCTGCTGGACTCACACTGGCTATGTCTACACTGCAGAGCATTTTAAAAAAAAACACTTTTTTTGAAGAAAATATTTCAAAATATATTCGCAATGATGATCTCAAAATAATTTTTTCCAAAAATATTATTTAGGGAGAACGGTCCAGGGACCGGCTCCTTGTTCTGAAATACTGCAGCTTTTTGTGTGTGTGTGTGTGAAAGTGAAATTCTACACTGGATTTTCTTTTTTGAAAAAAAGAAAGCCAGTGGAAGAGATAGGCAAGCTTTTTTGAAAAAAGCCTTTGCAGTATCTGGCGATGGCTTTTTTTTGAAAAAGCTAGTTCGAAAAAGCCTTTTTTTTTTTTTTTGGCAGGTAACTAGGTTTAGCATTGGCAAAAAAGCGCACTGGTATTTCGAGATAGCAGCACACTTTTTCAAAAAAGCTAAACCCAACAGCTTTTTTGAAAGAAAAAGCCTTTTTTTAGAGAGCTTTTTCGAAAAAAGCCATCGCCAGACGCAGCAAAGGCTTTTTTCGAAAAAACCAGCCTGTCTCTTCCATTGGCTTTCTTCTTTTTGAAAAAGAAAGTCCGGTGTAGACGTTCACTTGCAAAAAAAAAAAAAGGCCGTGGTATTTTGGGACAAGTCACTGGATGCATCAGTTCCCACTCAATCTGCATGTCAGTTCCTTAAGCCAGTAGTTCTCAGCCTTTTGTGGGTTGTGATGCACTTGGCGGCGTGTTGTGACTCTACAGGATACACTAGCCCTCCATCCCCAGGCCAAATCCAGCCATTTCCCCAGCTCTCCATGGCACGCTTACCACTGTGCGGTGACACCGTAATGTGTCCTGACACAGTGGTTGTGAACCATTGCTTTAAACAATGGGCTGTTTCATATGACAGTGACAAAGAATCACAGACAGAGCCTCTTTCTTTAGATACTGGACAAAAAACTTGATTAGAACAAGGAAAACAATATTATTCCTAAAACTAGGTGCTCTCTGCTTTGCCACAGACTTTCTGCTTAGACCCTCCATCAGCTCCTGACTTTCCTGCTGCAAGGTTAAAGAAATACCGTAAAAATCTTCATAGAGTGTAAGGGCAAAACACTTCTCTGCAGCATAGATTACATCTCTCAAACTCTTATTTACAAGTACAGACTTTATTACACATTCAGCACTCCACACAGGTGGAAAAGTTCATGAACATATTAAGTGTAGACTATGCAACTGAGGTATTCTCATGCAGGTGAGAAAGGAGAAATCTGCAATCACGTATTGTGCACTACACCTATGCTGAGGGAGGGAGATTCAATCTGCTTGCATGTATTCAGGTAGGAAGGGATGTAGTCATTAATTTTCCTAATTATTATGTGGAGATGTCAACAGACAAGAAATATAAAGTAATTGCCCATTACACTATAAATGTGTTATAATCATTAGCTGGAGGAAAAGAAGCCTAATTGAATGAAAACTCGTGAAGGTTTCATTATGTTTCCCCTAAGAAGAGACCATTACCCTCAGGCCAAATAAAGGACCGGAGTCTCCTTGCATTTACACCAGTTTAAAGTAGAGATAGTTTCACTAAGGTTACACTGGAGTAAACTTGATATAAGTGAGATCAGAGTGTAGCATAGGTATGTATTGAACAGTACGCAAACTTTTGTAACTAATGTGGCTGTATAAGAAAAATTAAACAAAAATAAAGACCTAGCTGAATAGAGGAAATGGACAGGGAATTCCAAGCAATGAAAATTAAGTGCCAGCCTAATGCCATTACCCTTCATTGCATGGCCACAAATCCAGAGTAACGCCACTGAAACAGACGTAGCTATTTATTGCAATGCAGTTATCCCTCTTCTCTGGTTTCCCTTTAGCCCTGTTGCCCTTTCGTAATCACTCAAAACACAGCCACTGTCTTTACTTCCCAATAGCATCATATCACCCTCCTCTTTGAATCCCCTCACTGACTCCCCTTTCTCTGCTGTATCACATACAAGCTTCTTGTCCTTGCCTTCAATGTCCTACATATTTCTGCACCACTCCACCGATCTAGTGTAGGGTTTGCTCATGCTGCTCCCTCCCTCACCCACTCCACTCACTGGGGCTAGCCCTAGTGTCCCCTTTGTCTGCATCTCACAATTCTTCCCTGTGTTTCCTCTTGTGGCACTACTCAAGCCCTTCCTGAGATGCTCTGCAAAGTTATCACTCTCAACTATTTGAAATACCTTCTGAAGATTGTCTTCATCCATGGGCCCTAAAGGAAACCAGCTGACAAATGCATCCACTTAACGATTTTATCCTCTCAGCGCACAAGAGCAAGAATTGTTTCTCCTCCATGCTGTGCATTAGCGTCATTGAGTATTTGCAAAACCTCACTGATGTGCCTGTGTCTTTCCTTCCATACATTTTTTAACCCTCTTTGTGTCTTCTCTAAAATTGATTTTAAATCTTTTGGGGCAGGGATTTTAATCTTTTAGCTGAGTGTCTTTCATTTTTATTGGGAGGCACCTCAGACAAGTTGCGTGCCATTATTTTAAATAGTAGCAGTAGTAGTGGTAGTGAATAACAAACAATTAACCTGAGCCTTGAAATAGAATATTTTGGTTGGGGGGCTGCTAGCCCCACCTTTTACTATGGTTACCAAATGCTTTAGGATAGACTGTGTCTTCAGTTGCTTATAATTTTGCCAAGGTTTATCTCTTTGAGCTGAAATTCTTTATGTTGGATGTCTGCAGAGGGTGATGGGTTGGTTTGGCTGTTGTTGTGGTTTTTTTTTTTTTTAAACAGTTCATCCATTTTCAAGCATGAGATTGGGGGAAAATGTGTCATCTCATCCACGTTAAAAAAGTCTTGAGAGTTTAGCTTTTACCAGATGCCATGCTTTCATGTTTTGCAGGGGGGGCTTGAATTTAGCAGCAAGATGGCCTTTGAGTCAGGGATGGCTCTTGCTGTCCCTCATGAAAATCCACCCACATGTGGCCAGGGCTTGGGGAAAAAAAATTGCAGTTCATGCAAAATCGGAAGAGACTTTGATTTTAGCAGATAAAATCTCCAACAATTCTGTCTTCACTGAGCATGCTCGAGACTCTCATGCTTCCAGCATGTAACTGGGTCTGAGACATCCTCATAGCGCATGCTCCAGTCCACAGCTACAGGCCACAGAAGGTCCAAAGGGGCATCTGTGTTAGTCTAGTTCAGCAAAACAAACAGGGAGTCTAGTGGCACTTTTAAAGACTAACAAATTTATTTATTGTACGAGTTTTCATGGGAGAAACTCCCACTTTGAAGATGGAGGAACTTACAGAATGGGAGGAAAATAAATGCAGGGGAGTGTAAGTCATGGGATAGGGACATACTGTAACCACAAATCAAAGCAGTTGTTAAGATTCAAACACTGGGAAACAGCATACAGAAGACGAAGAAGTCAAATCACCTGTTGTAACGAGAAAGAAACCCAAAATCCTTATCTAGCCTTGAAGAAACACAGTCAAATTTGCAAATGAATTCCAGTGCTGCAGTTTCTCTTTGAAGCATGAGCTGTTATTCATTTGTCTGAGCCCAGCAATTAGCAAATCATGAATTGCGTGATCAGGAAGATTGAAATGCTTGTCTACTGGTTTTTGAATGTTGTGATTTCTAATGGCAGATTTGGGCCCATTTATTCTTTTGTGTGGAGACTGTCCTCTTTGTCCAATACATAAGGCAGAGGGGCATATCTGGCAGATGATGGCATAAATCCCATTGGTGGATGAGCAGGTGAATGCGCCTTTGATGGTGTAGCTGGTTTGATTATGTCCTGTGATAGTGTCTTTTGTGCAGATATGTGGGCAAAGATATGTGCCTGCTTTAATGGCTCTGTTGTTAGGTGTGTAGTTGCTGGTAAGTATCAGTTTAAGGTTGGGGGGCTGTCTGTAAGCAGGGAGAGGCCTGTCTCCCAAGGATTGAGACAGTGATGGATCGTCTGGTAAAATAGATGGTAGATCCCTGAGGATGTGCTGTAGAGGTCTGACTTGGGGGTGGTGATTACTAGCAGTCTTCTGTTGTTGTCTTTCTTGGGCTTCTCCAGTAGCAGTTGACTTCAGCATACCCGCCTGGCTCTGTCAATCTGTTTCTTCACTTCCACAGCTGGGTACTGTAGTTTTATGAAAGCTTGATAGAGATCCTGAAGGTGGCTGTCTTTGTCTGAGGGATCGGAGCACATGCAGTTATAGCTTAGGGCTTGGCTGTCGACTTTGGATTTTTTAATCATTGCAACAGGTGATTTGACCTCATCTTCCTCTATGTGCTGTTCCCCAGGGTTTGAATCTTAACACTGGCTTTGATTTGTTGTTACAGTGTGACCTGTTCTCATTATTTACACTTTCCTGATGGACAAAGAGTGGGATTAAATCTAGATTCAGGACCCTAATTTAGGGATGCAGGTTTGAAAATTTTGACCAAGGGAATCATGGCGAGATCAGATTCATGCCTCAAGCCACAGGGGAAAAAAAGAAAACCAGACAGATCTTTTCAACCCAGGATACATCAATTTCTGCAAAAGCTGAAAAGGATTATTGTAAGGCGATGATTAATGATCAGCGTTGCTAGATCTTTAGCAGATGCAAAGGGAATATTGATATAATCCTATTAGTACACTGCACTCATTATATGTACTTATGTCAATTAGCTGAGCTTTTTAGCAGGAAGGTGAGTGTATGAAATACGTTTTTAAAACATCCAATGTAGATTTCCAGTTCAAAAATTGACTCCAAACAGCGCCCAAATATCAAGGTCCTTTAATGAACCTAATCTGACACTAATATTGCATAATTGCATTAAGATGTCATAACGAATTTAATGATATAACAGCTCCACAGGCAAACATGAGTTTGGTTACATTTCTAAAGAATTTCATTACCAAATAGGAAAAGTTGACTTTGCTGCTTCTAGTTTTCGATCATCATTTTATGTTGTCTATTGAATTTCAAATTGCTGAATGTTTACACTAAGGCCTGGTCTAGAGTGCTGGTGTCGGCAATGGGAAATACACAAGCTGTATACTGAAACTTGGATATCTCCCATCGACTTGCTAACTTTCCTTTACTGCAGCATTGGCACTGAGCTGTGTTGACAGGAAAAGCTCCCTCGTCGATGCAGCTTGAGTCTTTTTGGCGGCGTGGATTTACTGCATTGGACAACGAGAACTTCCCAGATCAATTGTGCAGGTCTCTACTGCTCACTCAATCCATCTAGCCTGCCACATTGATCCATCGAGCCTGACGCAGCCCCAGCAATGCAGATATACCCTAGCAAAAGTTGAAGACCATTTTATGGTTCACATTAAAAAATTGTGTATGCTTTGTCATTTTCCTTCAGAAAACACAGTCCAGCAGCTGTTAATAAACAGTCCATGAAACCCAGTGTCATGCCATTTGATATGTGAACCCTAGAAGATCAATCAGATAACCTGGATGATGTAATGTGTACATCATGTGTTGCCAAACTTTTCAAGTTGACAGACCCCTTCTTAATATAAAAAAAATGTGTGGACCCTGCCTGCTCTGGCCAAAGGCAGGGAGAGGTGCTCCTGTCACCAAAATCTGGTCCTGCTGCAGACCGGTGGCACCCCCACCAGGTTCTGACCCTGCCTGGGGAGCAGTGCTGCCACCAAGATCCAGCCAGGCTGGCGAATGGCGCTGCCACCACGATCTAGTCCTGGTGGGGGGCAGTGGCACCGCTGCCAGGATCTGGCCACCGAGCAGCTCCACTGCTGAGATCTGGCCCCCAACTGCAAAGCAGCAGTGCCCCTACCAGGGTCCGACCCTGGCTGAGGAGCGACACTGCTGCAGAGATCTGGCTCCCACCCTACACAGCCCACATGCTTGGGCTGCATGTCCTTGGACCCCTTGTAATACTTCTGCAGCCCCCCAGGGGTCCATGGACCACAGGCTGGGGACCACTGGTGTACATCTTATTCTTCACTGGCTTGTTCCTTGCGTAATCACTTACATGCATGCACAACTGGTGTAAATTGATACTATTCTGCTAAACCCATTCACTTTGCAAGAATAGCTCTTACTCCCAGGCTGTACAATGGGATCCTGATCTGAGCTGGAGTGTGTGAATGCTACTGCCATAAATATTTCATTCAAGCAAAAACTAAAAGAAAATGGAGGTTACAAAATCAAGCAGCCAAATGTTAAGAAATAGCAGAATATAAACTGTCTGTGCATATGCATCATCTAAATCCTTTTTAAAAATAAAGTCAAAAAGTGTATTTTCCCCTAATCTCATTCTCAGAAATGGCTGAGCTATTTTTGCTGAAGCTTCCAAAAATTTCACCTGAGACAGACCTCCAATACAAAAGTTTCAGTTAATGGTTAAAGTCTGGCAAAGTAAAAGCAACTGAAATCAGGGTCTTATGTAGAAAGAGTTCTGCATTCATAGCAAGCTGGAGAACTACCAGCTCCTCCTAAAAATAAGTTGGCCAGGTGGAATTGCCTGCCTGCCTTACAAATTCATAGACACCCATGCCCTGGAGTGGGAGCCAGAGACCAGAGGCAGTGGGTGTCTGCACTGGTAGGGGCATGGTATGCTTTGAGTGTAAACCAAGAAGCAGATGAAGGCGAGGATCTCCTCAATCCAACTGATCCAAGGGCTGCAACTTGACTTTGGGCTTGGGCAATGGGTCACACTGTGAATTGCTGACCAACAACTGAAACAAATACAACAGGAGCTATTCAGCAGGGGCATAATTCCCATTGCATTTGCCTTCCAAAACAAAACTGCAAATTCTCTGCAGCTGGCCATCTTTTGGATTTGTGGTGGTCATTGTACCACATATTATTATTTATTTGTATTATCATTATGCCCAGGAGCACATTGTGTTAGGTACAAAACAAAAAACTGACCCCTGACCCAAGTCGCTTACAGTCTAAAATATAAGCCAAGAGATAACCCATGGATATAGACAGACAAGAACCGGGCAAATTCAAAATAAAATTTTAAATATGTGTGGACCTACACTTCAAGATGAAATTGTCAGAAGAATATGGCCGTACTATGGAATGAAACACAAAGAAGTGTGTGTGTGTGTGTGTGTGTG
>ML681997.1:8109482-8120165 GCA_007922195.1 Podocnemis expansa | reverse complement strand
AGGAATAAATCAATGGGGATACAGCTTCGCTGTCTGATAAATGATAGATACAAAGCAAAGCGCTAGACTAAACCTACTTTTTGATTAGGTCTCAAGAACACACACAACTATGGCTATGTCTACACTTAACACTGTAAATCAAATTAATGATGATTAATTTGATTTAAAGTATTGCACGGCTACACTAGCTTTCCTTAGTTTGAAATAAGGACCTCCCTCAATTCGAAATAAGGGGAAAGCCATTTTGACATGTTAAAACTTCCCTTAAATTTGAAATGATGATTAAATTGAATTTATTAGTTCAATTTAATCCAGTGTAGCTGTGTTAACTTGAATTAACCATTGGTTCGAATTAACACTTTTTGCTCTTCTTCTTCCCAGGGTACCTTCTTCTTTCTGTATTTTGGGTGGGGGTATGGCACTTCTCAAGGGCCATGTTGCCTCACCTCCCATGGTGCCCCTCTCCTAAATCGAACTACTAAGTCCTGTTCATGGACATGCTAGTTTGATTTGGGTTTCTAGTGGAGCCATGTTAATTTGATGTAACTTAATTCAATTTAATGATTATTAGTTGAATTTAATTAGTTCAATTTAAGTTAATTCGATTTAACCGTCTAAGTGTAGCCACAGCCTGTGTTATAGCAGTGGATTCAAACTACCCCATAACTAGCCAAAGTCTGAGACAGTTTTTGAATGCGTAACAGCAGGTTTCCAATGGCCAATCAGCTTCACACTGGGTAGTAGGGTGTCAAAGAAGAGTCTCCCGGGACTGCTTCCAGGAACAGCTCCAAGATGTATTCTTTTGCTTAATCTTTAATAGCTAACTAAAACAAAGCACATAACTCATAGTGACTCCTAGCAGGTCACCATAGTAACCTCTAACGGGTCACCAATTCACCTAGATTCAGTAAATTATTTATTATATCTTGCCATCAAAACATTTCTAATATTTCTAGTCCTAACACAAATAAAACTTATTTGTCAGGAGCACTTTAAAGCCAAGGTCGCCTATCCAAACAATTCCATTCCATTCTCATGGTACATTAACTTTCTGTCCCAACCTCCCATTCTGAGGCACAAAACTGCTATCCTGCATCTCTTTAGTTTTGCCTCTAAGCTTCCAAACAATATTTCCTAGCTAAGTGGTATTTGGTATTCGGCTAACAATGGCTGGACTTCCTAAATGGCTCAAATTATGTCAAATTCTGGGGCTACATCTGGTGTCTCTGTGATGGCATACTACTAGGCAGGTGTTACACAAAGAGATTTTTAAAAACATCCTCATCCCTGTGTGTGTTTAATAAATACCTTATTTTCATGCTAGCGCTATTTCCACCAAAAATATTTTTTTAAACTCCTATCCTTAGAGATTTGGGGGGGGGGGAGGGGAAGGAGTCCAGATTTTTCTGTTACAAAAATTTCCCCCTATAGTTCCTATGCAATAAACCAAACTGATTTATGAAGGCAGACATGGATGCATCTGGTTAATGGCAGACAAAAATAATTCCTGAGACCATAACTTATTAATATGTGATATAAAGACAACTTCAGAAAGAATTCTTGAGGTACAGAGCAGCCTCTACTTAAAAGTGGAGCTAGGGCAGTTCAGCAGATTAAATACATGTCATTCTCTTCAATTTTTAGTTCTAAGTCAAATTGGTTTGTTCAGTTAGCTATGAAAAAAACTACATTAAGCACTAATGACTGGCTAAGCAATTCTGAATTGGCCAGTCAGAAGCATATGAAACTGTGGCAGGAGAGGAGCTGGACAATTTTTGTTTCATTAATAATACATCATTCTTATTTGCAATTTTTACCTCTGTGCATTAAATTTGTGTCGCACCTTAAGAACCAGAGTCCCAGTTTTAATGCATTCATATTTAATTCTGTGTATATATTGGTGTTCTGAAAAGAAAAGGACCATTAAATACAAGAGTGCATGGGTCCTAGACTATTTTACAAGCGGTACCTTGTACAGAACAAATCCGACAAAGCTCTACAGGAGAATCTATTCCAAATTCTGCACAGTTCTTGTGTATTTAGTGTTTGCAAAGCAGGTGAAACTACTGTTGTCTATATGGCAAGTTATTGTGTGGCAAGCCAGGGTCTGAATCGACACTGCACCAACTTGCTGTCCAGAAACATCCTGTGTGGGTGTAGCTACAGAACAGTGGACGTCTTGCACCCTGGGACTTCAGTGTGCTCCAGCAGTGTCCACCCAGGATAGCACTGCTTGGCAAGTTGGTACACTATAATTCATACCCTGGCTTGCCCAACAGTACCTTGCCTGGTAGACAAGCCATTAGTAACACCATATATACTCAGCACTTTCTGTCCATTGATCTCAAGTTGCTTTATGAGGTGATGGGGCTATTAGCATCCATTTTATGCATGGAAAAATTGAGCAAGAGAAAGCTCAAATGCCTTGTGCCCAACACTACACAGCAAAACAATCAGGTAAAGGAAGTGAGGAAGGCTTCTTCAGTGGTTAGGGTACACACATTGGATCTGAGAGAGCTGGGATCAACTCCTGGCTCCACAGATGCTCTTGATGGGCCCATGAGTAAGTCAATTAGTCTTTATGCTTCTGTTTCATCTCTGTAAAATGGGGGCATGGAACTGCCCTACCTCACAAGGATGAGGTGAGGCACTGAGACAACACAATTCTGGTGGCTATAGATCAGAGGTGTCAAACACCAATCACCACAAGGGCCGCATGAGGATTAGTATAGTAGCCCGAGGGCCGTACCCCTGAAATCTTTCCATATGGTGATATTGCAAATATCGGTAATGATTGTGTCATTGAGGGCCGCAGGAAATAGCTTTAGGGGCCGCGTGTCTGAGACCTCTGCTATAGATAAGACAGACTCAGAGCCAGGAAGTGAATGGGGGTCTTGCTGATCATTTCCCTGGACATGCTTCCTCAGGAAACCAGGCAAGAATTCCTTCTTCTCATTCTGATCCTGTTCTCATTGAGACAAATAACTGAATAGCTCCCGGCTGACTTCTGTGGGACCAGACCTTGGCGTTTAGACAGGCACGGTGGTAATCACACTCTAGAACTGAGCCTAGCCACCCTGGTCATGGCTCAACTTTGGTCCTTTACACCCAGGTATTCCATATTTTCCCTGGTCTGTGTTACATATTTTGCTGGCAGAGACAACATGTGTGCTTAATAGGTAGGCTTGGTCTATGTATTAAGAGACTTTATTTGAAAGCAGCTACATCTGATTGAAGATGTCTCCACGGATGGCTTTGTTAAGAGTAGGCGAAAGTGCTGTTTTATTTGAGTCACTTCTTCCATCCTTAATGGTCTTTTCTCATCTTATATTGCCTGCTCTTCTTTGCTGTCTTGTTTCATGCTCCACCCCTCTACTCCCATTTCCCTTTCGTAAGGGCTGTTTGGAAAGGGGCTGAGCCCGCAAAGGAACAGCAGACACTAGCCAGCACCTGCAGCTGTAAAAGTGAATGGATGTAAAATCAGAAAGCGTTTCCAACGTGTGGGGCAGGGGACAGAGAAGAGTCTTCAGACAACTGTGCTGGGGATCTGGAATATCCACAATTTGGAGAGATGCTCTTCTCTCTTGTATATGTTTGCACCATTTACACAAGGGTTGGGTAGTCGTTTCATTTCGCTGGGGAGAAATATCAGTGGTTCCTTGCAGTGTTAAGGGTACATTTCCTGGTGTGCAATGTCCCCCCTTCCCACCCAAAGCTAGTGTGAATAAACTGTAGGGGCTGGGGACTATGTGAGTGTTGAAGGGAAAATTCACCCATTATGAACCAGAGGCAGTTCACTGGGGCGTAAAACAGTTGGGATCTGCTCTAAATTACTGGCTCGACTAGTTGCCACTGCTTCTTTGAGTCTCCCACACGGTGCTCTGGGATATGAGAGCAGTGCAAACGTCAGTCCAGAGGCCCCCCCGCACACCTGCTTGATGGTGCACACAGGACTTTGCCCAGTCCCCTCCCAGTAGAGTGAATTCTCCTCCCATATTCAGTATAAGAATAAATTGTACATCGTAATAGGAGAATCGATCTTCATATGTCTGTTACCCCATGACATAAAATATCCCAGTTCTTCCTATTTCACAGAAGTACCTTTTCTATATAAGCATGAGGACTTTTCATTGCAGATCAGTGAAGTAAATCATACAGTTATCATTAGACAACTCACAAACTACACAGTCTGATTAAGATCACACATACACTCTGAGCAATATGCCTATTCATATTTATATTGCTGTAACATGTAGGAGCCCTAGTCCTAGATCAGAATCCAATTGTGCTAGCCGCTGTACAAAACACAGAACAAAGATTGTCCCTGCCCCTAAGAGCGTACAATCTATATATAAGACAGACGAAAACAGAAGGATACAGTAAGGCTGGCAGGCGAGTACAAGGAAATGAAAATCATTTTGGTCAGCTTGATTTGCTGTTGCCTCAGCACACCAGCAGTGTTAATGTTTTCCAAGTTTTTTTGTAGGCTTCATAGCAGAGCATATTCTGCTCTCTGTTAAACCTGTGCAACTGTTTAAAGGCAATGAGAATGCACAGAAGGAGCTTAAGGGAGTATATGATTTGAATTCTTTAGGATATACCCCACCCCCTTAAACAAACTGCCACACATATGTGAAAACTTTGTGGACATAATACAGGAACATGTGGACCATTTTCTAGACATATGCATGTATCCCACCTAGAAAAGAGCTTCAAATTTACTTCCTAAAGCAGGGGGCAGCAACCTTTGCTGGTCCCCATGCCAGCCCTGCTCACTGCACCCTCAGAAGGTGCCGGGGGTGAGGCCAAAAAGGGTCGGGCCAAGCCTTGGGTTTCCAGCTGGGACCTGGCCTGGGACCAGGGCTGACTCCCACTGGCATGTGGCCACCAGTTCCTGGCCAGGGCTGACTCCCACTGGCAGTGGCAGCTTCAGGTGGGCCGAACCATCCTGCTCCCCACCAGCAGCCCTGCCCAGCAAGTGCCAAGAGTCCCACGTTGCAGCGTCTTTTTCCCTGCTGGTTGTGCTCCCCAGTGGGGAAGCACAGTCAGTGGGGGCCTGGAGTCGCGGCACATGGCTCCCGTGTCCCCAGGCCATGCTGGGGGTGGGGTCAGCAGGGAGCCCGAGTGGCGCCACGTGCCGCTCAGGCTTGGCCCATGTGCCACATTTGGCACACCTGCCAGGGGTTGCTGACCCTTTCCCGAAAGCCTCATTCAAAACAGAAGTGTGCTACATACTGTAGCTGGAAATGAAAGACTTGTCCTCCATGCTATAATAGCTTATGATATCAGGCAGTAAGCAACATACAAAAAGACAGTTCTCGCCACCCTCTGGAAATCCACAAAATGCATCTGAAAAATGCCACTTCAACTAATGCAATTCTTCAGATGCAGACAACACTCTAAGTGTGTGCTATAAAAGCAGTTCAGCTTTCCCAGCTGACCCCCAGAGGAACTACTTAGCACAAGAGAAAAAGATTTAATCCCTAACACCACAAACAAATGTGATGGTATCAAAAGGGGCCTTGATTTGCTTCTCTGCAAATGTTACAGATGAAACTCATGATGTGTTGAAAGTTCATGGGACAGGCCCCTTGGAATGAGCTAATGGGACAATCAGCACACAACATAACATAAGCCTGCCCCAGTGCTTTCCAGCCCTGGCTCCAATCTGGAAGATCAATCCCACAGTGTGATAAATGAAAGCTATTAATATGCAGGAGGAGAGGTACGAAATTTTGATCTCACTCAGTAGCATTGATGTGATGACTGTGAAAGGAATGACTCCAAATTCACATGTGTGAAATTAGCACCAGAGTCTTAGACGAGTGTAGAAAAGGAAGAAGAGAATAAGATAGAGGGGATTGATTTCCAAGGCTGTGTGTAACCCATACTAGGAGAGAAAGGAACTTTGTCACCTGTGGCTAGTCCCAAGCTGTTAGTGAGTGTTCCAGTGCAGTGGTTTTGAAACTTTTTTCCTCGGGACCCAGTTGAAAAAAATAATTTATGCCTGTGATCCAACAATTACATATTTGAGCAATGCATTCCAGTCTTTTGGCAGCAGCAGCAGCAGGGGGTGCAGCGATCCAGCGCCTAAGGGTCTGTTACCCAGTATTGTGTCCCACCCCTAAATTTGAAACCCACTGTTCTAGTGGATTTAATACTCCATTTCACCTTGTAATTTTTGAGCACTGAATGAGCCAAACTGAAATCTTGCTCTTGACCAAAGTGGGATTGGGTATCATAGAAATATAAGGCTGGAAGAGACCTTGAGAGGTCATCATGTTCACCTCCCCATAACATGTGGCAGGACCAAGTAAAGCAGAGCACCCCTGACAGATCCAACCTGTTCTTTAAAACTTCCAGTAATGGACCTACTACACCCTACCTTGAAAGCCTATTCCAGAATTTAAGTGCCCATATAGTTAGAAAGGTTTTCCTAATATCTAACCTAAATCTTCCTTGCTGTAGATTAAGCCCATTACTTCTTGTCCTACCTTCAGCAGACATGGAGAGCACTTGATTACAGTCCTCTTTATAATAGACTTTAAAATACTTGAAGACTGTTAGCAGTCTTCTCCCTCCTTTGCCTTTTCTCAAGACTAAAGACATCCAATTTTGTAACCTTTCCTTGTAGGTCAAGTCAGGGCTGGATTATTGGCAGGGTTCTAGGAGATATGTCTACACTGGAGCCTTAGGTTGACTTAAGGAAGGTGAAGTCGACCTATGGACCTCATGGCCACACTGGGCTTTTATTAAGTCCACTTAAGCACTTCCTTACCTTGGCTTAATAATGCTACCTCTGAAGATCAACTTAATGCTTAAGTCAACTTTATTAAGTCAGCTTATGCCAGTGTAGATGGAATAGCTCTTAAATCGACTTACTTGGCCTCCCAGAGTTCCTGGTCACCAGTAAGGGTCTAGCTAGCACCTGCCAGTGTGTACACAGGCAGTCAACAGGAGTTTTCAATGTGGACACTCTAAGGCTGTGTTCACACACAGGGGCTTATTTCGATATGGTTGTTTCGAAACAACTTGTATCGAAATAACACCTTATTTCGAAATAACTTAATTTGAATTAACAGTTTGTTAATTCGAATTAAGGAAAGAAGCTCAAAGTGAAATAGCAGGTTCAGGCAACAGTTTTTTCGAAACAAGTTACTGTTGTTTCGAAACAACATGATTGCACGGCGTTGTTTCGAAACAATCATTTCGAAACAATGTTGTTTCGTCCCCACATGGTGTTTAACTTGTTTCGAAACAACCGTGCGTCGTGTGAACAGCCTAAATCTTATTTCGAAACAACCTCTGTTGTTTCGAAATAAGAGGGCTGTGTGAACACAGCCTAAGTCAACTTACCAAGGCTGAGTTTAAGTCGACTTAAAGGCTGTGTTCATGAAGAGGTTGTTTCAAAATAAGAAATACCCTGTTTACACGATGCACGGTTGTTTTGAAACAACGGCGTTGTTTCGAAACAACTTAAACCCCATGCAGGGATGAAACAATGTTGTTTCAAAACAATTGTTTCGAAACGATGCCGTCCGAACATGTTGTTTTGAAACAACAGTGACTTGTTTCGAAATAACTGTTGCCTGAAACTGCTATTTCGCTTTGAGCTTTTTTCCTTAATTAGAATTAACAAACTGTTAATTCGAATTAAGTTATTTTGAAATAAGGCATTATTTCGATACAAGCTATTTCGACACAACTTGTATCAAAATAATGCCTGTGTGTGAACACAGCCAAAGATGACCATGTTAAGTCAACTTAACAGAGCCTCCAGTGTAGACATACCTGAGGAGCTTAAGCCCTGAGCCCCCACCTAAAAGGAAGCCCTGGGCACCAGCCCCTAAAACACCTGAAAATCCAGCCCCCACTCCTGGCTTAGTGCTATCAGGGCAGGGGTGCTGCGTGCTCCCCCCTTGCTGGTGCTTGGGAGTGGTGGTGGCCCTGGAGTCAAAGGCCAGGCTTCGTGCTCCACCTCGCCTCCTGGGCTGAGTGGCTGCCGTCTGGTGCAGGGTGGAGCTGGTCAAGCACTATTCTCTCTATTCACAGGAGGGGGCAGGCCCAGCTGGCTTGCAGCAAGACTGCAGCCACTCTAGCATGGCCTCAAGGGGCCATGGCCCTGGGCACCTGTGTGGGAGGCCCCCATGCTTTTTGCCAGCCAGCCCCGCCCCCATCCCAACCCCTCCAGGCAGCCTGGTGAAAGCAGGGCCAGGGCAATAGTGGTCTCTGGCTCCAGGGCCTGCCCAATCACGGGGGGGCTGGTGGTCAGCCCATGTGGTGTGGGAGCCCAAGCAAGGGAGGCCCAGGCAGGAGGTGGCCCCATGATTGGGGGCAGTCTGGGGCTCCCAGGCCAGTTAATCCAGCCCCAGGTCAAGTTTTCTAACTCTTCTATCATTTCTGTAGCTTTCCCCAGACACTAATTTGTCCATATCTGACCTAAAATTTGGTGCTTAGACTCAGACACGGAACATCACCTGAGGCCTTGCTAAAGCAGAACAATTACCTCCCATGTTTTACATATGACATCGAGCTTAATGCACCCCAGAATTGTATGTCATTTTTGCAACTTCATCACATTGTTCATGCATTCAATTTGTGATCCATTATAAGCCCCAAATCCTTTTCAGCAGGCCTACCACTTAGCCAGTTATTCCCCACTGTGGAGCTGTGCATTTCAATTTTTTCCTCCTATCTGTAGTACTACATAAATGTCTTTACTGAATTTTATCCTTCTGAATTCAAATAAATTCTGCAATTTGTCAAGGTCACTTTGAAGTCTAATCCTGTCCTTCAAAGGGCTTGAAACTCCTTCCAGCTCTTTGTCCTCAGCAGGAGCATTGCTGCCCCCAGGAAGGACCCGGGGCACTGGCCCAGGCCATGCCCCCTGGTCGCAGGCCCTGCCCCTGGACAGGGCGAGGGCCAGGAGCAGCCATGGGCGGCTGGGCCCCAGATCCCTGGCCAGAGAGGGGGCCAAGAGCGGCAGCCGCGGTCGTGGGCTGCTGGGCCTGGGATCCTCAGCGGGGGATGGGGCCGGGAGTGGCTATGGCAGCCGCGGGTGGCTGGGTCCCGGATCTCCGGTCCCATCGGGCTGGAGACCAGGAGAGGCAGGGCCCCGCAGGACCTGGGGCACTGGTGCTGGGATTCAGGGCACCGGCCGTGTGTGCCCAGTGCCAGCGATGCCTCTGATCCTTGGCAAGTTTTATAAGCATACTCTTCACTCCATTATCCAAGTCATTAATAAAAATACTAACCCCAGGTGCAGTACTGAGCCCTGCAGGACCTCCCTAGAGACACTCTCCTAGTTGGGCAGCAAGCCCTGCAAAACGCAATGCCATCCACAGCCTCAGAAACAACTCTGACATTACCATTAAGGAGGCTGACAAAGGAGGTGCAGTTGTCATCATGAATAAATTGGATTATGATCGGGAGGCTTATAAACAACTCTCCAACACAGCCTTCTACAGACCACTTTCCTCTGACCACACTTGAGGAATACCAAAAGGAATTACAACGCCTACTCAAGAAACTCCCAAGACAGCACAGGAACATATAAAGACAGAAACATCACAAGAACCCTGGCCAGGGATGTTCTATCTACTACCTAAAATCCATAAAAAAGGAAACCCCAGACGCCCCACCATCTCAGGCAGTGGCACTCTTACTGCCGGCCTATCTAGCTATGTGGACTCCCTCCTCAGACCCTATGTTATCAACATTCCTAGCTATCTTCGAGATACCACGGACTTCCTCAGGAAAATACAGTCCATTGGTGAGCTTCCAGAAAACACCATTCTGGCTACTATGGATGTAGAAGCTCTTTACGCCAACATCCTACACAAGGATGGATTACAAGCTATTAGAAGAACCATCCCAGATGATGCCACAGCACAGCTTGTGACTGGACTTTGTGCTCACCCACAACCACTTCAGATTTGAGGATAATTTATACCTCCAAGTCAGTGGCACTGCTACAGGCACCCACATGGCCCCACGATATGCCAACATCTTTATAGGCGACTTAGAACAACGTTTCCTCAAGTCTCATCCCAAAACACCTCTTCTTTACCTACATTACATTGATGACATCTTCATCATCTGGACCCATGGCAGGGATGCTCTTGAAGATTTTCAGAGATTTCAACAATTTCCACTCCACAATCAAATTGAGCCTGGAACACTCCACACAGGAGATCCATTTTCTGGACACTACAGTACAAATCAGGGACAGACACATCACCACCACCCTGTACCAAAATCCTACTGATCAGTATAGTTACCTACATCCCTTGAGTTTCCATCCTAAACACACCACATGATCCATGTCTACAGCCAAGCCCTAAGATATAACTGCACCTGCTCTGATCCCTCAGACAGACACAGACATCTTGAGGATCTCTATCAAGCATTCTTGAAACTACAGTACCCACCTGGGGAAGTAAGAAAACAAATCGACAGAGCTAGATGGGGTCCCCAAACTCATCTGCTACAGGAGAGGCCCAAGAAAGAAAACAACAGACCACCACGCACAACCCTCAAGTCAGACCTCTGCAACAGATCATTAGGGACCTACAGCCTATTCTAAAAGATGATCCCTCACTCTCTCAAGCATTGGGAAACAGACCTCTCCTTGCCTACAGACAGCCACCCAATCTTAAACAGATACTCACCAGCAGCTACAGA